>OX346256.1:11763111-12208724 GCA_947049275.1 Epinotia bilunana
TAAAGACCCGGTCAGCCTGTATATGCAGCATAAGCCACTAGTTGACGAGACGAAACTGTTTCTCTCCCAGACCGAGTCACATGGTTTAATTTGCCCAAAATTGTATGTAACAAGAACTTGGATAAACCTGGCCTTAAGTAAACTTAGGTAGCCCTTTTTACTTTGATTGGGCGTCGAACTCGTCAGCGAGATCAAAGCAGCGGCCGCCTTCGCTCGTCGCCCGCGTATCATCGACGGATCTTTGTCATTCGCAGCGACATCGTCGGAACAGGCGCCGCCGCTGTTGGCAATTAATGTAACCAAAGATCATCAATAAACAACTTTATCACTTCATCGCCTCTGACACCGGAGGTATTTAAACAGCCACGCACGTATATTATAATTTTTTTGAATATTCAGTCACGCACAGCTTTCAACATCAAGTTCTGAAGTAGTTGCTTTTTGCATTTTTTTTTGCCAAGCTACACACTTCGCAACTTAAAAAGTATGCAGAAAAGTTAGTTTACAAACACGAATAATGATTTAGGCTCGGTTTTATAAATATGCGTTAGTCCTTTCATTGATTAACAAATGTAAAAAACAAACTAAATAATATTAAAATTTGAAATCAAAAACTTCATTATTTGTGTATGCAACCTAAAACTATTTTTTAATACCGAATTTTATCCCTTGTTAAACCCTGATAAAGAATACAACAGAACGAGCTAGTTAGATACTTTTCATCCCACAGACTGCGGCGAGCGCAATAGCATTGTTGGCTGGCCGGTTTTTGATAAAAGCCAAAGCAATGTTCTAATGACCGAGTGCTGTATTTTAAAGGCTGCTGCACCAATTATGACCATTTAAACGGATGGTCGGAGCGTATGACGAGTCGGTTGGTCTAGCTGTCATGCCATCTACGGCAATCCAAAGTCCGATCTGAGCCGCCCTTTGATATACTTTCATGGTAATTTAGACCCATTTCGACGGTTCCGAACGCTTTAATGCTACAAGCACTGGGTAGCAAGTGTTTGAATATGATAATGATCGACATCTCTTAATAGCTACTGTCGATGTTTTACTAAATATTTATAGATAAGTCATCGTAATGATGTATGATTTCAATAATACATAGTTTGTACCGGTGGTTGCGTTGTGCTCGTTTTAGATTTTGAAACGATGGATTTGTTTAAAGATTTAATGATGTACGTTCAATATTATTAGTTTTCAGACTGGTTTTTCTCATGCCAGTTTTTTTTTCTTTCAGTCCAACATTCCCAGTCTCATGTACCATTTTTTGAACGAGGTCGAGACCAATTATATCACAGAGAAATCACCAAAACACTTTTATTCAATATACAACGACATTTATGTTTCGCATCACTCGAGAAGCCGGATTCATCTTACGAAATGTGACGAATTCCCCGGGATGTGCACGTCAATTACTTTGTTTCTATAATACTTACGACATTTTGGCAATCGAATACCGGCTAAGGGTTAACGGTCAACCCCGGAGTATGTTAATATAGGTACTTATTGCAGACGAAGTAGCATACCTTTACGATGATTACTGAAGTGATCCTTATTTGCGTGCTTCCTTCATTTAGAAACTAGAAATTAATCATAGCTCGTTTATCGCTTACAAACGAGATCGCAAGCGAGGCGATCGCGGCGCGAGATTCGATCGGACCGAGCAGGAGCTCGCGTGAGTCTCTCACGCGCAGATACAAAGAGATACGCTCCAGCGATCATGCGCATTGATAATAAATCACATACATATCAGTTACTAGCCGCATATCGTGGGAGATTGCCCGCGAAAGAGTTATGTCTCGCCTTGGTTCTATGTCACTTCGTGTGAATATGGAAACCTTTCACTCAGCTTACATACTTAAATGATTTATTTACATCCTGGAAAGTAATTATGAAGCTTAAGCATATTAAATTGGAATCTCGACTATCTATATATATAAAAGAAGACTTCCTGACTGATTCATCAACGCACAGCCGAAAATACTGGGACTAGAAACTTGAATTTTACACCAGAACTTCCTATTATAACGTAGGCAAGGGATAAGCTGGGATTTTTGTAAATTCCATCCCTAACGGGGTTAAATAGGGGTGCAAAGTTTGTGTAAGGGAAACTTTTTTTTAATAAGAGACTTGAAACATTGTAATAGATTACTTATTAAGAAATAAAAAAATACTTTCAGCGTTTTAGAAAATTCCACCCCTAAGAGGGTTAAATAGGGGTGCAATGTTTGTATGAGGGAAACTTTTCCTTCTGAGCTAGAAACTTTAAACTTTGTAGAAAGATTATTTATTAGAATACAAAAAAAAATATTTAAGCGTTTTGAAAAAATCCTCCCCTAAGGAGGTTAAAAAGGGGTGAAAAGTTTGTATGGAGAGCGAGAAAATGTTGAAGTAAGAGAGTCAGTATGTTAAAAGGCTACAAATCGTATTTCAGCGTTTTTTTTTATTAATCTCCTAAAAGGGTTAAAAGGGGGTTAACAGTGTATGTAGAGCAAGACATTTTAAAAGTTAGAGATTTGGTACTATTTTAGTACGGTTTTGGTACGGTTTTAGACTGTCCTTGAAGACTAGAAAAAAATAATGGGGGTTAAAAGAGATTTATCCCCTACAGGGGCTAAAAGGAGTTGGAAGTTTATACGGGGAACAAGACAATTTTAAATTAAGAGAACTGTAACTTCGGTCAAGGACTAGGAAACCAATTACTGCGTTTTTTTATTCTTCCTCTAAGGTTGTACGATAAAAGGGGTTGAAAGTATGTATGCGGAACATGTACTTTTTGAAGTAAGGGAATTCTTCGGTCAGACATTTGTACTATTTGGTAAGCCATTAATTCAGAATACATAATCCGACTGCTAGCAGAAAAGTAGGTCAGGTTAAGTAGAACTGCGACCCTTACAGAACCGAACAGCTACCAGAAAAATAGGTTAGGTTAGAACTGCGGTGCTCACAGAACCGAAAAAAAGGTAATATTAGATTAATACTGCGGATCATTTTGTTAATTTAGATTTTATTTTGGCTAATCAAAATAATTTATTGTCTAATACCGTTAAATGGGGACTGGGGATTGAGATGGAAAGTTCTACGTCTATTGGCCTGATAATTTTACTTTCAAAGCTATACAGGCCGCCCGGACTAACGTAATTTAAACTACTAAACGGATTTAGGCAAAAAAAATCAGTAGGTAGTGGTATTAACTTAGTGGACATAAAAAAATCCTTTGCTACATTATTAAAAAAAAACAATTTAAGTACCTAGTTAGAAACGTCTGTTGATTATACTTAACTAAAATATGAACTTATATTTAAAAAAACGGACATTTAAATGTAGGTTTAGCAATTTAAACCTTTGACGCTTAAATCTAGAACGGAATCAGATGAACATTGGCATGGAGATAATTTGAGACCCGTCAAAGGTTTTGGATAGTTTTTATCTCGGAAAACATCCCTTAAGATGGTAGAAATTTGTTTGGGACAGCGATAATTAAGCTTGCGCCTAAAATAAAATAAAAACAATATTTTTTCTCAAGTTCCACGCGGACGAAGTCGCGAGCAACAGCTAGTTATATATAGGTTAAAATAACGACGATGACCTCCTAATAAACAACGTGTCCCCTTGTATTGAATCGCGAAGCGAATCAGTTTCAGAAATTTGACTGCCAACTGAGCCGACTCAGAGTAAGCATGCGCGAAAAGTGCGAAAATATATGGATTTCAGTCTTGCTAGCGTGCTTTATATTTAACGTTGCAGTGCGTTAGGCACGCAGCCGCGGGCTGCCCCTCCTCCCATTGTGCGCGCGCAGCAACTCCTCGCTAACAAGAGCTAGGCGTCGGCACAAGCCATCGGCGCCTTTAAACAGGTACGAAATACAGCTGTAAACAATACAATCCACTAGGCACTGACACATAAGTTTCGGAATCTAATTGGTTATGACATGTAGGCTCGGTGTGGATGGCAGCGCGCGTGTTACCATACCAATATATCGAGTCAAATACTTTTCAGGTCGGAGAATTTACATATCGTTAATAAGCGCCTCTCAGGAAAATACGTAGGGAATAAGGATATCAACTAATTGCGGGGTCCCACGGCCCGTGTATAGGCTAGGCCGGATCGTCCCACGCCTGTGGACGTCTGCGCGGCTGATCGCGTCTCGTGCTGAGCCGTTCCCACGGCGTGTATCGGCCTGTACCGGCCTGTCGTTACCGCCTACTAGATCGTTCGTCTACTACATTACGTGCGTGTTCGCGCACGTGCCGCCGCTGGTGAAATTAATGAGTTAGAACTGACGCAGGCGCGCCCTTACAGACCGCGACAGGCGCAGTTGCACCGCGCCGCGCCGCGCGTTTGAACTTACCGGCTATAGGATGGGCGACCACAGGCCACCGCAGGCAACATCGGATGCGACGGTTCCCACGGCCCGTCGGTTCGATCTGGCGCAGCAGGGCTTGTGGGAAATCGGGCCGTGGAACCCCGACTTAACGCGACCGACCTCCGACCGACAGATTCACGGCCAGTACCTACGTGCAAACAAAAATCTATATGTTTTAAAATTAAATGTAAAAAAAGTATTAAAATTGGATGTGAAACACATTGGTCTTACGGTTTCGCTACCGCGATGCGGTTTTTGATACGTTAGGTACTTTGAAATTCTACTTTTTCATTTCCTTGCGATACCAACTTGTAAAATGCATGTGACTTGTACCACAGTCGAAGCCCGCAGCGCAATCACATTTGTAAAAACCATAATAAGCGGCCTGTTTTGGCATATTGTATTGACACGCGATAAAGCGCACCGAGATTGCGAGGATCACTGTGACTTATTACCTCGTCTAGAGAGGGCATTGTCTTGTGTAACCGAATCCCAAACCTTCCAAAACTTTAATGTAGGTACCAAAGGCAAGGTTTTTTCACCTTCAAATGTTGTATTTATGCTTTTGTGGAGTCACCCAGCTTCAGGAGCCTATGTATAACTACTACACGCTACTCCTATTACAATCTTCATCGTACTGTGTAAGTTAGTAACTCGCATCAAACAGATTTCATAATTGATGAGCGTCTTTATATAATGCGACAGCCAATTTAATCTCCTCTTGTTATGGTATTAAGAGTTAGCACTCATTTTTGAATTATTTTAGCATCTTAAATTGTGCACTGAAAATATATTACAATCTTCCGTTAGCTGAAATAATTTATTTTCCCATCAAAAACCAATTATTATAAAGGTGTTTCCATGGGCTTGGACAGCATTAACAACTTAATTTGGATTTGGTTACATGTTCCGAAATAAAGAATACATACTTATTACCACAGCAATAAGTTACCTACTTAATTCTTACAAGATACAATCTAGGAAAGTCAGGATATCAGAAAATACATTAAAGGAACCTCTTGCCTCAATCAAAAACGAAAAAATATTAAAACCATTAACACGTGTGTTTCAATAATCGATGAGTCCTTAAATTAAAACTTTTTGCTTGTCTTTAGAGTTCCTCTGGAGATCACTAGTATGAAAAGTACGATATCCGAGTAAAACTAATATTGCACAGATAACGTTAGTTAGGAAGGTACGTAATTATGTAGATTAAGTTAGTATTTCTGCCAAAAATATAAAAAAATCTAAAAATTGCCCTAATTTAACAATTATTTACAAAAATAACATCTGACCTAAACGTCAATATTGTTTAAAGACTGAAGTTTTAAGCTAAGTAAGTACCTAAACCAAGGTTACCAAAGAATGATTTTCCGAGGATTTACATGCATATTGTTAACAAAAGTGTAAGTGTGTTCCCTTTTAAACATCATTTGTTTAATTATATGTAGATTGCACGGAACCTTCAGTTTGAGGTGGATTCGGGCTTCAATATGTTTTAACTTCTGTTAATACAAAGCAATACCATGGAATGCTGAGCGAGCGCCACCCTTAAAAAAGCCTAATTTAATTTAACAGGTAGGCACAGTTTATTTAATCATAGCCTTACCTTTAAATTACATAGTCCGTAATAGCTCCCGAGCAATCGGCAATTCTTCATTTTTGCTACTGTTTTTTTGTACCCATAAAAAATAAACACACCCCTAGGCTGAGCTTAAACTTGTGTTAAATCCAAACTCATTAACATTAATTCGATAATATGTATGTTGAAATTATAAAAAAACAATGGTTCGAATTAATAAAGATTTTTTGATGAAGGTAATTAAGAATATTATGCAGTTTTAGTTTCCTTACACTTATTTCACATGTCTTTCTGTTGGTCAACCATTGAGTATGTTATACTTAAGTATTTACTACTTAAACAATCGAATCATTGTGCTACGTTTTTTTTTATATTTTGCAAAGTTAAGGGTAAAAAGTCTTGATGTCTATCAAATGTTTTGACAAGTTGATGTGATTATCGGATACAATTTACGATTCATACCCGTACTTAATATAAAATTACCAGGCATATAAAACTCCTGGGGATAACACACTACCGAAGGGTCAGATCGTGTCTGTCAGCACACGTCCTGGAAATTACAAGGAGCAAAATATAACTTAGCACTCTTAGGTGTCAAAATTGCCATAATTTCCAAGGGCGATGTGCACCACGCCTTCCTTAAAGAAAGCCGACTTTTTTGCTGGCTTCGAATTTCTCAAACTCCATTTTTTTTTTCATTATTTGTGGTCGCAACCGATATATATTCCAAAATTGGATGATCGGAAACGAAACCCCTATCGTGTGAAAATAATATCAAAATGCGGCTTCCTTGGTTTGAAATGATTAGTGGATTGAGCCTTGCTCTTATTTGACTCCTGATCAAAATTGGAGATACATTTTGAACATGGAATATCAATAACCAATATAAGAATGCTGTAACTTCCGCTGATATGGTCACTTGCTATCTAAATACTTGATGGTAGCTCTGATCGTGACTTTTACTTTTGCGGCTTGTTAAAAACAATAACCAGTATAGGTACTACGTAAGCAAATAAAGCACAAGGAACAAAGAGATATATGTATGAGATTAACTGAACAATGACGATGCTGTTATTAATTTATAAACTCTTAGATGAATAAAGTCAATGAACGAAAACGCATTCGTGTTGGGTAACTAGATTGATCTCTTTGTGCGAAGCATCCATATAAAAGCAATCGAAATCGAAACTTAAGTATTGATTGCTTATTTCTGAAAAAAATATAACACCTACATAACGTCCCTTAACTATTTCACGCCGATTGGTTTTTGCGTGTAAATTTTAATTTTTTGATTGATAACAAAATTAGTTACGTGTATTCAGCGACCAACCAGACGTGAAATTGGTAACGTTTGGAGTGCGCCGGCGCGGCGAGTCAAGTGTGGCGACAACAAACTTCGTCTTGCGTTGTTGCCCGTTACGCCGAATTGCGCAAAAGGGGTTCCTACCTGCGTTCGAACAGTGAAGAAAAAAGCTTTCGTCGATCGAAGATTCACAAAACTGGCCAACGCAACCAAACTTGTGTTGTCGCGTCTCGCAACATTACACAATATTCACAATAGAACCCTTCGTTCGATCTACTTAAGGATTTTTTCCTTATGTTTAATTTTGGAGTCAACAAGGTGGACTCAAGGGTTCTCGACAAACTGCTAAACAATTGTTGCGTCATGGTCAATAGAGCACGGTTAGTTTTTGCACACATTTTTTTCTGATGGTCCTTTAGAAATTTACCAAAACCGTTATTGGTTTGCCAGTTCTAATTTACGCGGCAACTCTAAAAGGTATTAAGAATATTATGATAAGGGTTGCCCAAAGCTACGCAATTTAGCTGCAATCAGATTAAAGGCTTAAGAGTGAGTGGTAAATCATAAAGCATCCTACTGCGTAATTCTTAGGATTTTCTCGCAACCGGTAAGCGTAACAAAGGATAAATCTAATGATTATGTGAGTATATTGCTTCCCGGACACATTCATTTCTTAGTGGTTTAAAGGTCCTTTTTAAAGTACTTTGTTTTTTAGGAGTTATTCCTATTTAGAAAATTTAAGAACGAACAAAATATATTTCTAATAATAGACATAAGCCCGTTATCTGTAGTTCTTTATTATGAAAATTAATGATGTTGCAAGTCAAAAAAACACTTTGCTGTTTCGTTTTTTTTACTCAACATGATTTCCTCATTTAACGCCTTTTGTGATAGATTGATTTCAACAAAAGATTATTAACATGGACGTTATACCTATTTAGATGTTTTTGCAACTTCCAACTACACAGCGTTTCCGTTTTTTTAAATGATGTTGAAGAAGCTGCGTGGTCCAACCACGTTTCCATTGAATTTGTTTAATGTGTGTCTATTGGTTCTGAGAATTGGCGTAATTTACTCACAATATAGTGCAATACTCGTAAAATAGAATCACGCCTATAATTCAAAATCTAAATTTGGTGACATGCCACTTCTAACAATAAAGCGCTCGATAAAGAGCTATTAGAAATAGCTCACGCCACCAAACAAAGTCGGAGGATGTTACAACGGACGCTCGTGCCTTTTAGAAAGATTTATATCTTAACACAAAAGTGATCGTAAATTTGTATTCGACTTTACAAATTTCACACAAAACTAATTCGATTCCCGGAGAAGGAAATAAATGGCGTACCAATTATTCACAAGGCACCCAACCGGAAGTTTTCAAGTATTTTATCGGTCCGCTTTTGAGCACACCACCGAGTTTAGACGAATGCGAATCACACAACTCTCGCCTAAGCTGGGAAGAATAGAGGATTACATCGAAATCCTGTTTTTGTTTGTTTTCTTAGCCCTAATTCTATTGTAACTACCTGGGATCGGTTTGAAGGTTAACGCACGTAGACAACAATTTAGGTATTTGCAAGCCGTCGGAGTAAATCCGAGTGTGAGCCAATAGAACAAATTTAACAAGAACTCTTATTATTGATGTATAGTAGGTATATGGGTCAAAATTGATGTTCGAAAAAGTTGTAATTTAGAACATCACGCTGTCCACATCAGAAGCAAGTAACACAGTTTCCCATCGGGATAATCATCAAGCAGGACAGTTCATTTGTCAATATTTCTTAGACAGGGATAAATATTATCAAAGGTTACTAGATAACGACTAAAAGCATCGGCTTCTGTATCTCCAACTAGGCGTCATAGTTATCGAAATTAATACTGTGAATGATTGCTGTTGGAAGACATCGGTAGATAACTACTTGGAGACTCTTAGACCCTTCTTTCTTTTAATGGCCACCGTTGATTTAATTTGTGTAAATGAGGTAGCAGTAACACCGATGATAGCATGCCATTTTAAAATACGTACTCGTTTTTTTTACTAATAGCATTAGTTCACGATTAATAGTTTTTTAACATTTTTTCTTTACTCTTTTCTCTCAATTAGTCTGAACGTCTGCGGCTTGTCTGTTGTTGGCGTTTAATTTACTAAGGAAATCATCTTTATCGACGACATATAAAGTAACGTCTCTACTTTAATCAAACAACTTCATTTTAATTGGTTTTTTTCGAGGGAAATCTCAAGTTCAATTAATAAGAAGAAATCAACTAGAGCACCGGTCGAAGCGTTTCCGTGCTGATCGATGTAATTATATTTATTACTTACGTCTACTAATTAGTTATCTCTGTTATTTATTTTTCAACGACAGCTACCTTATCAACACGAAATATGAATGTAAACTGTAACTAACTTTATTTTAATTAAAGATACAATACTTACAATTTTCTTAAACGTAACTGTAGTAAAGCTGCGGTCAGACAATTACTGTTCAAGTGGCCGGATTTACACCTGAATGGGATTTTCCTTGCTAAATTATGGCTTAGCCTTTGTCCAACAACCGCCTTTTGCAGCCACATCAAGGGAGATGCCGACAATGTTCCCGGATCTTACCGTCACTAGAGCGAAGTCGCGTGCCTCTAATCTCTATTGATATAACGGAATAAGCGAAAGGTTGTATGAACACCTTACGTGTTTTTTATGTCGCCTCTTTCAAAATGCATCCTTATAAAACGATAGACCGCTACTGTTTGTATGGTTTTATATTATAGGAACCGTATTGTGATGTGCCGTTAGTAAAATAGAAAAAATACACTTGAACTGTTACAGTTTTTCGAGGTAGGTGCCTAACTGTATCACCAGCCCCGATCTCTTCCGAAACTCGAGCGTTCGACGCTTCAAGGTGGAAGGAAGCAATACATTATTTTTTCTCGCACCATCAACATTATGTTATTGAATTACTTTTGAAATTGATTTGGTAGTGCGGCGTTTGCAGAAGGTTTGCATCTGCTAGAGGCATACGCGTGTTTTTTTTTTCCCAGAGATATTGCGGACGTCTCGATGTGGGCGCTTAATTACCGAGCACATTCATAAAGATAGCGTAATGTAATCCCCTCGCAAACAATCGCGACACTGCAAGGTGTGGTGCCTTAGATTTAACTCTGAAATGTGTTCGAAACGTGATCTTCTATTCACCGAAAAGGTGATTCCAGGTGAATGCGACTCGCATTGGCACGTTCCTAATCAGTTGCACACATTTTATTATGATGCACCTTGGCCTATTATTATTTTAATGTTACCTGGTGTATTAAATAATAAAAGGTAGTTATCTTTTGCAGTAGCACTTTTATAAATAAATCTAGAGAGTTTAATTTGTGTAAAATTAAAGTAAAAATACATATTATTACAAATAATTATTACCTACTAGCTGATGCCTGCGGCTTCGCCCGCGTGGTTATAGGAAAACGTAACATATTGAATTTTTGCCGTGGGAAATAGATATTTTCCCGCTGGAAAAGTAGCCTATGTCACTCTCCAGCCTCTAAACTATCTCCGTACAAAAAATCACATTAATACGACGCTCCGTTGCGACGTGAAAGAAGGACAAACAAACACACACTTTCGCATTTATAATATTAGTAAGGATGTCTGGTAAGTTACTAATTTACTGAAATGACGTACTGTTTTAATCGCTTAATTATTAGCAGACTTCTTTCTGGATTACTGTGTACTTAAGCAGCAATTAAAGAGTTCTGCTATATGCAATAAAATCATTTTCAGTGACATTTATACGACAGTCTCGAGTACGGCGTTCGCAAAACAAATATGATGGTCACAAGAAATAATTAAAGATTATTAAATATAATAATACAGCGTGTGTGGCCACAGTTCCGTGTGGTCTGAAGTACGCTCGAATGTCCCATATGCAATGGTTCTAATTAAGATAGTGATTTTATGGTCTGGACGATAAAAGCCAGGTAAATCCACGCCGTTAAATAACATCAATCGTACTTATTCCGGAGCACTTATACATAAAGCTGTGCGTAAGTAAAGTAAGGTTGACGAAATCTAGACAGGCGGAAGCGTGTCCAGCCAAGTTCAAAGTCAAAAGGAACTGGCGACGCAGCAGCCGCGTTACACGAACCATTTGGAGTCACTTTTGACTCCTTAATAACTCAAAATCGATTTAACATAGAAACATGAAATTTCAGTTAGTTTCCGAAATACTAACTAGAATCTATATACCTACAGGTAAATAGGTTTTTTTTTATGGACAATCTTACACAAATCGACCTAGTCCCAAACTAAGCAAATCTTGTACTATGGGAACTAGACGACAATATACCTACATACTTATATAGATAAATACATTCTTAACTACATAGAAAACATCCATGACTCAGGAACAAGTATTCGTGCTCATCACACAAATAAATGCCCTTACCGGGATTCGAACCCGGGACCTCCAGCTTCGTAGGCAGGGTCACTACCACCTAGGCTACAGAGGTCGTTAATTGAGATATTAACGTCTAAAAATCGTAATTTTCATCACCGACTTAAGAATAATAATAAACCATTTATTTCAGGCATCTAAGGCCCATAGCAACAAATACTTTAAAGCCTAACCATCTATACAATGTATATAAAAACTAATTATTTAGGCGACGCGTGGCTTCGTCAAGTCCGGTGTAGGATTCGGTAGGTTGCCCCGGAACCGCCGAAACACGACAACCTTCGGCCAGAAGTCAGCACACGCGATGGTCTCCTGCAGCGGCCGCGGCACGCGCACCACAAACGAGCTGAAGTGCACGTAATGGCGCGAACGCAGGTGAAAAACCCTCCGTGGATAGCCAGTCTATTGGTGAATATACACCGTCATGTCATCATCCGAGGCGGAGTAATGCAGGCGCAACACGTACAACGCCTTAGTAGGTGTGGCGACCCGCAGACCATAACCAACCGGCTCTGCTGTACCACACTGAGTCTTTCATGGCTTGCGCTTTCTTGACACCGACGTGAAACCCTCCTTATTAGCTTACGGATAAAATAATATATAATATGATAAAACCTAACCCACTTCCAGGTGACCTAGAAAGTTGAAATTTGGCGTCCAGCTGGGTAATTGTGTGTACTTATAGAAATAAAAAAGTCAAAAAGCAGGTAATTTTGAAGTATTATTTATAACATTATTATTATTTATGTGTGTTACCCGCCTTTTACACCTGAGTTCTGCAGGTGTAAAAAGCGGACCCCGGGCTCGTTTAGGGCACAAATCGGGAATAACGCTAGGAGGACGATGACCTAAGAACTCCATGATTTATGAACCGATTTGAAGAAAACTTTATTTTTCTTGAAAGATACTTTCGAAGTGATAGGACTAATGTCATCAGGTCAGGGTCAGGATCAGGGTCAGGATGGAAGGGTCCTGGAGAAAGCGAGGGAAATCTTCAAATATTACTGGGACACCTAGAGAGATATGGGTATTTTGTAGTATAGTAACTCGTGCAAATAAATTTTCCCTTAAAAAGCACCATTTAGTAAAGTAGAATTGTCATCTGGTCAGGATCTGATGATGGAGTCCTGAAGGTCTCTATCTCTTCAAATATTAACACTCGAATTATTTACAAAATAAATAAATTTATGCGCATCACTTGATTTGGCTAGTTTTTACTTTTTCGAAGAGTAAGATATTCCTTATAATTCGTTACTTTCGTATAACTAACATAAAAATAATAAGTTGATTAGCCAAATATCTGATATGTTAAAACTAGCCAAGTCAAATCTTGAGCATCAATTTATCCTAAGTTATCTGCGTTGTGTAGATAATTCGAGTGTTCAAAAAGAAGTTATACTTTTATATAGCAAACATTGTTGTAGTAGACTAAATAAAAAATTGTACGTTCTTAAGAATGCATTTTATTTTAGAATTATCTAGTGAACTTGGCACCAATTTAGATCTCAATTCTTTTATCGGTGAAGTTGACAACCACGCATATTCTTAATATTGAACTTTTCTCCCATTTTTATATTTAGGTTTTTGGTGGGTATAGTTTACACCGATACCGATTCGTAATACAATTTGTGTCAGGAACCGGTGTAAATTATATTTCCTCAACTATACAAGGAGTAATCAACGTGCCATAATTATGTACGTATACATGATATCATCAAATAGAACGTTACGCGAATTTTTTTTTTCTTAGATCAAACGCTGCTCATTAAGCCATTACAAAGCTGTTCCTGGCGCGATATGATACCTTTTTTTCTTATTGCCATATACTACTATTGACATCTCGCACGAACACATACAACAGGGTTTTATTAAGAAATGAGGATTGTCGGCGGAATCAAAGCGTGACGTGAGCAGATGACATTGCGTTGCACAATGCATTATGATGAAAGGGTAGAAGCATTGCAATTTATAGGGGCAATATACGGTCAAATTGTGTAACCCAACACTTGGCAAAAACCCTTCTCCATGTCAGCACGTGGTTGAACGCTATTATACTAGGAATGACAAATGATTGATCGCTAAGCGGTTTTTGCAATGATTAATTAAGCACATTGAAAACGCGACTTATTCATAATTTTTTATTAATTCGTGTTGTCGTTTTTGAATTTCATATACGACAACATATCTTTTAAATATTTACAGAACACAAATTAATGTTTTTATGTGTACTACTCTCCGGAGCTGACCTAAACAAATATTGCAGTTTGCCCATTGGCGCCTGCAACTTGATACGGCGGCAGCGAAATAAAATCGCAGAGTACATATAGTAATATTATATCTTGGTTTTTTTAACTCATTTAAAATGTATAACCGTTTTATGAATATAGGTGAAACAGATTTTAAAAATGTTTGCAATTTACACTCATGCCACTCGACATTAACTCAGGGTCTGAAAAACTACGAGTTATAGAAAACTATGATATTATCATCGAGGAAAATAAAACCGTTTAGAAAATACTAAATCCGAAAGGCTACAAGCTGTGCATACTTAACTATGTGATTTTTAAAAAGAATTAATTATAACTACCACTAAAACTGTTTCAAATCAAATCGATCACTCCTCTAGCTAGGAACTTCTAGCCAGGTACAAATATCCGAAGCAAATACCTCCCGAGATGGTGCTCCTCGATAGGATATAGAGACATAATTTAGATCGCAACAAAAAGCATAACAGACAGAATGGACGACGCAGTGCACCAGTTTTAATTAGGAATCAATCAAGGTACTTATCCTTATCCTGTAAATATACAGACGTATTTAATGATGAAATCTTTTCTTCTATCTCTTCACGTCAATAACTAAGTAGTGTTTTTTTAAGTGGGCCAGGTATAGGAAATAAAATATCGATCCCACACATTTTAGGTACTTAAAACAAAGCAATGAATACAAAGTAATATAATGCATACATAGTAATACAATACATTGTCGCCCGTTGTGACATTTAATATGTGAGTTAATTATTAGTAGTATTTCAACATGTCTCACGAAAGTTTAAATTCGAATACATTGAAGCTTCAAATAAATTATTAAATCTAATACCAAATTAAATCTAATTTAAATAACGTACTAACATAAATGTAAATTTGTAGTTTGCTAATTGATTAGAACTATTTAATTTATAACATTTCATAGATTTTATAATTCTTTACGGTAACATTTGGTCAATGAAAGATCAGTCAGGTCAGTTTTTTATTACAACATTGATACATAAATATTATTTTCAATTTCAAAAATACACGAAGACGTAAAATATAATGAGTTTTTTAAAAGGGATATTTACTATCATTAAAAGAATTATTCATACTTAATTTAATGATACCCTTACAACTACTAGCACTGTCGGTAAAAGTAAAAGGGTTAACTTCGACCGTACACTCTTTATATATAACTAATGAAGCGTCAGGATTTCCTGTGCGATTCGATTGAGATGTATTCGCAACCCGGAAACGTCTTTGTAAGATTCGATACGAAAGAAAAGGATAAAAGTTAGTGTGCACCGTAGCATATACGGTGCACACTAACCTTCCATCATGACAAGGGCTTTATCTTCATGTATTAAAGCCGACATTCAAATGACTAGAAATACTTTTGAATTAAAAGGATTGATTCAGATTGTGAGGATGTGTAATTTCACGATTACGGCTATTGTGTTTCATAGAAATGGCAACTGAATGCTATATCTGTATTATGCAGAATTTGAAATGAAAAGTTCTATGTTCTTCTTGAGTAAAAAGTTAGTCCTTTGATGGTCTGACCATTGGATGACGGTAGTTATTTTATTAGGCGGCGAGGGTCCATTTAAGGAATTAACAAGGAGATGATGAGGGGGGGGGGGGGGGTGTAAAAAATCGACACAAAACGATGACGATATAACTTGAAACAAATTTTGAATGAAACACTCCGATTGGAAAATCTGAATAGAGAGCTAGTTATCATGTCGCTCGAAACTAAGTAGGTGTTCCTTTCTTGTCATAAGCAACAATTCAAAAGTTAAAACAAGTTTGCAAAGTACAAAAAGGCAATCAGCATTTGCAGCGGCGACTTTGTACTGCAGCTTCAGCCTCATCTAGATGCTATTTACATTTCCGTTCTGTTCCACCTCGTAAATATCGATCGATAATGCTTATGACAGCTATTTAACTCCGGAGCTAGTTTCTGATCGCATGCTGGCGGGAGATCGCCCACCCAAAGGCGTGGACAGCTAGGCCAAATCGAGTTAGCTCAGCGGTCACCACTAAATCAAATAAATGTGTTATTTGTTTAGTGTCCGATGGCGCCGCTGTAACACGAATTTATATGCTTTACATCTAATTAAAAAGGTTACAATCTCAAAACACGCGATAAATACATTTCCCGCTTTACATTTATTATACCAGGCCAACCTGAATTATCAATAAAATAATGAACACGTAAGATTTGTGTTGAAGTCTCAATAAAACATCTGAATCTGATCCAGTTTAATCCAACATAAATTAAACAAAACTAATAATGTCGTCCAATAATTTAAGTGTCAGCCGCAAATCACGAGCCTTAATTTACAATACGTTTGTAATGATTGTCCGTGACAATAAAGCAGCAAGCAAAACCAGCCTTAACATTATTGAGATAAATAAATAATTCGTTCGTATCACGTGGAAAGAACATTCTCCCATCGAAGACAGCTCTTGTAAATCTATCTTTGATAGGGATCTTGATGTATAAACGAACGGATGCAAAACGGGAACTCGGTTCACTGCAGTTTGATTTAAGGATACGCCGCCGTCTGACGAAACCGAGTAAGTATCGAGAACACTCGTATAATCTCCAACGTTGTGCTTATCCATAAGCAATCACAATTGTTTAGTTCAATCACTCGGCGGAGCAATAATAACAGTATGTAGATTGACTGATACTCATCGAAGATGTTTGACAAATTCAGAGATGTCATGTCGCAGCGATCTGAGTCGAGTCAGGACGCTTTAGTATGAACTGAATTTGCAGGCGGAAACTTGATGTAAGGTAGTTTAATAAAGAACATTGAAATTCGAGCTTTTTAAAAATATTGCAGTAAGTTTCTTGAGTATATTATCAATATTATCATACACATGACTGTATTCTGTTGATGATCACATTTGACACTTTCCAGGTGCCATAAATCGAAATACAAAAATTTGTAGTTAGTAACTAGTTAACTAATGAATTCGTTATAATGAAAAAAGTGGCTCCAAAGTAACTCACGGTCGCTTCGTTGCCAATTCTCTTATTTTGAACTTGGCTTGACACGTTGCCACGTGTTTGGATATAATTTTGCTGAAGAATTTATTCCCCACAGTATCAATAGAACAATAAAAATTACCATAACGAAGTTAATCTAATTTGGATTTAACTACGCTCAGTGGGAGTTTGTTTATTTTCATAATAGAAAGTATTCTCGCCTCATAAATCGAGGGCTGCATGCGGCTTGGAATGTTCCCAATAAATTTATAGCGGTCTAAGACAAACAAGGGCACCGGCCCACTGGGACATCATCTGATAATGCAAATTTCGAACCCCTGGTATATTTTACTCAGAACTCTAAAGTCAAAATCTGTTACACAATTCAGTCAAACTGCGTCTTTGTGCTGTGCCTGATATGGTTTACTCTTAAAGACAAGTTATTGGAAGGGTTATTATGAATTGCGAGCATAGTATAACTTATGCAATGGCTTAACACGTGCGTTACTAACTGAGGTATTTCTTTTAAAACGATCACCACATGAATTCACCCACTGTTGTGGGTGTTAAGAAGTCCAAGCTAGACGTATAGTATTGCAAGTGGGAGGTAAAATCTATATTAAATATGAAAGGCATTCTTATTTAATATAAAAATTATATAAAAATGTATTCAGTATGTCCCTGTCACAATTTTAACTCCAAGGAGCAAGAAGACGAAAAATCAATGGATCAGTTTAAGCGAGTCCGGTGGTTAATGTACGGCCCAATAATCTGCGTCCACTTATCATTCTCGTTTGCATGGATTAATAAGAGAAAGAGCTATTAGTGGCCGCGGATTATTGGGCCGTACATTAACTGCACCCGTACTCGTAGTTGCATTAAGATTGATTTCGTTAATGTCGTCTCAAAATCGGCGATGTCACGAGATTACGAAGAACAATTCCGAATACGAATTCCGTTCCGTCGTGAATACGGCCTAAGGCACTTTGTTTTAGCAGCAATATTTTGACTGCCATGTCTATGTGTGAAGACAAATTGATTTAGGCATTTTTTTATCTGTACATTAGTTAACGACCCGTTCTGTTTCGGCAGATGCTATTTTTGGTCATTAGAGATAAAAAATCAATTAATAACCTCTGTTTGTATAAAATTGATTAACGAAGCTTCTGAAGCTAGCCGCCTGACCGCACCCGAGGCAACCGTGTGAACTCTGAAAATCGTAATTGTACAGCGCCTTATCAAGGGTTCTGTGTCCCGCTTCAGCTAGGGGGACATACGCTTCACAAGAACGAGACGTAGAATGTAGTAAATTGTTTTCGTGAATACATTTTGATTGATGAACAGAGAAAACGCCTCGACTGAGTTAATCTCGCCTAAATTTAATTTAGAAGAAATTTGGAGCAAAAAATCTCAGAAATTACATTCCGTTTTGTTTGTTTTAGGGTGATTCTTAAATGTCAATCAGCAAGAGAAAAAAAGCAATAAAACATTATATTACTTAGAAGTTTCCTTTTTACTATCAGGTAAGTATCATAGGTCCAACGTAACATAATAAAAGTAATAGGAGATTAACGACGTAAAATGGTCACAGTCAAGATTGGTCAAGGACCACGGTCGCGTCAAACGTTTTGTGGAAGACTGAAATTAAGTTAAACGTCGCCTATTAGATCCATTTAATGCTAGAGCAATTCCGGGCTATAAACATAATATTTTTGGATGTGAGCCCTTAACTATTTGAGAGATTAGAAACAGTGACATGAATGGATATGCTCACGCATAACAAATGTTGGGAATTTCATTAACATTATGATGGATGACAGACACCCCTAAGATGGTTGCCATTTTATAATTTATCGATTTAGGACATTATATTATACTCGCACAGAAGACTTACCATCTGTTCTGTTTGCATCGCGGTAAATGACAAACCGCTACCATCCTACATATACTCGTATTATGGTTTGCATAGTTTGATAGACAGATAAGTACCCATAATATTTGTACGTAGTAACCGCTTATTGACACCGTTTAAAAATTATAACTATTAAGAATATCTCTAGGATGAGTGGCCACTAAACTAATACCATTAGCAAACCTAAGTCATACATTTTTAAATTGATTGCATATATGATTATTTTTTCTTTCTGCTAACAGGTATGACGCAGCTCCACATCTTTCCCAAATACATTTTGCTCAACGACCATCGTCCATCATTTCATGTGATTACTAACGCATAAATAAACAGATAATAAAGCTAATTGAATACCTTCTCAAATAGCAGCCCTAACGCAGACAAACAAACCTAATGACACCGGAATCCTTTGAATCGACCCTTTCTTGGTACGCTTAAGTGTTTGTTTATTACCGTTCTTTGCATTTTTATGTTTACCCGTTATGAATAAAAATAACAGCTTTTATAAGTCAAACGATCTATTTGGCAAAACCCAACTAGTAACATTATCAGTGATTACTATTCCGCTGGATGCGGGTGGCGCGGGACCGGTCATTGTGGCACTCTTTGGGGGAGGCCTATGTCCAGCAGTGGACGTCTTTCGGCTGATATGATGATGAATATTCTACTGCTGCACTGCCTGGACTTTTCCCTGGATTTTCATAAGTAATATCCATCCGTTGATAAAGAATAGCTATTTATAGACAAACCATTATTATAATGCAACAAGAGTCCCAATATAGATGTACATATCTATAATTTGACGATCTCTGTAGTCTAGTTGGTAGTGACCCTGCTTACGAAGCCAGAGGTCCCGAGTTCGAATCCCGGTAAGGGCATTTATTTGTGTGATGAGCATGAATTGTTCCTGAGTCATGGATGTTTTCTATGTATTTTAATATTTATTTATCTATATAAGTACTAGCATCCGCCCGCGACTTCGTCTGCGTGAACTCGTGATAAAAATCCTGTATCCTATATTTTAATCCAGGCTATAAACTATCTTCGTGCAAAATTTCATACAAATCGGTTCAGTCGTTTAAGCGTGATTGAGTAACAAACATCCAAACATCTAAACTTTCGCATTTATAATATTAGTAGGATACATAGTCAAATCATTAAAAAAAAACATCATGTCAGCCGACAGACGTCCACTGCTGGACATAGGCCTCCCCCAAAGAGTGCCAAAGTGACCGATAATACGCCACCTGCATCCAACGGACTCCCGCGACCTACATAACAAGTATTTAAAAAAAATCACATAATATGGTGTCGCCTAATAATATATATATTATATTAATATGCTACGAGTATGCCCTACAAATTAAGACCCTCCTAACACTTTTCTCTTACTAAAAAATGCTATGACTTATTGGAGCCAATAAACAAGGCCTTGCCTCGCCTACTCCAGTACCCTAAAATGGCAAGTTCAGATAACTTATTATTATTAACAGAATCCCCGATAGCAAATATAAAGGTGAAAAAAGAACTCCTTGAAACATGTTTGAGTTTTATGCAAATCTTTGCACTCCACGTCAGGCGTACCTTGCTACTTAGATTTTATCAAATAGGCAGATGTGTACAACTTGTTATCTGCGTGGGTGGACGGGTGAGGTGTTGCCAATGAACTCATCTCAATGGGGCATTGTTGGCACCCCTGTAGGATTATTAGATGGCCAGGGACTTCCGTGTTTGCAGTGCGTGCTGGTGAAGGGTGATCCAGGACTATTTGATTTTTTTTTGTTGATTCTTCGTAAGATTTGTGGAATAGAATTGACAATACTATTTGGGTATAACCAGCACGGCTATCACGCGACGGCTCGCGAGCTCTCTCAATTTTTCTCGCACTATCTGTCTCTCTCTTATTAGGTATAGAGATTAGCTTAAGAGGTATAGTGCGAGAAAAATCGAGAGTAGGTCGCGGTCGTACCATGATAGACGTGCAGTATTGATATATTTATTATCGCGTTTGTCATAACGTTAATTTAATTTACTTACAAATGTTATGACAAAGATAACGTACTGTTTACTTCGGCACATTGTCTCTATTAATGAAATGAATTAATGAATGGAAATGCTTTCAGCATTTTAAGGTACTTATTGCTATTTTTAAAATATTGAAATATTGGAATAACAATCCAGTGCAAGCGTGGATATTTTGAAGCAACAACAAACCAATATGTATACGTGCCCTAAAGTAAAATCTCTACATGGGATCTTCTAGGGGGAAATTATTGATGAATCACTAAACCAGGGTTCCCCTTCAACTAAATGTAATTGTTGAAGGCATCTGCAGGTAATAAATCAAAATTAAATGATATGGTCGGATCGATTAGTAATATTCCTAGTATTTTTTTTTATAGAAAAGTAAATAAGACTAGGTATTAGACGTGTCTTTGCAATTTTTATCCGGCATATTTTAAGATATATCTTGTGGACTGGATCATAAATGTTTTATTCAAGTATGTTAACGATTACTTTGGATTTGATATCCACAAGCCAGGTAAGGTGAGTCTCCAGATTCAGAGTTAGAAAATATGTGCACGGAAAAAGTGATCAAAAATATGTAAACATGACTTTACTGTTGAAGGCATAAGGTTGCTCAGATATTTTTGAACCTTTCGAAACGTACACGAACTCGAGTGTAAGTATTACTCCTAAATGCTTTCACAGCAACAAAGAAACACAACTTGTTTTGACTTCGTAACTACATACTTTTTGTAATCAGACTTTGTAGTCGCGTCGAACCGCGTTTTCCATACATCTTTTTAGTTCTGTGACATCTTAAAATTATTTGTGTGGGGATTGTAATTAAATAAAGCTAACAATTAATGATTATAGGGATTTTGATTAATGCCGCGGTAGTTTTCAGTCCATCTAATGACGCACCCTTCCAGGTAGGGGTTGCAGACCGCCGGGCTCGAACCACCCTCCGCGTCTTTCGAAATTACACACTCATTAGTTCTAACAAGTTTTATTTGTTTTTTCCATACAATACAACCTTTAAAGTCTCGGACAACGCGCGTTTTGCGTCCAAAAAATAAAATCGGTCGCACGCCTGCATTATTGAGCGTCTGTTCCAATAGTAAAGTATGTTGCATTGCAATATCGATCTTAGGTATGTTTAAATAAGAATCTTTTTCTTTTTCTCTAACCGTATAGTAAGTTTGTAAAAGTTATTCTCTTCAAGCTAATTTGGAGCCGAAAGGTCATGTTCTACGCGTGGTAAATTTGTTTCCTGTCCGAATGAATTAGTATCGGGGATGTGTGAATGAAGCGCCATATTAAAATAATCCAGACGAATAGGTAAACAAAATGTTACACGTAATAAACGAACATGGAGGGTCCTGATATGATCTTCGAAATGGTGGAGAACAGACCTCCCGTATGAAGTTGCGTCGAGTTTAACGAGTAATTTAGGAAATGGTTCCTAAAATGAATATTCCTAGGCAGTGGCCTAAAGCTCTAGCAGGGAATATTTATTATTTTCGACCATAGTACGAACCAGAATTCTTTTATTCTTAACTCCCTGAGCAAGGGAGGGCCTGGGCCTGGGCCTGGGAGGTAGTGACGAAAGGGACTACTGAATGGTGGCAAAGGTCATCAAAAGCGTCAGCGGGCAGACCACGAGGTCGAAGGTCAGGAGATATCTGCCGGATAGCGAATAAGCATTGGATAATTGGCGCAGGAGCTAGGATTGGCAGAGAGAAGCAATAAAGAAGAGGCCTATACTCAGCAGTGGATAGGCACGGGCTGCATAAATAGATATAAGTCGATAGTTTTGGTTGCTACGTTCACCGTAATGAAATTAAAAACTTGCATCCTCAAATAACATTCACACGATATATACACAACACAATTATAACTATTAACTTCAGGAGCATAAATAACAAAATCAAAAAGGTAAAACCAGCTACGAGTATTCATATAATATGGTTCCTCTTAGATTCAACACAATAAGACCAACAAAGAGTAGGTTCCTCCGCAATCTTGATCTACTTATCTGCGAATGCTCAAGACAGAAATCACTTATGCCATAAATCGATCGCATCCGAGCCTTGAGCAAGTGTGTCCTGTATTTAATTTCGGCGTTCGTAAGTGTCTGTGCCCTTTTACCTTGTCCGTATGGAGGTCTACATCTGTAGTCCAATCCAGAATTTTTATTTGGTTAAAATAAAAATAAAAGTCGTGTGATTATAAACATTAATTACACAAAATCTGATCTTCAAAAAAGTGTAGTATGAAATTAAATATGGTTTTAAGATGGTATTTAGGGAATAACTGTGTATGGGGGGTCGTTCTAAATAGACAATATAAGTTTTTAGTGAAACAAAAAGTTCGTAATAAATATTTTTACACTCAATTAACTGTATTTTCCTAAGACTGCACTATACATTCTGCATTCCTTCCTTTATTGTGAGCATAAGTATCGGCCCGATAATCCGTACATATAATAAAATAATTAATAAACGTTCCCGCTCGTGACCACCGAAGGGTGTCGTGACCGCGGCGTCTCTGACCCGACCAAGATTGAGATATCAAAATTCGCAATTCAATCCCACGCTGGTACGAGTTTGTTTTATAGATGTCCGTGGCTGCCTTAAGGCTTTGTAAAGGATGCGGTAATTAGACCATTGTGTTAATCAGTTGCGGCTGCAAACGTAAATGGTGGTCTGAATCGTTATCATGAAGTTTTTTTTCTGCAAGCCAACAGGACCGCGGCATGTCATTGAAATATATTTCTTTTGAAATCACATTGATAGAAAAAATTGTGACATGACATGTATATTCAGAACAATGACGCGTAGTTGCAGTGTTGTGGACCGCCCTGTGCAACCCGAAATGAGCCAACTTGGTCAAGGGCGGAAATAGACACTATGTATGTTTTTTTTGTGGCGGTGCAGCCGATTGAAACAGCGGTTGCCTACAAGTGTGTGATAATGAAATGCTGGTCTAAATCGAATACCTGGCGACAATTATTCCCCCCCCCCCCATTTTCCGCCCCAATCCAAGTTGGCTCAGTTTCGGTGGCACAGGGCGGTTCCACAACGCTTCGGAAAATCAATTACCGCGAGCCATCCGGTACAATTTGGTCTTGCAACGTAGTATCGCCACGAACTACCTAATACCGACTCTTAGCCTATAATTTGAATGGATCCCATAAGTCTTCAATGCAAATACTGCCACAATATATTTCTTTATCTAGTATCTACGTAATCGGCTAATTGTTTTGTTATGCAGGCGCTAATTATCGTATCCGTAGCATAAAGCGCACGAGAGGCGTTGCGGGCGCAGATTGCCCTGATTTATTCCGAACTGTGAACAGATACATCAAGACCTGAAGCGTTAGTGTTACGTTCGGATACTAAGTCAAAGGATACGTGAACAAACATAAATATAGCTTAAATTTATATGACAAAAAATTTAGTCTCATTATCACAACTCTCCCAAGATAATCCGTTATATTATACCTAACTCGTTTCCCATCCATAGCAATTTCATTTGACAGTTTCTGCAACCTAGCCGACGGTGCAACCCTATAATTTGTATTTGATAATCACAACTTTGGAACGGTACACGTACGTATTAACAAAAACCAAATTCTTTCTCATGAAAAATTACTCAATCAAAACAATTAGAAAATTATTTTTGAAAAACATTCTGTTCAAATTACGGAACCGAACGCTCTGTGTTTGTTTTAGCCCCCAAGCTTGGATTGAGCCATTTAATTTTATAAGGTCTAATCTAGATAAAGGGAACCGCCTCTAGATGCTGACTTATGGGACTACATTGCAAATCGGTGCGCGAATACTTTCTGCGATACTTATGCCTTGTGCATGAAATTGTATTGCACCATTAGAATGTTTGGTGTACTTAGCGTAAGAAATATTATCAATTCGTTACATTATTTAATAGATAAGCTAACTGATAAATAGGCCTTAGGTACTATTATCTATTCTGTGGCCTTAGTCAATATGCAAAAGATCTGGCTGGGTATCTACGTTCGCAATGTATGTATCTCTAAATAGAAAGTGTTCCTACAATGCCTTAAGATGATAAACACTATAAACAGTGCCTAAGATTAATTGTTTAATGTACTATTAATACCTATGTTTATCGGGTTGTTTAAATACTAACTATAATATCATATTTCAACATTAAGTATTAAAAAAAAACTTTTGCGAGGTACGCTACTGTATAATGTCAAGTGGATTTTAGAGCGCTACCTGTGTAGGTAGCGCTCTAAAATCTACATATTTACATTTACATGCGTGAATACACATTTGAAGCGTTGAGTGTGTACTAGCGCTTCAAATGTGTATTCATTTATTTAAACTTTATTACGCAGATATAAAAAAGTACAATTGGCGGACTTAATGCCTTCAGGCATTCTCTACCAGTTAACCATTGGGCTAAACAGAAGCTTTAGTGGTGCAGGATCCTAGATGCTCAGCTCAGCCTCGAATGGAAACACAAATCAATTATTGCATTTATATACATACATATAAAATGCATACAATATAAACATACTTATACCAACAATTATAAATACAATTCTATGTTCAAATGTATGATGAGGATCACTAAAGTAAATATTAGCTGAAAAGAGACGCTTACATAACCTGCGTTTGAAGGAGAATTTGCTCTGAGCTTGCCTGACGGTAAGAAGCATATATATCGATCCACAGCTCGCTTCAATTAGCTTGAATTATCTACTGTTCGTTGAATTAGCAGAGTGCTCGTGCTGACTGGAAGTTCTGAAACCTGTAAAACGATGTCACCATATTGGTCACCTAGCGACTAACGTCAGGCACGTACAAATATAATGCTGAAATATAAACAGACGGACAGGTAATTACAATTTTGTTTAAAACACTCTAAAAACGAAGACAGCCTCTTTCTGTATTTGTATCGCTGGAGGAAGTAAATAGCACCATAACTATAAAACCATAAAGCTTCACCCTCAGGCGCCATTCTTCTGAGAAACAAAGTCTGGTGGCAACAAGGAAAACGTCTAACGTTAATTACCATTCCGTTCCAGTACCAGATAATTTTATTATTTCCCACATACGCAGTGGTGCATAAAATAATCCTTATCTATCGCAAAAATTAGTAAACAAAAGGTAAACCTTGAAGGCCTGCATTACAATCTTCGTTTAAAAACATTACATATCTTGGATACAAATAGAGTTTTAAAATTCACGAATTATACACATTGGCGCGACACGGCATGATATCGACTACAGGGATCACTACTTACACAAGAAGGTATAGGTATCTCAAGTTTTATTTTTCGAAATATGACTATGAAGGAGCTTGCTTTGAGAATGAATTTTAATGTGATGCCGATTCATATTAATATTAAACGCGGTTAGTTACTTTTTATGTTTATGTTATTAAGCAAAAATCAATAATTAGAAACTTAAGCAATTAACATTTTGCATATGGAATGGATCGGTATTTATCCAATAAATATATATATGTATTTATTCCTTTACTGCCATCTACTTCTTCGTAACTACCTTCAACAGGTTAGTTAACACGCATAAACAACATCAACTGGAGCAACGTTCTGAATTACAAATCCCACATGCAGGCGCAAAATACGCCGCAGGTGAAACCCACAATGTGCTTTTTCGTTGTAGATTTAAAAATATGTGAGCCAGATCCAGTATTAGCCTTTGTACGTATTTTCGTCTCAGCACTAGATCAGACAGTCGACTGACGTGTGCCGCGGCGGGCGTTACATTTACAAACGCATCCAAGGTACTTTTTGTAAGAATTAAACAATTATAGACTTTGTATCGAAGCGTAAAGCACTATGCGAGAGTAAATCAATATTGGTGTAGTTGTATAGTAAAGCTCTGCATAAATATCAGAAAACAATCGACTCTCATATACAATGGGCATCACCACCTCTGACACCTCGACGAAACCATTAATTAAAACGACCGTCGCAAATAGAGAAAAAGCAGTAGTTACAGGCATGTTCAGTTGTGTTCGCGTTTAGCTGCTTGCATCTAGATCTTAATCTCTCGTACTTCTTCACCGAGTAAATACAAAGTAAAACATACAGTCGGTGAGTTCGGAATAGCTTCTTAATTCCAATTAATAAAGTTTATAATAAAATGGCAAAATCTTTCCAGATACTGTTTAGGGGACATTCAAAAAGTTTTGCCCTGTTATCTGTAGGATCTATGGCTCAGTTTTACGGTAATCGTAGTTGGTACGTAGTGTTACTTGCTGAAAGTATTTATGTTTATTATTATTCTTGGTAGCAGTTACATTATTTGTTGGGCAGAATCACACATGATTTCTGTTTTACTCCTTTTAGATGTTCTATCAACTCAGCTTGCGATACCTGCTTTTATTTCCGCAGTAAATGAAGTAATCTTTACAAATATTATATAGAGGAAAAGTCTGTGAGGTTTATAAGTTTGTATGTTTTGGATAATCTTCGAAATTACTTATAAGATTTTAAAACTTCTTTCACCTACGAATAGGAGGGACAGAACAATAATTTATACCGCGGGTTTATCTGCTTTCTTTGAAATACACAACGGAGCAAGGGCAGCTAGTTACATATAAATCCAGGATACTTATTTTTACCTTAAAATCTTGAAATAAACTTCGATGCGCGGATACAAGAGCTTAAATGTACTTATACATATTGACCTCTAGTAAGCAAATTAAACACATCAGCGCTTGCATTCCGTCGCACCGAGAGCAAGAGGCACTGATAAACATGAGAACAAAACTACTAGAAATAAGTCTGATTCAGACCTGCTACTTCCTATGTAACTTTATAGTGTAGTAAAAAAGGCTAAATATATAATCCATATTACATGAACGTGTTAAAAATCAGTACTGAATAATTTATGTCAAATATTTGGGTACTACTCGTAATGGTACCGGCCAAAAAACGGGAAGTAAACATTCATTTATCAATTAAGCAACCACAAGTCAAACATTTCAGTGAATGGAACCGTGCCTTGACTTGACCAAGCCAGAGACCAATTATTTTTTGCACGAAAATATTTGTATGGGCATCGAACTCCGAACCAGTTCGATAGGCATTCCCGGGCACATCGTCACATGATTATTAAAAATCCGTATACAGATGAACTCGTGTACTAAAAATTCAAGAGAGCGAGTTCGGAACCGTTGCCCCCGCCCAGCCGGCAGCTGCCCAGGACTCGCTAAGCCTCTATTATGGAACCCTTTCGCATAAGATATAAACACGGCGACCCATAAAAGCGGACGGCGACGAGCGTCAATTTATTCTTCAAATTAACCTGTCGCAACATCTTAAGGCGCCTTGGAAGCTTTCAAATGATTCCAAGTAGCATTTAAGTACCGATGGACGTCGCTCCCCTTATTATGGCGTGGTGACTTGGCCTGGATTTGGTCAAAACTCAAACATTGGTCAATCAGATTTAAAAATAACGAGTTCCGGTATAATACAATTTTAACATAGCACATAAAGCGTAATCGCTGTAAATTAAAGCAGGTGCTTTCTAATCTGATCACTTAAGTAATTATGAGTTGTCATTATAAATTCTATAACAAATGTTAATATGTCGCAACAGGTACACAAATGTTTATAGCGTCATATTATTTCTCGAAAGCACATGAACTACCAAAAGAGCCAGCAGTGTTAAACTAAATATAATGCGCATTCAAACTGCGTTTGAAATATTGTAAAAGAATTAATTATTGTGACTACGTTTAGTAATCAACCGGCGTTCGTTTAATAATGAATGATAATAATAAGCAAGTTTCGGTTTAGAGGAAAATAAACGTTATTACTTTCAAGGCAGAACTGTGTTTCTTATGAAACATTTTTACTTTTATGATACAATTATTACAATAAAAGGCATGAAGTCGCCATTGGCGTATTTTTTAAGGAAAGCTAAGTTTACAACATCGTTACGTAATACTCTGCTTAACCGCAAAAGAGATGTATCAACTAAATATAATTATTAGATTGGAATATAATAAAACGAGAAAATAATGACAAGAAGATGACAGAAGTCTTCGATGTAATAGCCACCCAATTATTCGGATTAATAAATATATTGCCATTTTATGTATTATTAGAATTCAATTATCCGGTAATCTCTTGATGTTCTTACATCCATTATTTCACTTTTTAGAGCAGTAATTAAGTATAAACAATTCAAGTAGAAACAATATCACAAAATATAGGTTGGTATTGCTTACACACATAAAATATTATAGTTAATAGGTAGATACACGTGCGTATATTAAGTTAGTTGTTTGAATTCTTTCGCCTTGCTCTTTTTAAGCTTCTGAATTTCTCGTCGCTACTGAAAATTGTAGCTACTTGCATATTAAGTCAAATTCTTAACTAGGTTCTCCTTTCAATAAAATACTCCTGTAAGGAGTAAATTTCGACACTATGGCCTTCGGATTTTTTATTTTTGCTTATCTTAGCTAAAAATTCCATGAATTATTAGGTACTATTTGTTTTATTTAATTAGTGTGTAAAGTCAGCGTTTGTATTTTATTTTTATCACCGAGAATCGTCGGACGTACGGGGTAGCACCGAACTATCTTGTAAAATTAACTGTACGCAGAAAACGTGTATGGAAAACAAAAAAAAACGTTAGCTACATATTTAGAAATTACTCGATAACTTTGGAAACAAGCTAGACAAGTACAACTCTATTTTTAATACGGTCACCCACGCCCGACCCGTATGCAGTTCCATTCATGACCCGATCCGTTCGCCAGCATACCTTATTTTATTATGTATTATGTCTTTCAATTATCTATATTCATTGTATGATTAGCAAGTCTAAACTATAAAACGTTAATTTAAACAAGAGTTTGTACTCAATGCGACTGCATAGTTTCCGCTGTCGCATAGTTTTCAGTGAACCGACGACTCGGGCAGGTGCTCCTCAGGCGCACACTTCTTTCATTAAAATTAATACCTATGTCGCGTGTGCACATTCTTACTCGATAACGCCTTGCCGTAATTAAGGTATGGTTTAAACCAGCAAACCCGTCTGCCCGGGCGCACGGCCGGCGCGCGCCTGCCACGCGCCTCAACGGGACCAAGATACCTATTAAATGAGAATTTGGCTTCCATCTTTAATTTCGCATATCATATCAGATTAAACGATACAAAGTAACATATGTAAATCAACATCCTTTTTTGGCAACCGTATCGATGATACTCATTTTTAACTGCTAACTGGTGTTATTAAACGCAATGCTGTCAACGCATCAATGTATTCAAGTCTCTAAAAACTTTAGGGGGAAATTAAAGTAACAATACTAATTAGTTGCCTATTTAGGCCAGTCTAATGACCGGTACTAACGAGGCACCATAAAACCATAAACGCATTGTACAACTCTCGTTTCTCGGCAGAGGAGCCGAATTTTCTAAACTAGCCTTATTTATGGACCTTCTTATACCATCCTTATACGGGTCCTACGTAAAATACAACGTATCCACTAAAAGAGACACGTCACCTCGTTATGAAGTTGTTCTGCACGCTGTCAAGTGAGAATAGAAAACATTTTTATGTTTGTTTGATTTATACGATAAAAACTGTAAGTACATAAATACGACAGCTACAAGCATGGGAAAAAACACGTTTATGTTTGTTTGTTTCGTTTTATAATGCATCTGTTGAGAAAAACGAAATAGACTATCGCAAAATCGTCACAATGCCGAATGGAATCAGTGACGATATCTCGGTCACAATCGGTGTCGCTGTGTCAACAAGTCGGATACGTCATGTCACGTCGCCGACACAGACGTCGAGTGACGCTGGCCGTAGGTGGCGACGTACCACAGATCCGCCGTCCAGATTACTCTACTGTTTTACAAGCGTACAAGACTAACTATTTGCATTTTGACCAATCTGCCGAACGTCTTGAAGAGCGTGGAACCCTTCTTAGAAATAGCTGTATTTATTTATTTTGTCGAATATGTCGTTCACGTTGAAATTCCATTTTTTCTACTAAATGTAAGAGAGTGTTGCAGCGAGGAATGCTTGCTTTATGATTCAGGCTTTTTATTGTCCAAGACCGTGTGCGGTGGAGGTGAAACGTATAATATTCTCTTTATTAATACTTAATGCGATCACCCTTTGACGGCGGTATGAATAGGAGTCACTCAACACGTCGTTAATCAAATGATATTGGATAGAAATCAGGTAGTTCCATTGTGCTATCGATGTCGGCTAGCTTTGCATTTATGATTTATAGAGCGGTTTAATTTTTAAACGTGGAATTAATAGGTCTTGTTGGTGGAAACATCAATGAACTTTACAATTAGATGGTGTGGGAGCTACCGAGCCTTAACTTGGAATTGTTAATGACTTTCGAACAAGATGAGAGCGTGAAACGACAAATTTCTTTCTAATAATAAATGATGTGAAGCGAAACCAAATATTTATATACATGTATAAATATTATACCCGTCAAATCTAAATTCATGGATGTTAAATACTAGTAGGTATAAATAAACATAAAAAATATGTAGTAAGTGATTGTGGTTAACATGTAATGTAGATAGTTTTTTTTAAGAAGTAATTGTATTTTGTCTGATGTATATGAATTTTGTACCCCGTCTTTTTTTTTATTAACGTGAAACTCAATTATTTGGCATAATTATGTTAGTACAATTTCCGGTCCGTGCAACGAATACATTTATTTGTTTTAGTTTCGATCAAACACGTGAATGTCAAGCAATTTTGTAGGTCCCACACCAGTGAACCGCGACCAGGCAGATGACGCTGTTCCCATCATCATCACCACCCCTGCAATCCCACGCATCTCTTGTTCGAGTAATATAAGTAATTGTTTTATCGTCCTTGTTGCTTAAAATTGCCACGCCTGATTAGATGTAATAAAACGCTAAACTTATTCAAAGTATCACGCGAAATGTCTACGTATTAAATGTAATAACGTAATAAATAATATAATAACCTTGCACAAATCGTCCTAGTCCCATTGTAAGCTCAATAACGCTTATGTTATAGGTACGACGATATATCGTATTTAATAGAGACAAATACTTAAATACATAGAAAACATCCAAGACTCACAAACAAACATTCTTACACAAATCGACCTACTTAGTCCCATTGCAAGCTCAATAAAGGCCGAAACGCACTGACAGCGGTGGCGGAGCGGCGCGGCGGTACCGGTTGTGATATTCGAGCTACTTAATATAAAAGGATCCGCACAGAGCGGCGCGGCGCGGCACGTTATTCTGTGTGGACCCTTTCATATTAGTTCGAACATTACAACCGCGCCGCGCCGCTCCGCCACCGCTATCAGTGCGTTTCGGCCTTAAGGTTGTGTTATGGGTATACTAGACGACGATATATTTGATAGAGAGCAATACTTAAACACATAGAAATCATCCAAGACTCCGAAACAAATATGCATGCTCATCACAGAAATATTTGCCCTTACCTTAAGCTTCGTTGGCAGCGTCACTACTAGGCCAACCGTTCGTCAAAATATTAATATTATAATTATCTTCACTTATAATAAATCTCTAAATAAAAAAAACAGCCAGTATCAAACTAAGCATTGTTCTGCCACGAATGATCTCAGTTTCCCATGAACGGAAAAACATGAAACTTTTTTTTATTATGCTAGCTTCCGCTTAGGATAGTTTTTATCCAAATGCGACGATTAATTAACTTGCCGAAACATTTGAACTCATTTTATTTTTTCATTTCTTCTATAAATACTAGCTGCCATGTCTGTCAACTTTAAGTGACGGCAAAATGCCTTAACTATCCAATATTACTAATTTCGATCCGGTAAGTGTGATAGACCTTCACAAAACGCACACTGAACGATAAAAAATAATCGATTTTAATATGGGAACATATATGCGCTAAATTCGTAGTAAGGTGAAATTTCAATAAATGTATCAACAAATTTCAACAAAACAACGTCAAACGTCAAAAGTCTGGCTATCTTCTGTTTGTTTTTTTTTTAATGGCATGGCATCGCGCTGTCCACGCGTTCAGCCAAAAAGTCTATTTGAGTTTCTGCAAGATTACACGTATTAAAGTATTAAATGGGTATAGTACGGGCCAATTAATAAACATTCATTATCAATCGCGTCAGTAATAAGGCGGTATTATAACTTCGTACTTCGCGCCTTTAAAGGGTTCTACAGATTATGTGATTTTACCACAGTTTGTCAGTATAACATGACAAAGTCATAATTTGGTGTAGCGTACAGATGTAACAATCCGACCGCAATTTCTCAGTACAACTCGTTTGACAGTTGGATCAGCAGCGCAATATTCCTCCAAACAATAGCAATTAGTCAGCTTCTGATAAATTGGGGCTGACATATCATTTTACCCCTTAAATAGACATTCAGACTGGAGTAGACTGTGAAAAGTAACGATATGATCCCGATTGACAAACCGAAAAAGGAGAAAATTTACTGTAATACAAAATATTTTTACTACTATAATTATTGACCTCCCAACGCATAAAACGATGATTGATAATGAACGCATAAGTTGGGGTTACATAATTTGTTTTGTCTTAATTGCTGTGAGAGTAAATAACTGTCAGTTGTCATGTGAGCAATTATGAGCGCAATTGCCGCTTCCAGTGTGAAACTGTGGGGTGCCAGTAAAAATAAAACAAGGACATGCTCAAATGAGTCTAGGACAATGTAAATAACAAAACAAACAAAATGTTCTGTCCACCATACATTTAATAATAATAATATTATTTATTACATCAAACAAATGAACCCAGAACAATATTAGATGTAAACAAGTAAATATAATAGATAGCAACAGGCAGTCTTATCGCTATAGCGATCTCTTCCAGACAACCTTTGGGTAGCAGGACATGAGGAACAAAAATTAGGAATACTTAGTACAAGAATAAATAAAGAGTTTAAATAATCACGAAGTTATGTGTCCAAAGTTTTAAGAAGGGGTGTGTTCTGTTCCTTTTTCGCAAAACGCAACTTCATATGAAACGATGACGCTGGAAGATTGTGACGTCACTAGAAGACGGTAATGTGCCGTGCCCATCGTGTTCAGCGCCGCCGTCGACGCGGCCCCCCGGGAGCATCCCGTAACGTGACGTCACGTCACACACTGTTTGCGTTTTCTCTCTCTAACAAGCAATTTTAAAACGGTTGTAGGTTCGTAATTCTTTGAGATATCTGAATGGGATTTTCGTCACTGGCATATATTTGCTTTCTTTCTTTTGAAGTAATAATAACTTTCGAGTCTACACCCCTATTGACATAAAGAAAAAAAAGTTTTTAGGTAATTTCCAGTGACTTTTGTTATAATTTTCACCTGTTTGAGCTGTGGTACAATTACTTTATAAAACTTCCTATCCATATAATATTTATCTTCACACATTCAGTCTTTGATACAATTATGATTGGTCGTATCCATTATGCTTTTCATCAACTACAAATAAATAAGTCGTGTCGCGTGGGTGGTATGATTTGTAACATGCGTGTCTACAACCCTCTCAATAAGATCATTTAGCGTTATTCTTTTTGGGTAATCCTTTAATAGTATAAATGGACTTTAACAAGTCACTTAATAATAATTTGAAGATATTGTTTGTTGATAAATACTGATGTAGGTACTTATTTTTTAGACTAGTTTTTTTGTACTAAGTAAGGTTACGTTAAGTACTAATTAATAAGTCCCCTAATTCACTAATTCGACCATTATCGTCAACGCCTATATGCCATTACTAGAGTGAACATTCGTAAACACAGTAAATACATTTGGTCTAGGTGTAATAAGGTAGTAATGGTGATAGTTAACATAACTGAGTCATCGTTTATCTATTTCTTGGGAGACACCAAAAATTCTGAGGATTATATTAGCTTACCTTAGCTTCATTATTATTCAGCAATTTCAAATAACCGAAAGCAAATTTTACGTTTCAAAGTAGAGAGTTTAATAGAATTAAGCCTTGCAAGACCTAATATGCAATAAAATGTACACTCCGTTTCAATGGGAATTAAATCTTTCTTAAAATCAAATAAATTTAAATTTCTTTTTTTTCGTTGATTATTCCACCAAAATTAATTCTATCCGATTTTCTTCGCTACTAGATTCAAATTACCTTAGCAAACAGTTGAGATTTAAGAGCATAACATTTAACAAAGTTGGTAAGGTTAGTAGTTAAATCCTGAAAAAATCGTTATGCCCGCTCCACACGATGGGCCATCCTGCTGGCCCACTAGGCTGGTGCAGCGTGTAGAGGGGGTAGTGGTGTCGGATGGCTTATGGCGCGGCGATGTCTTTCTCCGTCTAACGCATAGTTGTGTCCTGTACGATGAGTCGTGATGGCTCACTGTATAGAGCAGGCCGCGGTTTTTCTCAATAATTAAAGTCGGTAAAATATGTGCTATCCAATCAATTACTTACAATTACTTTTTGGAATAATGTTTGCCCATTTATTTATTTATTTATTTATTTAAACTTTATTGCACAATACAAGATATAGTACAAATGGCGGACTTAATGCCATAAGGCATTCTCTACCAGTCAACCATTGGGCAAAACAGAAACATTTGGGTAGACTATTAATTTACGGTCGAGATAGGTGCCATTTGACATAAAACATGTACCTACCTACCAAATTATTAGTCTCAGGTGGTATTCAAGTAAGTGATATGGAGGCCATCAGATTTGTATGAATAGCTATTTAACACAGACAGGAAATTTCCAAAGATCAGCGGTAAAAAACCCATTACTACAAATACTAAAACATACTTAAATCAATCTTACAACAAAGCGCCCCAACGTTTGAACAATTCGTTGTGACCTGTACATGAACATGAGTAAAATTCACCTATTAACCGTTCTACGCCCCTCAATATTTCACACAACCCTAACGGAGCCCTAATGATTAAACGTAGTAAAAAAACTAATAGCGTAACAGTCAAAACATCTAATATCGACACTTCCCCGCAGGTCATATCCGGTACAATCACGGGGTTGCAACCCCACTAAGTGACTGGGCAATACGTTTGAAGCTAATTTAAATTAAATACGAGAATCACTTGGTGTATAAATCTGCGGATTGCACAAAGTTTACAAGTGTATAAATATAATTAGCATTAACTTGTTACTTTCACCGCTCGCATGCGGTTTCGGCTTCTAATATGTATGACATTATTTGATTTTGACATATTCTTGTATATAGTGATATGTCAACACTCAAATACTACAGCTCGGTACCTCTATGCAAAAAACTCTAGTCGTTGAAGTTGGTATCTATCTTCAATTTTCCTACCTCGCAATCTTCATGATACGACCCCACCCACACCAGTTTTATCATTCACTTGACCCATTAAAAAAAAAACCGCCTCGTTCTACGTCTTACCTGTGGTCAGTAAGGATTACGGCAAATATAATGGAATAATAATAGGCTAAAGTGTTCGTTATGTAGTGTTATCAAACTTGATATATGTACTACGCTTTACTTCAATAACGAGAAAAACATCAATAAAAAAAGAGTGTAGAGAGTGGCCCCCGAATTTGTAATAGGTATCTGCAGGCACCATAGGAGGGATATTTAAATAATAGAGTTACAAATCAAGTGTTTCTAAGATCTTATCGATATATGTGACAACTTGTTCTAGTTATTTTCGATTGTTACGAAGTATAACTATAAATATTAAATAACTTAGTTCCGTTTACGAACAGTTTACCGACCACAATAAGAAAAAACATTATTATAAAGAAGCCTTAATAATGAGGTTCCCTCGAGTTCTCCTCGTAACTTTAAGTAAAGGCATCTCTCCGATGCTAACATTAACCGCTTAAGTGTTAACTAATGAAAACAAATACCTCTCGAAGCAGTTTCGATTCAATTAGTAAGGCTAACAGAATCGAATGAGAGTTATTCGATCCACGCCATGGGATTGACAGACCGGTAGCTTTGATCAAAGGGCCGACGAATAAAACAAACTATCGGTAAGAAGTGTAATTCATAGCGTGCTTGCGTCCTTCATTCTAAAACGTCTTATGTATGCACAAAGTTCTTATATACACAAGCCTTTTGCAAGTAGCATGTCCCAGTAGGTCTAATTGATGATGACTACAGTCAGGTCTGTCACCGCGGCGGCTCCGCTCACACGAAAACCTGCAACTTTGAAACTAAATATTTTAATGAATCAAAGACATGTAAGTATGCTTATTCGAATTCATAAGCGATATTAATATCGGTATTAGAGAAATGTGAATTAATGTGGTGCGGGGTATATTGCGTTAGCCGCCACTTGGAGCGTTTGGAAAGCCGTAGCATGTGCTACGACTATCGCAAGTTTCATCTTCGGATATTTACGAAGTTGGAATGGCATTTCACTGTTTCAAAATTTACTGATGAAGCAATAAGGTAAACATTGAAAGAACATGGAAAAAAAGACGAAAGATATACAAAACGTTACAAATGTTAGCAAAAATTCTAGTTCTTGAAGTGTTTATTACCGAAATTCTACTTGTTTTGAAGTTGTTTTTTTTGTTATTCTTTTGAGGCCGAGTTTATCTGGAAACGCGTTTTAGCTTTCCTTTGCAGAACGGTATTGACCATTTTCAATATTGGGAAAAAAGTATTTAAACAAGAAAGTATTCGCCCCTTTATCAAAAACTTGATAATTGTCAATGACCATTCTCCGTATATTGCTGGGTCGCTACGTGGCGATAGCACCCAGTGTTTTTTTTAACTTATAGCCATAGCAATGTACCTACGCCGAATTGACAATTTGTCAAGTTGGTGAAAAAGAGGCCTAGACTGTTTTCTAGCTAGACTCGTCACTCTCAAAAAGATCACTCATAAGAATCGAAAGTATTATTAATGCAGGGTCTCGAATAACTTAACTTGACAATTGTCAAAATACCTAATATTGTCTAATTAGGCAAACCCATCGCTTTGATTATCTTCATATGTTAAACTATTCTGTCAGTTATGCACATTGCAACTATTTATATCATTGTTAACTCAAGTACACCGTTTCATAAAAAAAAACAATTTACAATATTCAGTGGTCAACTAACACAGAAAAAAACTGGGCACGCGTTGGTCGGTCTCAGGCGCGCTGCGGTCCCCTCACTACCCCAGGTACGGACCCGCACGTACTCGAGGGAAGGGATGATCGAAAATAATAGGGGAAGAGAATTTTAAAATTTATATTTTTTGCAGCCGGCGCAGGTGATATAACGCGTGCTCGTGCGCCGGCGGCTCACTTAAACGCGAAGCTCCGCTCCCGTCGCTCGCGCTCCAAGCTCCCACGCAACTTACATCGCTCAGTGCTTTCCTGACCGTCGCGCGGACTGACCGCGCGCCCTTCTTCCGCAAACAACCGCGTAAATACGATGCTACAAGAAATACAACTCGTCCACGGACAAACTAACTACGTAGTAGTCGCATCGGGCTACCCGTCCGGCACTCTATCAAAGAATACAATGGAAAAGAGAAATATACCGATCGCACCGACTCCTGAAAAAAATTACGTCACGCACGACACACCACCGAATTTGCAGTACAGAAAAAAAGTGCACTTCAGAACAAATCCTTACACAGGACCGCAGGCCGTGTCGATAGCTCGCCGCAACGCCCGCGAGCGCAACCGTGTGAAACAAGTGAATGATGGATTTAATGCACTTCGACGTCACCTGCCCGCTTCCGTGGTGGCTGCCTTGTCCGGTGGCGCACGCCGCGGTTCCGGGAAAAAGTTAAGCAAAGTAGACACTTTAAGAATGGTCGTTGAGTACATTAGATATCTTCAGCAGTTATTGGACGAGAGTGACGCCGCTTTAGGAATAACGCGTGATCAAGAAAATAGAGAAAATATTCCGAATAGTAATACCCAGCCGATGACTTCGTTGGAAATGGACGATGGCTTCTTCTACGGGAGCAGTTCGCCTTGCTCTGAGAAAGCCGACTCTCCAGCCCCTTCAGAATGCTCCTCGGGCGTGTCTTCAGCTTACTCTGCGGTGGATAGATACGAAGTGGCAACACAGCAGCAATTAGGACCTATGGATGAAGATGAATTGCTTGACGTCATCTCATGGTGGCAGCAGAAATAGCAAATAGGTAAACATTCATTTTAATATCATTCTATTCTTCGCCAATTATTATAATATCCATATGTTGATAATATTACTTTAACTTTTAAAAAACATTCAAGTCAACTTACACTTAACTACTATACTGAATGGTTTTGTTTTATTTATAAATTTTGCATTTAATAGTAGGTGCCTAACATATACGGTAGTCCTAGGATGAATTATTAATTTATTTATTTTTGTTGTTCACAGGTGACTCAGTTGCAAGAACTGACACAAGGACGAATCCCTCCGGAATATATGTGCATTTATGTTAGCTATGCATTTATGTGAACACAAAAGACTTTTTGGATCTCTAGTCAAAGACAAGTGCCTTAATCAATTAAGCCTTATCAATTAAACGATAGTGTAATGTTAAGATTATAGAGTACTTACCTAATGATACAATGAAATTTTATGTCATGGTCGTACAGTAAATATTAGAATAAGATTAGAAATACATTATTTATTTGAAGTTGTTGTTGTTTTTTTTAATAAAGTATATAGATATAATTATTAAGCACAGTAAGATAGTAAAAGCCGTGATCTAGTTATTATTTATTTATTTAAACTTTATTGCACAAAAGAAAACTTATCGTACAAAAGGCGGACTTAATGCCAAATGGCATTATCCGTAGCTATATATCTCACGGCTTTAAGGCTGTGCATTGGAAATTATCGCGTGCTTTGAAACGCCGTTCTGACTAGATTAAGAAACAATAAGGTCTGATTTTCAGATATATGATTCTTGACTATATGATTGTTTTTCTGATTTTACCGATACATGATTGCTTAAAATTTCATCGATAGAAAAAAATTCCAAAGTTGGGTCTGTATTTTCCTTTTTTTACTCAGCCTACTCAAACGATACATTATTTTACGACACAATCAATTTAATACTATAGTATTTTATCTCATCTAAAATCTCACTTTATGAAATTTGAAAAAACTTCTCTAAGTTACGTATTTATCGAAATTTGTCGAAAAAAGCCATTCCCGAAGAGTGTTCCATCTCTTTTTCTCGTGCGCAGGCATAAGAGTGTCTTTGTCTAGGGGGCGTGTTCGACTCGAATCAAGGCATCCCCTTAACTATCTTATTGCGACCGGCATATAGGCTTCGGCCTTTTTGGCCTAAACACAATGTCTGGACCAATACGAATATTTTATTTAAAAAAAATACATTACACTTTAAAAAAAACGTATTTACAGGGTACTTATATATAATCGAAATGGGGCAGTGAAGGAAAATCTGGTGGTGGTGGTCTTACTAACAAACAAAGATTTATAAAATGGATCGAACCCAGTGCACCTATTTGAAACTCGGAGTTCGTTTTATTGCGAAAATTAATATTGCTCGCTTCCTCGCTTGTTGCCTGTTGCCATCGGAACCCTGTATGGATTACAAAAAAATTACGTATGCAACTCATAATTTTATTTACGAAGAGGGATCTCCCCATACTAAGCCATCATAAACGTACCTACGAAAGCTATACATTTCAGCCAGGGGCAGTTTCGCTATAAGATTACGGCTAGACCCTTTAATGTTTGGTGCCACTTGTTGGCAAATGTAGGTTTAAACGACGGAGAAACTGTGATATTGTAGTGAATGGAAATTGCACGACTATAGTAACTCACGGGAAGAAAGGGATGTCAACCTTACCCCACACCACACGGGATTAATGCCATAAAACTAAATTCACTATGTGTCTTAGTAATATACTGATTTTGCCTAAATAAGTTTGTGCCTATTTTTATTTTTTTAATGGTGATTTTCTTTGAAAGCAGCTTTTAGTTTTAGGGTTGAGAATAATTTTTACTATATAGATAGGCGGCAATCTGAGTACGCACTTTTTCCGTCTCATCTCATATTTGCGCGCATATTTCAATATTTATTACAGCGAATATTTAAATATTTATTACAAACAAGTGTGTACAAATATTTTACATGGAATAAAATCTTGTAGTGTGTCGTGTAAGAAATCCAGGCAACTAGATATATACTTATCTAAAAAAACACCTTTAACTGTGTCCCTTATGGCTTCAATGAGTCACCATCATCATCATCATATCAGCCGAAGGACGTCCACTGCTGGACATAGGTCTCCCCAAAAGAGTGCCACAATGACCGGCCCTGCGCCACCCGCATCCAGCAGACTCCCGCGACCATTACCAGGTCATCAGTCCACCTTGTCCCCACTACCCACGCTGCACCACTCGAGACGCTGTGGTCACCATTCGAGAACCTTTCCGCCCCAACGGCCATTGGTTCTACGTGCTATGTGCCCCGCCCACTGCCACTTAAGTTAAGCGATTTGGAGGGCTATATCGGTTACCTTGGTTCTGCTGCGGATAGCCTCATTCTGATGCGATCACGCAGATAAACTCCAAGTATAGCCCTCTCCATTGCCCTTTGGGTTACTTCAATGAGTACTACAATGTAAATTGTAAAGTTGGAAATTGCTACAACAAATTGATAAAATTATTTTTAGACAAAATTATAATACTGTGTGGAACGGAACGATGGACTTTCCCGCAAGACGGGGATTATTGAGCGCTAGTACGTCACATTTTCCAGATAAACTATTTTGTTTGACGCGTTTTTTTTACATTTGTATGGAGCTCGTCGCTCCAGTCGGCCAACGCTCCATACAAAGGTTAAAAAAAATCGCGTCAAAAGAAATAGCTTTTCTGAAAAATGTGACGTACTAGCGCTCAATAATCCCCCTCTTGCAGGAAAGTCCATCGTTCCGTTCCACGCAGTATATTACTTCATTAACTGTACCATCTGCAACATACATACGTTATGGCAAATAAATAAATGAAATTAAAGAGTTATATTGAGAATCTTTAAATGTATAATCTTTAAAACGGATACTGTACAAATGGTAGACAAGGGAATCTATGAGAGAATTATGGAGAGCTGAGAACAATCCAATGAATAATAATATTAATATTGAGTATGTCAACAGAGGCAAACACTTAAAGAACAGTTTATAAGTGCTAATGTAACATATCTAAATTGCAGCTATAACGACGCAGCAGGAGAGCACATATAAATTACGCTCTTGTATTTATTTTTAACTCGAGCAGTAAATTTAATTTTCCCTTTGTATTTTAAATAAATTATCCTGTTAGTACTAAATGATGGGAGTTTGCAGACGCTTTAGCAACAACAGGTCCTTAGCGATCTAGGTTCTGATTATCATACAGAAAAGTAAGGTAACCATCTACTGTTTATAACTTAAAATGTTTTTCATAAGATGAGAACATCACGTACGCTCGGTATCAATTAGGTATTCGTTTCTTTTGTCGGTTACGTGAATAGACGATGATTAAAAATTTGCTTTCCTTTAAAATACCCAACTGATTGCCAAGTAAAATAATAACGTCAGATCAGAATATTTAGATTTTTTAGAATTGATAATTTAACCTTTTTAGGTATTTCTAAAAGAGAAGTATTTCTAAATTACTATCGCTAAGTTTACTGCAACAAACTATGGTTACAGTTAACTAAGCGAGTTTCATAGACCGTTTTTTATATTATGCTGTCACAGCCTGACAGGTATTTAAGAAAACGAATCTGAAATATAAAACAAGTTAGTTTTACTAAGAAATTTTACAATCATTTATAGTCAGGCTGCCACGCGAAGCAACGGGGTGAGATGCGATCGCGAGGAAACGTTTCCTAAAAATAATAAAAAAATACCTCACACGAACCAAATCAACCATTATTACACGACACGACCATGAGGGTAGATTCTATTAATTTATAACCAATGTGGGTGGATAAACTGACATTATTTTTTTATTAATCGCAACGTGGACACAACGAATAACTGTTATTTTGGGTTTTTATTGAGATATCCGAATACTTAATTACAATATCTTAGTCTAAGGGTAACAACGTGTGGTAATTTTTTGTTGTGATTTTCGCCAGTGTTATACCTACATTAAGTTGAAAAATCCTTCGTAAAAAAGTTCTTCCAAGATAGATTTTAATTTTGTAAGTTATGTACCTAGTTGTAATAGAGGCTACAGCAGAATAAGTAAATAAACGTAATTCGCTTTCATGTGGGTAAGTATATAAAGGTTACTAGAATATGATATTTATTTTAATAAGTGCATTACCTTTTACGATTTAATTTATAATTAAAGTCTCACGATCGGTAATTCTGGTCTTATTTTTAATCCACTCTTGTAGGTACCTATGGTATAACTTTTAAGTGCGCTATTTCCGACGATGAGACCGCGAAGACTTAATTTTAATCTTGCGTGATGTGATGTACCGCAACAAAACGTAATTATAAGCACTATATACGAAGTGGTAAATTTGCTGTATGACCTGTACTCAGCTGAACATTACGACCAAGGCTACAATTCAGACTTTTGATAATTTGAGACAACTTCTTTTAAATGTCTCGGGGTCGTGTACCGCATTGGTCGTTACAACCTGCATGGTTACTTCAAAATATTTGAGGAATAATAATTGAATTAATAAATTGCTCTAAACAATTAGCTTAACATTATGTTTGTAACTGACGATTCGAAAGGCAAGCCTAGGTTACTTGAATAAAGATTATTTTGAGTTTGACTTTGAACACGACAATCTTTCAACTGTTTATGTGGTCTGACAATTTTGCACTTATTCTGGGGGTTTAATTAGGTTATTACGGTGGAAGAATATAGTTGTTTAGACATTAACATTTTACTTATTACCTGACTCTAATGATAAAGACGGTTGCGTTACCCACGCTGTTTTCGTTAAACCAAAAAAATTATACCACTATTAATACGTCAACGTAAATTATGTCAGATTTGATTGTTAGAGCTTCTGACAAATTTAGTTATTATTTATGTTTTCGTGTGAGAGCATGTTACCCGAATATTACTATAAAAAGGTCATTGTTTTGGTAAAAAATGACATGCCACTAGTATCTGATAATAGACGTGGGCGGGGTTGTAACAATGGAGGATTGGTTAGCACCACAGAAACACAATACGGCCGTGTTTTTGATTCGGATGTTAAATTAAGTTTTCTAACTTCGGTCTCTCTTTGTTTGTTTGTTTTCATGTTTTTTTTACTGTCTTACCCAGTGGAACATGTTGAGACAACCTGTAATCATATCAAATGGTTGTTTGCTTTAGTAAATTATGGAATTTTGTAGTTTCTCATGTTCTATTCAGGCATCTTAATTACTACCCGTTTATGTTTACATTTAGATATACAATAATAATAATAAATGGTATTGCAGCCTCCTCATTGCAGGCAAAAGTAGATACCTACCTACGTACTCGATTATCCACATGTTAAAGGGTGTAAACTTTCTGAACATTGACCTGAAGCCAAGTATTGAAACGTAAAATGATTTGCAAGCTGGCGGTATCATGATCCAGTAAGAATGGAGATAGGCACATGATACCGAAAAATAATGAAATATAATGAAAAAAGAAAAATAATGTATATTAATATTAATAATATTAGTTATATTTTCCTTAGTTTTAAGCAAATATTGTACACCCGAAATGGATAACCGTTGGGGCCTTGTAATATTTTTTCTATTCTATTCTATTCTATTCTACCTATTTCTTTTAACCGTTCCCAGAATCCGCGGCACTTTTAATCCTTTATCCTCGCAGCCTTACCTATCACATAGTAAACCTGACAAAAGAGGATGTCGCATAAAAAGCACCAGTAAAAAGACCGCTACCGCAATTCGTCAGTTAATTAAGTCTTGATGATGATATAAAAGGCGGCAAGAGACCGACAGAAAAATGATACCAAACTTTATTATCAGAATTTACCCTGCCATACAAATTTCGCCGTTAACAATTAAACAATAAGGTGCATATTCATTTGAGTTTGTGAATATATAAAGGCTAGTCAAGACAGAAGCCAGACGCTTGGCTATGTCTGTGAAGTTAGCATATCAAGTATTAGCAGATCACAAAAAAACTGAAGTTCTATTCGCATGCAACATAGTTCTATAGTTCCTGATACATTTTAGCAATAGTTCTGGCGTTTTTACCGCAAAAAACAATCTTATGTATTTCAAACAATTGATATGCTAACTTCACGTACCTAGCATATCACTTTCCTCCGAATCGACTAAAAATTAATACTCTGCCTTTTCAAAGAGTTCCCTAGAGTTCCTGATACTTTAAACACAGCTAGCAGAACTATCTAGCATAAAAACTTAAAAATATACCTTAGTTTAATTCAATGATATGCTAACTTCACACGTGATCTGCTGATAGTTTATGAAGAGTTCTAGGCATATCTTTGGCCTTAAATGATAGCTCTAGCCATGTAGGGCCTAGAACTCCGGAGTTCTAGGTTCTAGTGTCACATCTTATACCTAAAGAAAATTTTACAAAAATGAAAAATTTGACATGCAAGTGCTATACGATGACAAATAATTTTCAAAGGATTCTGGTTTGTTTGCTAGGCAATTAAACAGAATTACCTATGCCATATAGATAAAACTTAATATTTAAACTAAAACACTTACTTCTAAAGCACAAAAATAATTTTCATTGTCAAAGGATTCAAACAGATTCTATGCAAACTTCACTCGTGATCTGCTGATAGTTTCTGAAGAGTTCTAGGCTTGTGTCTAGCCTTAAATGATAGCTCTAGCTATGTGGAGCCTAGAACTCCGGAGTTCTAGGTTCTAGTGTCACATCTTATACCTAAAGAAAATTTGACAAAAATGAAAATTTTGACATGCTAGTGCTATACGATGACAAATAATTTTCAAAGGATTCTGGTTTGTTTGCTAGGCAATTAAACAGAATTACCTATGCCAAATAGATAAATCTTAATATTTAAACTAAAACACTTACTTGTAAAACACAAAAATAATTTTCATTGTCAAAGGATTCAAACAGATTCTATGCAAACTTCACACGTGATCTGCTGATAGTTTCTGAAAAGTTCTAGGCTTGTGTCTAACCTTAAATGATAGCTCTAGCTATGTAGAGCCTAGAACTTTGGAGTTGTAGGCTCTAATGTCACATCTTATACCTAAAGAAAATTTTACAAATATGAAAATTTTGTCGTGCTAGTGCTATACGATGACAAATAATTTTCAAATTATTCTGGTTTGTTTGCTAGGCAATTAAACAGAATTACCTATGCCAAATAGATAAATCTTATTACTTAAACTAAAACACTTACTTTTAAAGCACAAAATTAATTTTAATTGTCAAAGGATTCAAACAGATTCTATGCAAACTTCACACGTGATCTGCTGATAGTTTCTGAAGAGTTCTAGGCTTGTGTCTAGCCTTAAATGATAGCTCTAGCTATGTGGAGCCTAGAACTCCGGAGTTCTAGGTTCTAGTGTCACATCTTATACCTAAAGAAAATTTGACAAAAATGAAAATTTTGACATGCTAGTGCTATACGATGACAAATAATTTTCTAAGGATTCTGGTTGGTTTGCTAGGCAATTAAACAGAATTACCTATGCCAAATAGATAAATCTTAATATTTAAACTAAAACACTTACTTTTAAAGCACAAAAATAATTTTCATTGTCAAACGATTCAAACAGATTCTATGCAATCTTCACACGTGATCTGCTGATAGTTTCTGAAGAGTTCTAGGCTTGTGTCTAGCCTTAAATGATAGCTCTAGCCATGTAGAGCCTAGAACTCCGGAGTTCTAGGTTCTAGTGTCACATCTTATACCTAAAGAAAATTTTACAAAAATGAAAAATTTGACATGCAAGTGCTATACGATGACAAATAATTTTCAAAGGATTCTGGTTTGTTTGCTAGGCAATTAAACAGAATTACCTATGCCAAATAGATAAATCTTAATATTTAAACTAAATCACTTACTTTTAAAGCACAAAAATAATTTTCATTGTCAAACGATTCAAACAGATTCTATGCAATCTTCACACGTGATCTGCTGATAGTTTCTGAAGAGTTCTAGGCTTGTGTCTAGCCTTAAATGATAGCTCTAGCTATGTAGAGCCTAGAACTCCGGAGTACTAGGCTCTAGTGTCACATCTTATACCTAAAGAAAATTTGTCAAAAATGAAAATTTTGACATGCTAGTGCTATACGATGACAAATAATTTTCAAAGGATTCTGGTTTGTTTGCTAGGCAATTAAACAGAATTACCTATGCCAAATAGATAAATCTTAATATTTTAACTAAAACACTTACTTTTAAAGCACAAAAATAATTTTAATTGTCAAAGGATTCAAACAGATTCTATGCAAACTTCACACGTGATCTGCTGATAGTTTCTGAAGAGTTCTAGGATTGTGTTTGGCCTTAAATGATAGCTCAAGCCATGAAAAACCTAGAACTTTGTAGTTCTCGGCTCTAGTGTCACATTTAATTCCTAAAGCAATTTTTGCAAACAATGAAAATTTTGACATGTTAGTGCTATACGATGACAAATAATTTTAAAAGGGCTCAGGCTTATTTGCTAGGCAATTAAACAGAAATACATATTCCAAATAGATGCATCATCAAACTTTAGCTGAAAAACTTGCATTTATAGGACGAAAATAATTTTAATTGTCAAAGGATTCAAACAGATTCTATGCAAACTTCACACGTGATCTGCTGATAGTTTCTGAAGAGTTCTAGGCTTGTGTTTGGCCTTAAATGATAGCACTAGCCATGTAGAGCCTCGAACTCCGGAGTTCTAGGCTCTAGTGTTACATCTTATTCCTAAAGAAAATTTTACAAAAAAGAGAATTTTGACATGCTAGTGCTATACGATGACAAATAAATTTCAAAGGATTCTGGTTTGTTTGCTAGGCAATAACACAGAATTACCTATGCCAAATAGATAAATCTTAATATTTAGACTAAAACAATTACTTTTAAAGCACAAAAATAATTTTCATTGTCAAAGGATTCAAACAGTTTCTATGCAAACTTCACACGTGATCTGCTGATAGTTTCTGAAGAGTTCTAGGCTTGTGTCTAACCTTAAATGATAGCTCTAGCTATGTAGAGCCTAGAACTCCGGAGTTCTAGGCTCTAGTGTCACATCTTATACCTAAAGAAAATTTTACAAATATGAAAATTTTGACATGCTAGTGCTATACGATGACAAATAATTTTCAAAGGATTCTGGTTTGTTTGCTAGGCAATTGAACAGAATTACCTATGCCAAATAGATAAATCTTAATATTTAAACTAAAACACTTACTTGTAAAACACAAAAATAATTTTCATTGTCAAAGGATTCAAACAGATTCTATGCAAACTTCACACGTGATCTGCTGATAGTTTCTGAAAAGTTCTAGGCTTGTGTCTAACCTTAAATGATAGCTCTAGCTATGTAGAGCCTAGAACTTTGGAGTTGTAGGCTCTAATGTCACATCTTATACCTAAAGAAAATTTTACAAATATGAAAATTTTGTCGTGCTAGTGCTATACGATGACAAATAATTTTCAAATTATTCTGGTTTGTTTGCTAGGCAATTAAACAGAATTACCTATGCCAAATAGATAAATCTTATTATTTAAACTAAAACACTTACTTTTAAAGCACAAAATTAATTTTAATTGTCAAAGGATTCAAACAGATTCTATGCAAACTTCACACGTGATCTGCTGATAGTTTCTGAAGAGTTCTAGGCTTGTGTCTAGCCTTAAATGATAGCTCTAGCTATGTGGAGCCTAGAACTCCGGAGTTCTAGGTTCTAGTGTCACATCTTATACCTAAAGAAAATTTGACAAAAATGAAAATTTTGACATGCTAGTGCTATACGATGACAAATAATTTTCTAAGGATTCTGGTTGGTTTGCTAGGCAATTAAACAGAATTACCTATGCCAAATAGATAAATCTTAATATTTAAACTAAAACACTTACTTTTAAAGCACAAAAATAATTTTCATTGTCAAACGATTCAAACAGATTCTATGCAATCTTCACACGTGATCTGCTGATAGTTTCTGAAGAGTTCTAGGCTTGTGTCTAGCCTTAAATGATAGCTCTAGCCATGTAGAGCCTAGAACTCCGGAGTTCTAGGTTCTAGTGTCACATCTTATACCTAAAGAAAATTTTACAAAAATGAAAAATTTGACATGCAAGTGCTATACGATGACAAATAATTTTCAAAGGATTCTGGTTTGTTTGCTAGGCAATTAAACAGAATTACCTATGCCATATAGATAAAACTTAATATTTAAACTAAAACACTTACTTCTAAAGCACAAAAATAATTTTCATTGTCAAAGGATTCAAACAGATTCTATGCAAACTTCACTCCTGATCTGCTGATAGTTTCTGAAGAGTTCTAGGCTTGCGTCTAGCCTTAAATGATAGCTCTAGCTATGTGGAGCCTAGAACTCCGGAGTTCTAGGTTCTAGTGTCACATCTTATACCTAAAGAAAATTTGTCAAAAATGAAAATTTTGACATGCTAGTGCTATACGATGACAAATAATTTTCAAAGGATTCTGGTTTGTTTGCTAGGCAATTAAACAGAATTACCTATGCCAAATAGATAAATCTTAATATTTAAACTAAAACACTTTTAAAGCACAAAAATAATTTTCATTGTCAAACGATTCAAACAGATTCTATGCAATCTTCACACGTGATCTGCTGATAGTTTCTGAAGAGTTCTAGGCTTGTGTCTAGCCTTAAATGATAGCTCTAGCTATGTAGAGCCTAGAACTCCGGAGTACTAGGCTCTAGTGTCACATCTTATACCTAAAGAAAATTTGTCAAAAATGAAAATTTTGACGTGCTAGTGCTATACGATGACAAATAATTTTCAAAGGATTCTGGTTTGTTTGCTAGGCAATTAAACAGAATTACCTATGCTAAATAGATAAATCTTAATATTTTAACTAAAACACTTACTTTTAAAGCACAAAAATAATTTTAATTGTCAAAGGATTCAAACAGATTCTATGCAAACTTCACACGTGATCTGCTGATAGTTTCTGAAGAGTTCTAGGATTGTGTTTGGCCTTAAATAATAGCTCAAGCCATGAACAACCTAGAACTTTGAAGTGCTCGACTCTAGTGTCACATTTAATTCCTAAAGCAATTTTTGCAAACAATGAAAATTTTGACATGTTAGTGCTATACGATGACAAATAATTTTAAAAGGGCTCAGGCTTATTTGCTAGGCAATTAAACAGAAATACATATTCCAAATAGATGCATCATCAAACTTTAGCTGAAAAACTTGCATTTATAGGACGAAAATAATTTTAATTGTCAAAGGATTCAAACAGATTCTATGCAAACTTCACACGTGATCTGCTGATAGTTTCTGAAGAGTTCTAGGCTTGTGTTTGGCCTTAAATGATAGCACTAGCCATGTAGAGCCTAGAACTCCGGAGTTCTAGGCTCTAGTGTCACATCTTATTCCTAAAGAAAATTTTACAAAAAAGAAAATTTTGACATGCTAGTGCTATACGATGACAAATAAATTTCAAAGGATTCTGGTTTGTTTGCTAGGCAATTACACAGAATTACCTATGCCAAATAGATAAATCTTAATATTTAGACTAAAACACTTACTTTTAAAGAACAAAAATAATTTTCATTGTCAAAGGATTCAAACAGATTCTATGCAAACTTCACACGTGATCTGCTGATAGTTTCTGAAGAGTTCTAGGCTTGTGTCTAGCCTTAAATGATAGCTCTAGCTATGTGGAGCCTAGAACTCCGGAGTTCTAGGTTCTAGTGTCACATCTTATACCTAAAGAAAATTTGACAAAAATGAAAATTTTGACATGCTAGTGCTATACGATGACAAATAATTTTCAAAGGATTCTGGTTTGTTTGCTAGGCAATTAAACAGAATTACCTATGCCAAATAGATAAATCTTAATATTTAAACTAAAACACTTTTAAAGCACAAAAATAATTTTCATTGTCAAACGATTCAAACAGATTCTATGCAATCTTCACACGTGATCTGCTGATAGTTTCTGAAGAGTTCTAGGCTTGTGTCTAGCCTTAAATGATAGCTCTAGCCATGTAGAGCCTAGAACTCCGGAGTTCTAGGTTCTAGTGTCACATCTTATACCTAAAGAAAATTTTACAAAAATGAAAAATTTGACATGCATGTGCTATACGATGACAAATAATTTTCAAAGGATTCTGGTTTGTTTGCTAGGCAATTAAACAGAATTACCTATGCCATATAGATAAAACTTAATATTTAAACTAAAACAATTACTTCTAAAGCACAAAAATAATTTTCATTGTCAAAGGATTCAAACAGATTCTATGCAAACTTCACTCGTGATCTGCTGATAGTTTCTGAAGAGTTCTAGGCTTGTGTCTAGCCTTAAATGATAGCTCTAGCTATGTGGAGCCTAGAACTCCGGAGTTCTAGGTTCTAGTGTCACATCTTATACCTAAAGAAAATTTGACAAAAATGAAAATTTTGACATGCTAGTGCTATACGATGACAAATAATTTTCAAAGGATTCTGGTTTGTTTGCTAGGCAATTAAACAGAATTACCTATGCCAAATAGATAAATCTTAATATTTAAACTAAAACACTTACTTTTAAAGCACAAAAATAATTTTCATTGTCAAACGATTCAAACAGATTCTATGCAATCTTCACACGTGATCTGCTGATAGTTTCTGAAGAGTTCTAGGCTTGTGTCTAGCCTTAAATGATAGCTCTAGCCACGTAGAGCCTAGAACTCCGGAGTTCTAGGTTCTAGTGTCACATCTTATACCTAAAGAAAATTTTACAAAAATGAAAAATTTGACATGCAAGTGCTATACGATGACAAATAATTTTCAAAGGATTCTGGTTTGTTTGTTAGGCATTTAAACAGAATTACCTATGCCATATAGATAAATCTTAATATTTAAACTAAAACACTTACTTCTAAAGCACAAAAATAATTTTCATTGTCAAAGGATTCAAACAGATTCTATGCAAACTTCACACGTGATCTGCTGATAGTTTCTGAAGAGTTCTAGGCTTGTGTCTAGCCTTAAATGATAGCTCTAGCCACGTAGAGCCTAGAACTCCGGAGTTCTAGGTTCTAGTGTCACATCTTATACCTAAAGAAAATTTTACAAAAATGAAAAATTTGACATGCAAGTGCTATACGATGACAAATAATTTTCAAAGGATTCTGGTTTGTTTGTTAGGCAATTAAACAGAATTACCTATGCCATATAGATAAATCTTAATATTTAAACTAAAACACTTACTTCTAAAGCACAAAAATAATTTTCATTGTCAAAGGATTCAAACAGATTCTATGCAAACTTCACACGTGATCTGCTGATAGTTTCTGAAGAGTTCTAGGCTTGTGTCTAGCCTTAAATGATAGCTCTAGCCACGTAGAGCCTAGAACTCCGGAGTTCTAGGTTCTAGTGTCACATCTTATACCTAAAGAAAATTTTACAAAAATGAAAAATTTGACATGCAAGTGCTATACGATGACAAATAATTTTCAAAGGATTCTGGTTTGTTTGCTAGGCAATTAAACAGAATTACCTATGCCATATAGATAAATCTTAATATTTAAACTAAAACACTTACTTCTAAAGCACAAAAATAATTTTCATTGTCAAAGGATTCAAACAGATTCTATGCAAACTTCACACGTGATCTGCTGATAGTTTCTGAAGAGTTCTAGGCTTGTGTCTAGCCTTAAATGATAGCTCTAGCTATGTGGAGCCTAGAACTCCGGAGTTCTAGGTTCTAGTGTCACATCTTATACCTAAAGAAAATTTGACAAAAATGAAAATTTTGACATGCTAGTGCTATACGATGACAAATAATTTTCAAAGGATTCTGGTTTGTTTGCTAGGCAATTAAACAGAATTACCTATGCCAAATAGATAAATCTTAATATTTAAACTAAATCACTTACTTTTAAAGCACAAAAATAATTTTCATTGTCAAACGATTCAAACAGATTCTATGCAATCTTCACACGTGATCTGCTGATAGTTTCTGAAGAGTTCTAGGCTTGTGTCTAGCCTTAAATGATAGCTCTAGCTATGTAGAGCCTAGAACTCCGGAGTACTAGGCTCTAGTGTCACATCTTATACCTAAAGAAAATTTGTCAAAAATGAAAATTTTGACATGCTAGTGCTATACGATGACAAATAATTTTCAAAGGATTCTGGTTTGTTTGCTAGGCAATTAAACAGAATTACCTATGCCAAATAGATAAATCTTAATATTTTAACTAAAACACTTACTTTTAAAGCACAAAAATAATTTTAATTGTCAAAGGATTCAAACAGATTCTATGCAAACTTCACACGTGATCTGCTGATAGTTTCTGAAGAGTTCTAGGATTGTGTTTGGCCTTAAATGATAGGTCAAGCCATGAAAAACCTAGAACTTTGTAGTTCTCGGCTCTAGTGTCACATTTAATTCCTAAAGCAATTTTTGCAAACAATGAAAATTTTGACATGTTAGTGCTATACGATGACAAATAATTTTAAAAGGGCTCAGGCTTATTTGCTAGGCAATTAAACAGAAATACATATTCCAAATAGATGCATCATCAAACTTTAGCTGAAAAACTTGCATTTATAGGACGAAAATAATTTTAATTGTCAAAGGATTCAAACAGATTCTATGCAAACTTCACACGTGATCTGCTGATAGTTTCTGAAGAGTTCTAGGCTTGTGTTTGGCCTTAAATGATAGCACTAGCCATGTAGAGCCTAGAACTCCGGAGTTCTAGGCTCTAGTGTTACATCTTATTCCTAAAGAAAATTTTACAAAAAAGAGAATTTTGACATGCTAGTGCTATACGATGACAAATAAATTTCAAAGGATTCTGGTTTGTTTGCTAGGCAATTACACAGAATTACCTATGCCAAATAGATAAATCTTAATATTTAGACTAAAACAATTACTTTTAAAGCACAAAAATAATTTTCATTGTCAAAGGATTCAAACAGTTTCTATGCAAACTTCACACGTGATCTGCTGATAGTTTCTGAAGAGTTCTAGGCTTGTGTCTAACCTTAAATGATAGCTCTAGCTATGTAGAGCCTAGAACTCCGGAGTTCTAGGCTCTAGTGTCACATCTTATACCTAAAGAAAATTTTACAAATATGAAAATTTTGACATGCTAGTGCTATACGATGACAAATAATTTTCAAAGGATTCTGGTTTGTTTGCTAGGCAATTGAACAGAATTACCTATGCCAAATAGATAAATCTTAATATTTAAACTAAAACACTTACTTGTAAAGCACAAAAATAATTTTCATTGTCAAAGGATTCAAACAGATTCTATGCAAACTTCACACGTGATCTGCTGATAGTTTCTGAAAAGTTCTAGGCTTGTGTCTAACCTTAAATGATAGCTCTAGCTATGTAGAGCCTAGAACTTTGGAGTTCTAGGCTCTAATGTCACATCTTATACCTAAAGAAAATTTTACAAATATGAAAATTTTGTCGTGCTAGTGCTATACGATGACAAATAATTTTCAAATTATTCTGGTTTGTTTGCTAGGCAATTAAACAGAATTACCTATGCCAAATAGATAAATCTTAATATTTAAACTAAAACACTTACTTTTAAAGCACAAAAATAATTTTCATTGTCAAACGATTCAAACAGATTCTATGCAATCTTCGCACGTGATCTGCTGATAGTTTCTGAAGAGTTCTAGGCTTGTGTCTAGCCTTAAATGATAGCTCTAGCCATGTAGAGCCTAGAACTCCGGAGTTCTAGGTTCTAGTGTCACATCTTATACCTAAAGAAAATTTTACAAAAATGAAAAATTTGACATGCAAGTGCTATACGATGACAAATAATTTTCAAAGGATTCTGGTTTGTTTGCTAGGCAATTAAACAGAATTACCTATGCCATATAGATAAAACTTAATATTTAAACTAAAACACTTACTTCTAAAGCACAAAAATAATTTTCATTGTCAAAGGATTCAAACAGATTCTATGCAAACTTCACTCCTGATCTGCTGATAGTTTCTGAAGAGTTCTAGGCTTGCGTCTAGCCTTAAATGATAGCTCTAGCTATGTGGAGCCTAGAACTCCGGAGTTCTAGGTTCTAGTGTCACATCTTATACCTAAAGAAAATTTGACAAAAATGAAAATTTTGACATGCTAGTGCTATACGATGACAAATAATTTTCTAAGGATTCTGGTTTGTTTGCTAGGCAATTAAACAGAATTACCTATGCCAAATAGATAAATCTTAATATTTAAACTAAAACACTTACTTTTAAAGCACAAAAATAATTTTCATTGTCAAACGATTCAAACAGATTCTATGCAATCTTCACACGTGATCTGCTGATAGTTTCTGAAGAGTTCTAGGCTTGTGTCTAGCCTTAAATGATAGCTCTAGCCATGTAGAGCCTAGAACTCCGGAGTTCTAGGTTCTAGTGTCACATCTTATACCTAAAGAAAATTTTACAAAAATGAAAAATTTGACATGCAAGTGCTATACGATGACAAATAATTTTCAAAGGATTCTGGTTTGTTTGCTAGGCAATTAAACAGAATTACCTATGCTAAATAGATAAATCTTAATATTTTAACTAAAACTCTTACTTTTAAAGCACAAAAATAATTTTAATTGTCAAAGGATTCAAACAGATTCTATGCAAACTTCACACGTGATCTGCTGATAGTTTCTGAAGAGTTCTAGGATTGTGTTTGGCCTTAAATAATAGCTCAAGCCATGAACAACCTAGAACTTTGAAGTGCTCGACTCTAGTGTCACATTTAATTCCTAAAGCAATTTTTGCAAACAATGAAAATTTTGACATGTTAGTGCTATACGATGACAAATAATTTTAAAAGGGCTCAGGCTTATTTGCTAGGCAATTAAACAGAAATACATATTCCAAATAGATGCATCATCAAACTTTAGCTGAAAAACTTGCATTTATAGGACGAAAATAATTTTAATTGTCAAAGGATTCAAACAGATTCTATGCAAACTTCACACGTGATCTGCTGATAGTTTCTGAAGAGTTCTAGGCTTGTGTTTGGCCTTAAATGATAGCACTAGCCATGTAGAGCCTAGAACTCCGGAGTTCTAGGCTCTAGTGTCACATCTTATTCCTAAAGAAAATTTTACAAAAAAGAAAATTTTGACATGCTAGTGCTATACGATGACAAATAAATTTCAAAGGATTCTGGTTTGTTTGCTAGGCAATTACACAGAATTACCTATGCCAAATAGATAAATCTTAATATTTAGACTAAAACACTTACTTTTAAAGAACAAAAATAATTTTCATTGTCAAAGGATTCAAACAGATTCTATGCAAACTTCACACGTGATCTGCTGATAGTTTCTGAAGAGTTCTAGGCTTGTGTCTAACCTTAAATGATAGCTCTAGCTATGTAGAGCCTAGAACTCCGGAGTACTAGGCTCTAGTGTCACATCTTATACCTAAAGAAAATTTGACAAAAATGAAAATGTTGACATGCTAGTGCTATACGATGACAAATAATTTTCAAAGGATTCTGGTTTGTTTGCTAGGCAATTAAACAGAATTACCTATGCCAAATAGATAAATCTTAATATTTAAACTAAAACACTTACTTTTAAAGCACAAAAATAATTTTAATTGTCAAAGGATTCAAACAGATTCTATGCAAACTTCACACGTGATCTGCTGATAGTTTCTGAAGAGTTCTAGGATTGTGTTTGGCCTTAAATGATAGCTCAAGCCATGAAAAACCTAGAACTTTGAAGTTCTCGGCTCTAGTGTCACATTTAATTCCTAAAGCAATTTTTGCAAACAATGAAAATTTTGACATGTTAGTGCTATACGATGACAAATAATTTTAAAAGGGCTCAGGCTTATTTGCTAGGCAATTAAACAGAATTACATATTCCAAATAGATGCATCATCAAACTTTAGCTGAAAAACTTGCTTTTATAGGACGAAAATAATTTTAATTGTCAAAGGATTCAAACAGATTCTATGCAAACTTCACACGTGATCTGCTGATAGTTTCTGAAGAGTTCTAGGCTTGTGTTTGGCCTTAAATGATAGCACTAGCCATGTAGAGCCTAGAACTCCAGAGTTCTAGGCTCTAGTGTCACATCTTATACCTAATGAAAATTTTACAAAAATGAAAATTTTGACATGCTAGTGCTATACGATGACAAATAAATTTCAAAGGATTCTGGTTTGTTTGCTAGGCAATTACACAGAATAACCTATGCCAAATAGATAAATCTTAATATTTAGACTAAAACACTTACTTTTAAAGCACAAAAATAATTTTAATTGTCAAAGGATTCAAACAGATTCTATGCAAACTTCACACGTGATCTGCTGATAGTTTCTGAAGAGTTCTAGGCTTGTGTCTAGCCTTAAATGATAGCTCTAGCCATGTAGAGCCTAGAACTCCGGAGTTCTAGGCTCTACATAGCTAGAGCTATCATTTAAGGCTAGACACAAGCCTAGAACTCTTCAGAAACTATCAGCAGATCACGTGTGAAGTTTGCATAGAATCTGTTTGAATCCTTTGACAATGAAAATTATTTTTGTGCCTTAAAAGTAAGTGTTTTAGTTTAAATATTAAGATTTATCTATTTGGCATAGGTAATTCTGTTTAATTGCCTAGCAAACAAACCAGAATCCTTTGAAAATTATTTGTCATCGTATAGCACTAGCATGTCAAAATTTTCATTTTTGTCAAATTTTCTTTAGGTATAAGATGTGACACTAGAACCTAGAACTCCGGAGTTCTAGGCTCTACATAGCTAGAGCTATCATTTAAGGCTAGACACAAGCCTAGAACTCTTCAGAAACTATCAGCAGATCACGTGTGAAGTTTGCATAGAATCTGTTTGAATCCTTTGACAATGAAAATTATTTTTGTGCCTTAAAAGTAAGTGTTTTAGTTTAAATATTAAGATTTATCTATTTGGCATAGGTAATTCTGTTTAATTGCCTAGCAAACAAACCAGAATCCTTTGAAAATTATTTGTCATCGTATAGCACTTGCATGTCAAAATTTTCATTTTTGTCCAATTTTCTTTAGGTATAAGATGTGACACTAGAACCTAGAACTCCGGAGTTCTAGGCTCTACATAGCTAGAGCTATCATTTAAGGCTAGACACAAGCCTAGAACTCTTCAGAAACTATCAGCAGATCACGTGTGAAGTTTGCATAGAATCTGTTTGAATCCTTTGACAATTAAAATTATTTTCGTCCTATAAAAGCAAGTTTTTCAGCTAAAGTTTGATGATGCATCTATTTGGAATATGTAATTCTGTTTAATTGCCTAGCAAATAAGCCTGAGCCCTTTTAAAATTATTTGTCATCGTATAGCACTAACATGTCAAAATTTTCATTGTTTGCAAAAATTGCTTTAGGAATTAAATGTGACACTAGAGCCGAGAACTTCAAAGTTCTAGGTTTTTCATGGCTTGAGCTATCATTTAAGGCCAAACACAATCCTAGAACTCTTCAGAAACTATCAGCAGATCACGTGTGAAGTTTGCATAGAATCTGTTTGAATCCTTTGACAATTAAAATTATTTTTGTGCTTTAAAAGTAAGTGTTTTAGTTTAAATATTAAGATTTATCTATTTGGCATAGGTAATTCTGTTTAATTGCCTAGCAAACAAACCAGAATCCTTTGAAAATTATTTGTCATCGTATAGCACTAGCATGTCAACATTTTCATTTTTGTCAAATTTTCTTTAGGTATAAGATGTGACACTATAGCCTAGTACTCCGGAGTTCTAGGCTCTACATAGCTAGAGCTATCATTTAAGGTTAGACACAAGCCTAGAACTCTTCAGAAACTATCAGCAGATCACGTGTGAAGTTTGCATAGAATCTGTTTGAATCCTTTGACAATGAAAATTATTTTTGTGCTTTAAAAGTAAGTGTTTTAGTCTAAATATTAAGATTTATCTATTTGGCATAGGTAATTCTGTGTAATTGCCTAGCAAACAAACCAGAATCCTTTGAAATTTATTTGTCATCGTATAGCACTAGCATGTCAAAATTTTCTTTTTTGTAAAATTTTCTTTAGGTATAAGATGTGACAATAGAGCCTAGAACTCCGGAGTTCTAGGCTTTACATGGCTAGAACTATCATTTAAGGTTAGACACAAGCCTAGAACTCTTCAGAAACTATCAGCAGATCACGTGTGAAGTTTGCATAGAATCTGTTTGAATCCTTTGACAATGAAAATTATTTTTGTGCTTTACAAGTAAGTGTTTTAGTTTAAATATTAAGATTTATCTATTTGGCATAGGTAATTCTGTTTAATTGCCTAGCAAACAAACCAGAATCCTTTGAAAATTATTTGTCATCGTATAGCACTAGTATGTCAAAATTTTCATGAGTGAAAAATTTTCTTTAGGAATAAGATGTGACACTAGAGCCTAGAACTCCGGAGTTCTAGGCTCTTCATGGCTTTTGCTATCATTTAAAGTCAAACAAAAGCCTAGAACTCCACATAAACTATCAGCAGATCACGTGTGAAGTTTGCATATAATCTGTTTGAATCCTCTTACAATGAAAATTATTTTTGTGCTTTAAAAGTAAGGTTTTTAGTTTAATCATTAAGATTTATCTATTTGGCATAGGTGATTCTGTTTAATTGCTTAGCAAACAAACCATAATCCTTTGAAAGTTATTTGTCATCGTATAGCACTAGCATGTCAAAATTTTCATTTTTGTAAAATTTTCTTTAGGTTTAAGATGTAACACTAGAGCCTAGAACTCCGGAGTTCTAGGCTCTACATAGCTAGAGCTATCATTTAAGGCTAGACACAAGCCTAGAACTCTTCAGAAACTATCAGCAGATCACGTGTGATGTTTGCATAGAATCTGTTTGAATCCTTTGACAATTAAAATTATTTTTGTGCTTTAAAAGTAAGTGTTTTAGTTTAAATATTATGATTTATCTATTTGGCATAGGTAATTCTGTTTAATTGCCTAGCAAACAAACCAGAATCCTTTGAATATGATTTGTCATCGTATAGCACTAGCATGTCAAAATTTTCATTTTTGTAAAATTTTCTTTAGGAATAAGATGTAACACTAGAGCCTAGAACTCCGGAGTTCTAGGCTCTACATAGCTAGAGCTATCATTTAAGGCTAGACACAAGCCTAGAACTCTTCAGAAACTATCAGCAGATCACGTGTGATGTTTGCATAGAATCTGTTTGAATCCTTTGACAATGAAAATTATTTTTGTGCTTTAGAAGTAAGTGTTTTAGTTTAAATATTAAGATTTATCTATATGGCATAGGTAATTCTGTTTAATTGCCTAGCAAACAAACCAGAATCCTTTGAAAATTATTTGTCATCGTATAGCACTTGCATGTCAAATTTTTCATTTTTGTAAAATTTTCTTTAGGTATTATATGTGATACTAGAGCCTAGAACTCCAAAGTTCTAGGCTCTTCATGGCTTTTGCTATCATTTAAAGTCAAACAAAAGCCTAGAACTCCACATAAACTATCAGCAGATCACGTGTGAAGTTTGCATATAATCTGTTTGAATCCTCTTACAATGAAAATTATTTTTGTGCTTTAAAAGTAAGGTTTTTAGTTTAAACATTAAGATTTATCTATTTGGCATAGGTGATTCTGTTTAATTGCTTAGCAAACAAACCATAATCCTTTGAAAGTTATTTGTCATCGTATAGCACTAGCATGTCAAAATTTTCATTTTTGTAAAATTTTCTTTAGGTTTAAGATGTAACACTAGAGCCTAGAACTCCGGAGTTCTAGGCTCTACATAGCTAGAGCTATCATTTAAGGCTAGACACAAGCCTAGAACTCTTCAGAAACTATCAGCAGATCGCGTGTGATGTTTGCATAGAATCTGTTTGAATCCTTTGACAATGAAAATTATTTTTGTGCTTTAAAAGTAATTGTTTTAGTTTAAATATTATGATTTATCTATTTGGCATAGGTAATTCTGTTTAATTGCCTAGCAAACAAACCAGAATCCTTTGAATATGATTTGTCATCGTATAGCACTAGCATGTCAAAATTTTCATTTTTGTAAAATTTTCTTTAGGAATAAGATGTGACACTAGAGCCTAGAACTCCGCAGTTCTAGGCTCTACATAGCTAGAGCTATCATTTAAGGCTAGACACAAGCCTAGAACTCTTCAGAAACTATCAGCAGATCACGTGTGAAGTTTGCATAGAATCTGTTTGAATCCTTTGACAATGAAAATTATTTTTGTGCTTTAGAAGTAAGTGTTTTAGTTTAAATATTAAGTTTTATCTATATGGCATAGGTAATTCTGTTTAATTGCCTAGCAAACAAACCAGAATCCTTTGGATATGATTTGTCATCGTATAGCACTAGCATGTCAAAATTTTCATTTTTGTAAAATTTTCTTTAGGAATAAGATGTGACACTAGAGCCTAGAACTCCGGAGTTCTAGGCTCTACATAGCTAGAGCTATCATTTAAGGTTAGACACAAGCCTAGAACTCTTCAGAAACTATCAGCAGATCACGTGTGAAGTTTGCATAGAATCTGTTTGAATCCTTTGACAATGAAAATTATTTTTGTGCCTTAAAAGTAAGTGTTTTAGTTTAAATATTAAGATTTATCTATGTGGCATAGGTAATTCTGTTTAATTGCCTAGCAAACAAACCAGAATAATTTGAAAATTATATGTTATCGTATAGCACTAGCATGTCAAATTTTTCATTTTTGTAATATTTTCTTTAGGTATAAGATGTGACACTAGAGCCTAGAACTCTGGAGTTCTAGGCTCTACATGGCTAGTGCTATCATTTAAGGCCAAACACAAGCCTAGAACTCTTCAGAAACTATCAGCAGATCACGTGCGAAGTTTGCATAGAATCTGTTTGAATCCTTTGACAATTAAAATTATTTTCGTCCTATAAATGCAAGTTTTTCAGCTAAAGTTTGATGATGCATCTATTTGGAATATGTAATTCTGTTTAATTGCCTAGCAAATAAGCCTGAGCCCTTTTAAAATTATTTGTCATCGTATAGCACTAACGTCAAAATTTTCATTGTTTGCAAAAATTGCTTTAGGAATTATATGTGACACTAGAACCGAGAACTTCAAAGTTCTAGGTTTTTCATGGCTTGAGCTATCATTTAAGGCCAAACACAATCCTAGAACTCTTCAGAAACTATCAGCAGATCACGTGTGAAGTTTGCATAGAATTTGTTTGAATCCTTTGACAATGAAAATTATTTTTGTGCTTTAAAAGTAAGTGTTTTAGTTTAAATATTAAGATTTATCTATTTGGCATAGGTAATTCTGTTTAATTGCCTAGCAAACAAACCAGAATCCTTTGAAAATTATTTGTCATCGTATAGCACTAGCATGTCAACATTTTCATTTTTGTCAAATTTTCTTTATGTATAAGATGTGACACTAGAGCCTAGTACTCCGGAGTTCTAGGCTCTACATAGCTAGAGCTATCATTTAAGGTTAGACACAAGCCTAGAACTCTTCAGAAACTATCAGCAGATCACGTGTGAAGTTTGCAAAGAATCTGTTTGAATCCTTTGACAATGAAAATTATTTTTGTGCTTTAAAAGTAAGTGTTTTAGTCTAAATATTAAGATTTATCTATTTGGCATAGGTAATTCTGTGTAATTGCCTAGCAAACAAACCAGAATCCTTTGAAAATTATTTGTCATCCTATAGCACTAGCATGTCAAAATTTTCTTTTTTGTAAAATTTTCTTTAGGTATAAGATGTGACACTAGAGCCTAGAACTCCGGAGTTCTAGGCTCTACATGGCTAGAGCTATCATTTAAGGTTAGACACAAGCCTAGTACTCTTCAGAAACTATCAGCAGATCACGTGTGAAGTTTGCATAGAATCTGTTTGAATCCTTTGACAATGAAAATTATTTTTGTGCCTTAAAAGTAAGTGTTTTAGTTTAAATATTAAGATTTATCTATTTGGCATAGGTAATTCTGTTTAATTGCCTAGCAAACAAACCAGAATCCTTTGAAAATTATTTGTCATCGTATAGCACTAGCATGTCAAAATTTTCATTTTTGTCCAATTTTCTTTAGGTATAAGATGTGACACTAGAACCTAGAACTCCGGAGTTCTAGGCTCTACATAGCTAGAGCTATCATTTAAGGCTAGACACAAGCCTAGAACTCTTCAGAAACTATCAGCAGATCACGTGTGAAGTTTGCATAGAATCTGTTTGAATCCTTTGACAATGAAAATTATTTTTGTGCCTTAAAAGTAAGTGTTTTAGTTTAAATATTAAGATTTATCTATTTGGCATAGGTAATTCTGTTTAATTGCCTAGCAAACAAACCAGAATCCTTTGAAAATTATTTGTCATCGTATAGCACTAGCATGTCAAAATTTTCATTTTTGACAAATTTTCTTTAGGTATAAGATGTGTCACTAGAGCCTAGAACTCCGGAGTTCTAGGCTCTACATGGCTAGAGCTATCATTTAAGGCTAGACACAAGCCTAGAACTCTTCAGAAACTATCAGCAGATCACGTGTGAAGTTTGCATAGAATCTGTTTGAATCCTTTGACAATTAAAATTAATTTTGTGCTTTAAAAGTAAATGTTTTAGTTTAAATATTAAGATTTATCTATTTGGCATAGGTAATTCTGTTTAATTGCCTAGCAAACAAATCAGAATCCTTTGAAAATTATTTGTCATCGTATAGCACTAGCATGTCAAAATTTTCATTTTTGTCAAATTTTCTTTAGGTATAAGATGTGACACTAGAGCCTAGAACTCCGGAGTTCTAGGCTCTACATGGCTAGAGCTATCATTTAAGGCTAGACACAAGCCTAGAACTCTTCAGAAACTATCAGCAGATCACGTGTGAAGTTTGCATAGAATCTGTTTGAATCCTTTGACAATTAAAATTAATTTTGTGCTTTAAAAGTAAATGTTTTAGTTTAAATATTAAGATTTATCTATTTGGCATAGGTAATTCTGTTTAATTGCCTAGCAAACAAACCAGAATCCTTTGAAAATTATTTGTCATCGTATAGCACTAGCATGTCAACATTTTCATTTTTGTCAAATTTTCTTTATGTATAAGATGTGACACTAGAGCCTAGTACTCCGGAGTTCTAGGCTCTACATAGCTAGAGCTATCATTTAAGGTTAGACACAAGCCTAGAACTCTTCAGAAACTATCAGCAGATCACGTGTGAAGTTTGCATAGAATCTGTTTGAATCCTTTGACAATGAAAATTATTTTTGTGCCTTAAAAGTAAGTGTTTTAGTTTAAATATTAAGATTTATCTATGTGGCATAGGTAATTCTGTTTAATTGCCTAGCAAACAAACCAGAATAATTTGAAAATTATATGTTATCGTATAGCACTAGCATGTCAAATTTTTCATTTTTGTAATATTTTCTTTAGGTATAAGATGTGACACTAGAGCCTAGAACTCTGGAGTTCTAGGCTCTACATGGCTAGTGCTATCATTTAAGGCTAGACACAAGCCTAGAACTCTTCAGAAACTATCAGCAGATCACGTGTGAAGTTTGCATAGAATCTGTTTGAATCCTTTGACAATTAAAATTAATTTTGTGCTTTAAAAGTAAATGTTTTAGTTTAATAATTAAGATTTATCTATTTGGCATAGGTAATTCTGTTTAATTGCCTAGCAAACAAACCAGAATCCTTTGAAAATTATTTGTCATCGTATAGCACTAGCATGTCAAAATTTTCATTTTTGACAAATTTTCTTTAGGTATAAGATGTGTCACTAGAGCCTAGAACTCCGGAGTTCTAGGCTCTACATGGCTAGAGCTATCATTTAAGGCTAGACACAAGCCTAGAACTCTTCAGAAACTATCAGCAGATCACGTGTGAAGTTTGCATAGAATCTGTTTGAATCCTTTGACAATTAAAATTAATTTTGTGCTTTAAAAGTAAATGTTTTAGTTTAAATATTAAGATTTATCTATTTGGCATAGGTAATTCTGTTTAATTGCCTAGCAAACAAATCAGAATCCTTTGAAAATTATTTGTCATCGTATAGCACTAGCATGTCAAAATTTTCATTTTTGTCAAATTTTCTTTAGGTATAAGATGTGACACTAGAGCCTAGAACTCTGGAGTTCTAGGCTCTACATGGCTAGAGCTATCATTTAAGGCTAGACACAAGCCTAGAACTCTTCAGAAACTATCAGCAGATCACGTGTGAAGTTTGCATAGAATCTGTTTGAATCCTTTGACAATTAAAATTAATTTTGTGCTTTAAAAGTAAATGTTTTAGTTTAAATATTAAGATTTATCTATTTGGCATAGGTAATTCTGTTTAATTGCCTAGCAAACAAACCAGAATCCTTTGAAAATTATTTGTCATCGTATAGCACTAGCATGTCAACATTTTCATTTTTGTCAAATTTTCTTTATGTATAAGATGTGACACTAGAGCCTAGTACTCCGGAGTTCTAGGCTCTACATAGCTAGAGCTATCATTTAAGGTTAGACACAAGCCTAGAACTCTTCAGAAACTATCAGCAGATCACGTGTGAAGTTTGCATAGAATCTGTTTGAATCCTTTGACAATGAAAATTATTTTTGTGCCTTAAAAGTAAGTGTTTTAGTTTAAATATTAAGATTTATCTATGTGGCATAGGTAATTCTGTTTAATTGCCTAGCAAACAAACCAGAATAATTTGAAAATTATATGTTATCGTATAGCACTAGCATGTCAAATTTTTCATTTTTGTAATATTTTCTTTAGGTATAAGATGTGACACTAGAGCCTAGAACTCTGGAGTTCTAGGCTCTACATGGCTAGTGCTATCATTTAAGGCTAGACACAAGCCTAGAACTCTTCAGAAACTATCAGCAGATCACGTGTGAAGTTTGCATAGAATCTGTTTGAATCCTTTGACAATTAAAATTAATTTTGTGCTTTAAAAGTAAATGTTTTAGTTTAAATATTAAGATTTATCTATTTGGCATAGGTAATTCTGTTTAATTGCCTAGCAAACAAACCAGAATCCTTTGAAAATTATTTGTCATCGTATAGCACTAGCATGTCAAAATTTTCATTTTTGACAAATTTTCTTTAGGTATAAGATGTGTCACTAGAGCCTAGAACTCCGGAGTTCTAGGCTCTACATGGCTAGAGCTATCATTTAAGGCTAGACACAAGCCTAGAACTCTTCAGAAACTATCAGCAGATCACGTGTGAAGTTTGCATAGAATCTGTTTGAATCCTTTGACAATTAAAATTAATTTTGTGCTTTAAAAGTAAATGTTTTAGTTTAAATATTAAGATTTATCTATTTGGCATAGGTAATTCTGTTTAATTGCCTAGCAAACAAACCAGAATCCTTTGAAAATTATTTGTCATCGTATAGCACTAGCATGTCAACATTTTCATTTTTGTCAAATTTTCTTTATGTATAAGATGTGACACTAGAGCCTAGTACTCCGGAGTTCTAGGCTCTACATAGCTAGAGCTATCATTTAAGGTTAGACACAAGCCTAGAACTCTTCAGAAACTATCAGCAGATCACGTGTGAAGTTTGCATAGAATCTGTTTGAATCCTTTGACAATGAAAATTATTTTTGTGCCTTAAAAGTAAGTGTTTTAGTTTAAATATTAAGATTTATCTATGTGGCATAGGTAATTCTGTTTAATTGCCTAGCAAACAAACCAGAATAATTTGAAAATTATATGTTATCGTATAGCACTAGCATGTCAAATTTTTCATTTTTGTAATATTTTCTTTAGGTATAAGATGTGACACTAGAGCCTAGAACTCTGGAGTTCTAGGCTCTACATGGCTAGTGCTATCATTTAAGGCCAAACACAAGCCTAGAACTCTTCAGAAACTATCAGCAGATCACGTGTGAAGTTTGCATAGAATCTGTTTGAATCCTTTGACAATTAAAATTATTTTCGTCCTATAAATGCAAGTTTTTCAGCTAAAGTTTGATGATGCATCTATTTGGAATATGTAATTCTGTTTAATTGCCTAGCAAATAAGCCTGAGCCCTTTTAAAATTATTTGTCATCGTATAGCACTAACGTCAAAATTTTCATTGTTTGCAAAAATTGCTTTAGGAATTATATGTGACACTAGAACCGAGAACTTCAAAGTTCTAGGTTTTTCATGGCTTGAGCTATCATTTAAGGCCAAACACAATCCTAGAACTCTTCAGAAACTATCAGCAGATCACGTGTGAAGTTTGCATAGAATTTGTTTGAATCCTTTGACAATGAAAATTATTTTTGTGCTTTAAAAGTAAGTGTTTTAGTTTAAATATTAAGATTTATCTATTTGTCATAGGTAATTCTGTTTAATTGCCTAGCAAACAAACCAGAATCCTTTGAAAATTATTTGTCATCGTATAGCACTAGCATGTCAACATTTTCATTTTTGTCAAATTTTCTTTATGTATAAGATGTGACACTAGAGCCTAGTACTCCGGAGTTCTAGGCTCTACATAGCTAGAGCTATCATTTAAGGTTAGACACAAGCCTAGAACTCTTCAGAAACTATCAGCAGATCACGTGTGAAGTTTGCATAGAATCTGTTTGAATCCTTTGACAATGAAAATTATTTTTGTGCTTTAAAAGTAAGTGTTTTAGTCTAAATATTAAGATTTATCTATTTGGCATAGGTAATTCTGTGTAATTGCCTAGCAAACAAACCAGAATCCTTTGAAAATTATTTGTCATCCTATAGCACTAGCATGTCAAAATTTTCTTTTTTGTAAAATTTTCTTTAGGTATAAGATGTGACACTAGAGCCTAGAACTCCGGAGTTCTAGGCTCTACATGGCTAGAGCTATCATTTAAGGTTAGACACAAGCCTAGAACTTTTCAGAAACTATCAGCAGATCACGTGTGAAGTTTGCATAGAATCTGTTTGAATCCTTTGACAATGAAAATTATTTTTGTGCTTTACAAGTAAGTGTTTTAGTTTAAATATTAAGATTTATCTATTTGGCATAGGTAATTCTGTTTAATTGCCTAGCAAACAAACCAGAATCCTTTGAAAATTATTTGTCACCGTATAGCACTAGTATGTCAAAATTTTCATGAGTGAAAAATTTTCTTTAGGTATAAGATGTGACACTAGAACCTAGAACTCCGGAGTTCTAGGCCCTACATGGCTAGAGCTATCATTTAAGGCCAAAGATATGCCTAGAACTCTTCATAAACTATCAGCAGATCACGTGTGAAGTTAGCATATCATTGAATTAAACTAAGGTATATTTTTAAGTTTTTATGCTAGATAGTTCTGCTAGCTGTGTTTAAAGTATCAGGAACTCTAGGGAACTCTTTGAAAAGGCAGAGTATTAATTTTTAGTCGATTCGGAGGAAAGTGATATGCTAGGTACGTGAAGTTAGCATATCAATTGTTTGAAATACATAATATTGTTTTTTGCGGTAAAAACGCCAGAACTATTGCTAAAATGTATCAGGAACTATAGAACTATGTTGCATGCGAATAGAACTTCAGTTTTTTTGTGATCTGCTAATACTTGATATGCTAACTTCACAGACATCGCTTGGCTACCGTTGGCGACGGCCAGCGATAACCGAGTAGAGAGATACATCTTAAAACATCATTAGCGAGATAAATTTCCTAAAAGCTGCTTTAACGGAATAGAAAATGCAGGATGTCCCCGAGATACGCACTCTAAGATCGAATTTCAAATAAAAATAACTATTATTCGGTAATATAATGTTTAAACAGTTACAGTTTAAAAGTTCAGATATAAAAATACTTATCCATTATTTACACGTTAGGTAGTGTTATCACAAATGAAACACGAAATATTTTAATTTGTTTCAAACTCAAGTTATTATTTAAATTACTGCCTTTAATAGTATTTTACGTCACACCTGGCCATAATGCGAGTTTTACTGCACGCTGCGCGTACGGTAAAACTCGCATTGTGGCCAGATGAAGACGTAAAATTGTGTACTTACCACGGGCGGTAATACGTAAAGCCCCAGATCGCATATTTATGGCCCTCACCTTCGGTTCGGGCCACAAACAACTGCGATCTGGGTCATTCACGAATTCATCGCCGCCATCGTACCTAGGTACGTAATGTACTATTATGCAATCGTTATATAATGTATGCTTTTTCAGTCGAGTAGGTACCACATTTAGCTTATTTAGTATATTTAGTTTATTAAACAAGGATTTGTATACTTAAAGAAACTCACAAAGTATTGGAATCAACCAACTAATGACGACCGCTTTAGCCTAGTTGGTAGTGACCCTGCCTACGAAGCAAGAGGGTTCGAATCCCGGTAAGGGCATTTATTTGTGTGATTAGCACGAATATTGGTTCCTGAGTCATGGATGATTTCTATGTATTTAAGTATTTATTTATCTATTTAAGTATGTTTATCTTCGTCTAGTACCCATAGCTTTGCTTAGTTTGGGACTATGACGATTTGTGTAAGATTGTCCCGTAATATTTATAATATTCATTTTAATGTTCTTCAATAATCGAAGTAACGAACAATTGACCTCAAAAATATCTGACATAACGATGTCTATATTCTCTATGAGTCACACCTCATATACTTATATTTTATTGTCATTTCCAAATTTTTGTAGTCATTGTCTATGATCATATTTGACGTTATGTTTGTTTACATGATAGGACACGCAAGAATGAATAGACTATATGTAGGCGTCCTCGAGACGCTTTTCTTCACCCTATTGCTAAAGGTAAATATCTAATGATATTTCGTAAATAAGTTCCGAAAACCTCAATGGACGACCTCTGTAGCCTAGGTGGTAGTGACCCTGCCTACGAAGCGGAGGTCCCGGGTTCGAATCCCGGTAAGGCCATTTATTTGTGTGATGAGCATGAATGTTTGTTCCTGAGTCATGAATGGTTTCCATGTATTTAACTATTTATTTATCTATGTAAGTATGTATATCGTCGTTTAGTACCCACGGGTAGGTCAAGCTTCGCTTAGTTTGGAACTAGGTTGATTTGTGTAATATTGTCCCCAAATATTTATTTATTTATTTATAGTATGCGAAGGTTGAAAAATAAGTTTCTAAGTTGGTCACTCTCTTCCCAGTGTCGATATTTTTTCTAATACTGATCAACAGAATAATAAGTATACGAATATGTATGTGTTCGCGCGAAAATTCGTTATTCGAGTACTTGCGTGAAAATTCGTTTTCTCTGTGTTTTTGGTCGCGACGTCGAGGAAAAGCTCGATCTCATTGGTACTGTTGTATTAGGGGTATACAATGTTATTAATGTAATAATCCATTCCATACATTACTGTCCTAAACTGCAGCACCGTCGATACAGGCTCGTTAATAGCGTTCAAAATAATCCAATTGAATATTTCGGGTCGGAGAACAAAGGCCGGCAATACGGCTGTCGGTCGCATTAACGCCCTACCACAATAAATCCAGGAGGTCCGTCGCCACAGGGCTAATTACTCTGAATATCGGTTGATATACTGTCTACTTAGGAGCCGTGATGTATGGCCGCACTCAAAGGATCGGACGCCGCGGCCCGAGGCAGCGCTACGATACGATGAAACACGATGTTTAGGATAACGATGCGTCTAGGTACTTAGCTAATTTCTAATTGATTTATTTATATTTAACACCCTCATTTTAATTTTATATTGGCCTTAGGACTAGGAAGAGTTGCAGCTAATCTGTATAAGATTTATATCGAGGATTACACCTTTATTATATTAAGACTAATTTCACCTACGAGGTACAAAATAGAAAATGAGAGTAAGTTAAAATTGAAAGCTAAATACTTGATTGTAACATATTGACCACTTAACGTTAAAAAAAACTACTGCTGGATAACCGGTAAAATTCTTATCTTTAGGTTAATAACATGCATTTGCATGGGCTTAAGATTAACACTACCGTACTTCGGCGTTTACGTTGATAGTTTTCAAGACATAAAATTTCTATGTGTATGTTAAAGATTAAAAAATATTGAGGCATTACCGTAAGGTCAGCATGCTCACTTAAGGCTGTGCATTGGAAATTATCGCGTGCTTTGCCGCCGTGCTGACTAGATTAAGAAACAATAAGGTCTGATTTTCATATATATGATTCTTGACTATATTATTGTTCATCTGATTTTATCGATACGATTGCTTAAAATTTCCTTGATAGAAAAAAAATCCAAAGTTGGTCTGTATTTGCCTTTTTTACTCAGCCTACTCAAACGATACACTATTTTACGACACAATCAAGTTAATATTAAAGTATTATATCTCATCTAAAATCTCACTTTATGAAATTTTAATAAAACTTCACTATGTTAGGTATTTATCGAAATTTGACCAAAACAGCGGTACGCGAAGAGTGTTACATCTCTTTTTCTCGTGGGCGGAAGGCATCAGCGTGTCTAGGAGGCGTGTAGTGTACGACTCAAATCAAGGTATCCCCTTAACACAACCCAGAAGCCACTCTACAATCGCAAAAGCGACTAACTCTTTGATTCAATCACCTGGCTCATCACGTGTCTTCAAAACTTTTCAATTGTGCAAATACCGCTGAGAGGGGACGAAAGTTTCGGATTGCACAAAAGGAAAGGGTGATTTGGTTTTTGCACAAGCGGCGCTTCTATCTATTTGACCGTGAAGCACGTGTTTTGGTTTCACCCGTTCGTGCACGCAGCTTTCGTCGGCATGTGTTTAGCACGGGGACAGTCATCTGTCGATTCATTTGTCATATTTGTATGAATGCTTCAGAGAAAGGTCGCCAAGGTGCGCTATTATAGACAATATTGCTTGGTATATTTAAAAGTTTCTTCATACCTAGTACAAAATAGTAATAACAAAAAATATACTTAGACACGAGTCTATGTCGGTATTAAGAATAAATTGTGATCATGTTTCAAAAAGTAGGTAATAGTAGTAAAGTATTAATAAAAAATTGTTTTTTTTTTTTAGTTGTTAGGTTAATGACATGTCTATTGTCTAAACGAATATCACATAAGAGCTTACATTGGTTTATTGCAAATTTAGAAGCCACTTTGATCAAAATAATACTTACCCACTCTGTTTCGACACAAGCTAATATAATCCTGTAAACAACCGTTTGTTTCCTAAATAAATAAATAAAAAAATGTTTAGGCTCAGGACACAAGGGTTAACCGTAGAAAATCGCTAAAACGTTACTTATATTTTTATGTGTCATAATAACCGCTACAGCGATGTAAATTCGGGGATAGTGCAATACCGCGTAACTAGCAGTGGTAAATACTGCGTACCTACACAATACCCAACTTTACAGGAGAAGCTTGGTATAATTCTAATCAGGATTTTACGTTCGTTGGCGGGAAAATTTTAGTTTTGCTATTTTTGTTAGATACGCGGTATTTACCAGTGCTAGATACGCGGTTTCGCACTATGGGTGTTTTGTAGATACGCAGTATTTACTAGTGCTAGTTACGCGGTTTCGCACTAAACCCGACGAGATAATACACAACTGAAGCTTCACCAGTTAGGTACATTGTACCTAATTAAGAAATAAACCATATTAATTAAATAGTAAGTAAAACCAGTCATGAGAAAACTTTTTATGATCACATATCTGTCGCGTTCTACTTTCAACAATCATTCGCGGATCCAGACCGGATATCAAAAAAGTTCTTTGTCCGATGTACAGTCAGCCACGTTAATACGCAGGAACGTGTCGCAACGAATGATCCAAATTATAATAGGTGCACATAACATGAAATACGCGTTAAAATCCGTTAAGATGGTTTTTTTTGTCACTAAAATCGCGGAAATGAAGACAATCAAAATGATCCGTGTTCATTTATTTACTTATTTATTTATTGATACATGGAAAACCAACAGCGCAACATATTTATAGACAAAATAATAAATCCATATAGCCAATTACAGGTTCTCAATTACAGAAATAAACTAACACAAAGAAATCTATAGCCAAACTTAAACTTAGCGTACATTACGACGCACAGTAACCATCGCGCACCAATAGCAAGCATGGCAATGGGAATATACAAGTAGTTAATAAATTAGGATATATAAACTCTAATAACCCGAGCCTTCACCTGAAGTATCACACATGAAGAATCTTATCAATTTGGATTTTATTGTAGAGCTTTTCTTGGCGCGTATTGAAGGTGTTAGGTAGTTTTTTTTTGGTAATAAATATACTCATAACTAACTGCATTTTCAATTAACACATATTATTTTAAGTCTTAACTTTCTTAAAAATCCTTGCTACTCTTAGATACAAGCGTGTTATAATACCATTGCATTTTGAAGTTAAACAAATTTATTTATTGCTTTTCTGTATATTCCATTATTTTTATGGGATCCGCATTATTATTGAATTCTGAATTTATAGTGGAATCATCAGAATTGAGGTAAATCCCAATATTATTAATGAAACTGTGCATTGTTGTTTTTAGCTTTTTATTTAAAAAAAAACGTACAATTCACACCGATCTTAAATCGACTAAATAAATATTTGCATCCAAGTGTACTTCCATTGACATATCGCATGGCTTGTGCCACTCAATCGGCACCTGAAGCCTACGGGACACCTTGCCCACATCTGCTCGGAGACACACTTAACTGCCAGAAATGCTGATACTAATCACTACCTGTTGCCGCAATCATTTATCTCGCTTGATGAAGATTTCAATGCAATTTGGGTAACGAAACGAATGTAATCACGAGGAAAAAGACATTAAGCTTAATATGTTAAGTTTGATTACAGTATCGTGCGGACTTTAGTATGACTCCATTTGTTTAAAATCTTCCAAATGAAAAGAAAGTATTGTATGTCACAACTGATGTAGTTTAGCGAAAGGGCAACCCACAAGAGATCCTAAAAATTATGACTTTTAGCCAAATAGTTAAATTTTTACAGCGTGTGGACTCCAGGAACGTGTGGGTCGGATCATATTCGTTAAATATGTCAAATGACATGTTCGGATGAGAGGATTCTTGGAATAAACTTACCTAATTATGATTAGATACGAAATATGTAAACATACTTTTATACACGCACGTTTATAAGTCATTAGATAAATTCAATGTATTTTCACACAAATGAATAGTACTAATGTATTTATTTCAGGGAGCAAAGCTACAATGCAATTTTCTAGCCTCAACGCCTTCTCAAAATGGACCCTTTCTTCAACTGCAGAAAATCGACCACCGTGCGAGTTCTCTAACATATTTCCAGTAAAATATAAGAATCAATTTCACGGTACAAAGACTACTTGCTAAGAATGACATGTTTTGTAAACATGTATAGATTTAAAGGTAAGTGAATGCGAACAATTTGTCTGTCCAAGCTTAAGTTTGTGATCTTATCAGCGTATTGTGGTGTTGTTTAGAAGCAGATTGGCACGGATATTTGTGGTAACAATATAGATTCATATCGCTTTTAACGTACCTACTACTTTCTTCGTGTTAGTAAATTGGGATGGTCTTACTTATCTGTTATTTTCATCGCTAAGGTTAGTTATTATTGTGCGACGTACTACGGTTACAGGTAGGTCCGAGGCCTAATTAATAAAGGAAGGCATTGCATTCGTATGATTTCTAAATTTAATTTAAAATAAGTAAAAGCAAGTTCATTGTCCGTAAATAAGGTATGGAAAAAAACAACAGTAAATACCAATCTTATCATACTCCGTTCTTTACTTGAATTTGAACGGACGCTCACGAAAAATTAGAACTTGATTTGAATTTAAACCTTTCTCCGTCAAATAACAATAAAATATACAAATCACGTGCACGCTGTCATAAAAGATATTTATTTTCTTTAGAAATTCATAGAATCTGCGATTTGAGTATCGAGATGTTTGCGGTGCCGACAAACTCTGTCATTCGTTCTAAAACATCTAACGTCATTGGGCATCACGTTCACAAACGTCGTTTCTTAAAGCCGCTGTAGCATTGTGCGCCGACGAATGGCACAATGCGCACAACCCTTTGGCGACACAATGCGTCACTAATCTAGATCAGACATTATTGTATTATTCTCCAGTGACACAGTTGCTGGGATTTGTAAGTCTCATTCGATGACGATCAGAAAAAACGGTCAGTAGAATAAATAATATAAGTAGTAAATTAATCTTCGTAACTTAACTTTAATTTATAAATTTTGCCGATTTGTTCATAAACAAATCATAGTAATTTTGCCAATGTTACAGATGGTGGCCAACAGGCGTATTCGACGTATTTGGAGAATCTATACAAATATTATAAATAAGTTTAGTTTCTAATCTCCGGAAGCGCTGATTCGATTTTTAATAATCTTTCACTCGTATATAGACAGAACGTTGGGATGGACGTATGCCATATTTTATCCCGCGGCTCAGTCCGAGTTCTTTGTAATTCTCGGACGATGTCGCGCGGGAAGATATATATCTTAAATAAACAGGCAGTCGCAGAAAATACTGTGAATGATTACTTCAGTTACAATAAAACAGGTTTTCATTCTAACATTTCTAGTATAGATGGTTATGACTTAAGTACCCGTTTAAAATGGCATAATAATGAAATATAATCTGTGTTAAACCGTAACACAAATTCCTTACACCAGCTACGGTGTAAAATAAAATGTTAAGAGAACACTCCAATCAAAATATTTGTAGTTTCTTTATTATTATCTAGCGTCCAATATTTGAATGATAATAGTGCAGACGTAAAGCAAACAGCGTTAGCCACTGCTTCAGAGATTTCCCATGCTTACAAATTAATCTTCGTAAATGCTCTTTGGTGCTGCCTTCGATATTCAACTTTATTTTCATGGAGTTTGGTTTCTTTTACAATTATACAAATCAACATCATACGTGTTAGCGAAAGTTACTATCGATATTTTATGTTAGACATTTACACCGGTGTTAACGAGGGAGCCTTCCATAAAAGTTTTGTATTCAGACATAAATCTCCTACTAAAGTCAGAAGAAGACATTCGATGCAAACGTATAAATATGCGTAACATAATGAAATACGTCATTTATTATACAGTAAAAATGTAATTGGAGAAATTCCCGTAAATGTCTGTGGAACGCTTTCAAAGGATTACCTTGGGGCTATGATTTATCTGTTTGTTGCTGGTTATGCCGCCATTTAGAAGTTTTTTAAGAGTACATTATAAATACATTTTTGTATGCATACATTTGCCGTTACGTATTGCTCGAGTACACAAATAAAGAAATACCATGCTAATTGCATGACCAGAAACAAATGTCAGTCATACTCGTACCTAGTTACATTACAACAGTGATTTACGATTGCAATTATTGAAGTATGAATTTTTTATGTAAAATTTGTATCAGTAGGAATTAGTCAACAGAAAATATTTGAACTCTGATCTCGTAGCTTAATTTAAAAAACCAGCCAAGTGCGAGTCGGACTCGCGTTGCAAGGGTTCCGTACATCACAAGATTTTAACAATATTTTTTTATTAACGGAGCGTTTTTGACGTTTCATAAAAATAAGCTGATTTGATTTTTGTCAAATACCGTATTAAGTCCGACTCACGCTTGACTGCACATTTCTAATAGATTTTCCTGTTATCTGTAGGTAAAGAACTATTTTGTGTATTTTTTTCAAATTTTTAGACTCAGTAGTTTCGGAGATGAAGGGGGGAGGGGGGCATGTTTAAAATTAATTTGTTTGCGTTACATGTTCCTCTTTGGGTCCCAAATTTACATATGTGTACCAAATTTCAACGTAATTGGTACAGTAGTTTCGGAGAAAATAGGCTGTGAAGGACGGACAGACAGACGCACGAGTGATCCTATAAGGGTTCCGTTTTTTCCTTTTGAGGTACGGAACCCTAAAAAAGTATCCATTACATCGTAAAGATAAGAGAACTCTGATTATTTCCGATTCCATCCCAAGAATCCATTTTGGACAAGACTAGACGTAGTTTTTATCCGTCTTGTCTGCAGAGCCGTGAGAGCCTCCTGGTATCTAAATCGTTATCATTTTGCGGTCAAGATTCTAAATGAGTTTTCGATGTCACACTTAAGACACTTCGACGTTAAGATATCATGCCAAGTCGGCTACAGCCACGCAGGATGGCTACGTTCAATTTCGATAATTCGAAAGTACAAATTCTTCCATACTGAGCTGAATTCCATGTTTTGCATTTCAAACGCATATGAAACTCAACGTGTGATGTTTAACTTTATTTACATTTTCTTGTCATATCATAAGGATATGTAAAGGAGTCTTCTTCAAATGTACAATACAAGTACCGATGTAATATTATCACCTATTAAAGAAAAATCGACATTGATTAATTTATTACGCCAATCAAAGAAAGCTTTTAATTTGACGCATCCGAAGTGTAAAGGACGTGATAAAATATAATCGTCATTTACTTAAGTGGTCGATAAGGGTTATAAGGAGGAAAGTTATTCTTTAATGAACATGTTAAGGGCAGATATCTTAATCTGTATGGCGCCAATTCAAAAAGGCCTCATCCTTGATAAGAGTCTCAGCTTTTATCAAATATTGCCTTAGGATGTGTATTGGACGGTATATTATGTCGTGCAAAAAACCATTGGTTCGTATTCGTACCATAGTTAATGGCTCTCTAAAATTGGTTAAATTTCGGGACCACACGTATTTAAAACATGGGTTAAGTTTGCTAAAGGGAGAAGAGGAACTGCTCTTTTTTCCTAGCTTAATTATGTTAATACTTGACGAATAAATCCACAATATGGATTTAGTACACGATGAATTTAACAACGATTCAGTAAAAATAAAAGGCCTTGAAACATTTATACGTTCATTAATATTCTTTGTTTAATATTACATGTATAATATGTATGAAAACTTTATTTCATTTTAATTCGTTTTCTACTTTATTATTTGACGATTATAATATAAAGTCGTGTAAATTTACCTAGGCAAGGGGTTCCCAAAATCTACGCCGCGGTGCCCTTATCGAGAAGGTCGAGATTGTCAGGTCGCGGCGCACTTATAAAAGTAACCTAACTTTACTGAAAAACTCTGACCGACGATAATAATTAATAGAGTGCCAAGTCAATAGCAATAGTTTCGGGAACAGTTTCTACCGAAATTCTATACAAAATGCTAATATTGCACAAACTAAAGGATAGATCAATACAAATATACCACTACAGTCCTGGAAAATAGTAGGATTCCACCAACTAATTTCATTAAATTGCAATAAAGAATTTAAAGATGATCGGAAAAAACCCTTTAACATGAATGAATATAAGCGAGAATGTTTTATACCAAGACTGTTTACCGAACTGACAAGTAATACATACCTATAATTTCGTTTCCCCTTCCATGCTTGACGCATCGCTAATAATCACAGGACGTGGGAAACCGTTTGCCACGGCAGCGACTGCCATAAGCACCCGCGATAAATCTCGCGTAACAACTGAGATTTATATGCCTTAAACGAGTAATTATGTTGGCATTATATTAACTTGCGACTCAAATTAAAAACATCCTCCAACACATTATACAAATTAATCTTGTTGGCAAACTTTCGACAATTAGTATAACGTGGTCCAAGCCAAATACATGGAAGAAAATAGTACCATGTCTGATACTTCCTAATGCTTAAGAGTCCGCAGTAAGCTCGATTCTCCATACAAACGTAGTTACGTTCTCATTTTAAAACTAATTATTGGATTGTAACGAAACTTTGCATGTATAATGACATGAGGTATATCCAGGTCTGTAATTAGTGTGTGGTCTGTAAGTAGCTTCAGATACCATAGTAAACAAAATACAGCGAATTTAAGTTTTTCATACAAAACTTGTTTTTGCTGTATTTTGTTTTTTTTTTATAAACTGGAACCATATAAACTAATTACAGACATAGATATCTCTACTACCTATCTACCTCATGTCATTGTATATGCAAAGTTTCGTCAGAATCCAATACGTAGTTTTAAAATGAGAACGAAACTCCGTTTGCATGGGAAGGTGAAATTTGGCCGAGCTTACTGCGGACTCTTAAATAAAGAACCAAATAGTCATGTTGGTACAAATATTTTAGCATAGCTGTTGAGTCACATACGTATGTACATACCAAAAACATTATTTTTCAGCGAATTAATATTCAAAATAATTGAATTGGACTTAAATTTCTTACTTGCGGAAAGAATAGTAAAATTATGTATTTACCTCAAGCAAATTACTTATACTCGATAAGAATGGAAACCGAAATTATAATTAGTACCTATAATATCTGTCTGCAATTCATCACTTTAAAATATGGTTATAGTTATAGATATAGACTTGTACAAGAAAACAAAATGAAGAAGTAAACTTATAGCCTCAGGCGTCATGGCGGAGGGCCACTGTTTAGGCGGTGTTTAGATGATTTTTTGCTACATTTTTGTACGAGAAACGATATCCTAAGATCTCTTGTGATTTATTGGTCGGTACCATTAGACACCGCTGGTTAGTATTCATAAGAGATTTGCATCTAATTAGGGAATATAGTTAAGAAGCTTTTACACGACGTAAGAGAGATTTTTCAAATGTTTAGTGAAGCAACAATAATTTAGTTAATTATGAGGTAGGCTTAGGGAGTGAACGTACGCGTATAAATATTATGGCCCCACTCATCCGCAACCAATGCTATGAACAAAAAGCTGATACCAAGTGATATCGTTTGTATACACGTTTGTATAGCTGACGTGCATTTAAGTACGCAAGTGGAAAATTCACAGCCTCTCACGAATTATCAAAAGGCTCCTTGATATGCCTACAGTAACGGCAGTAAGACACACAGACCGCGCGTTTGTTCAACAAGAGAAGTCCCTTGTACCGAGTTCCTCTCTTAAACAAGTATCATTTATTTAAGGAGCTCAGTAGGTACGCTTATATTTAAAAACCTAACCTAACCTAACCCCTTTATTAATAAACCTAACAACCCTCCGCTATTTTTTTCTCTTTCTCATAAACAAAAAATGACTGATGTTTCATGAACGTTTATAAACACAGACATAATTTGCTGCGGGAAAAAATACACGGTCTGCGGGTTGTAAGCGGTCATCGTAGTCTAGCCGCTTGCAACTCCACTCTTTCCAACTGACAGTAATTTAATATACTAAGGGCTCAATAGCGGGACGTTAATTTTTGTATGACCTTAAGAACATTCACTAAGTAGTAGTTAAGCACTGGGTCAATCAAGATATCTATACAATTTTGAATTAATTTGGTAAGAACTAAGTGAACGCACGCATCTCTAAACCTAACTATCTTCACCTCCTTGCCAAATACAATGTTTAGACGTCGGTTATGAGGTCAAATCAGAATACAGTCGACGCAAGTCTGGATCACTTGTGCATCATTATTTAAAAAAAAAAGTGTATTCGATTTATACCATAAAAAGTGACCCAGGAGAAAACGTTCAAAGAAAGTATTTCAGTATTACTTCATTGTCTTTAACGATCGATGTATTGCTACGTAGTTTTATTTCCAGTGTGTCTCCCAGACAGCCCGCGGCCGCCGCCAACCGCCCAGGAAGCCCGACTCAACGCGCGAATAAGAAATAAATTCCCTGGCAAGCGTAACAAAGGTAAAGTAAAAAGGAAGCGTCCACCCCCTAGGCACAGATTTATACACGTGCAATATGCGCGTACGCGGCAAACACTGAGATATTGCGCGGCGAAACACCTAAAGTTAATGGAATTCTCTCTCAATTTAGTAAACTTGTAAACATTCATTGGCCCGTGGAAATAGCGAGAATAAATCTGATGCGCTGTATTTATTGCGCTGCTGACAAGACTTCTTCTTCTTATTTAAGAGCAAGGCTCTTGTCGGAGGAGTAATTTCCAACTTATTCTACATTCCGCCTTTCTTTTTATTTCTCTACTAGCTTCCGCCCGCGACTTCGTCTGCGTGGACTCGGGATAAAAACTATCCTATATTTTAATTCAGGCTATAAACTATCTTCCTGCAAAATTTCATTCTAATCGCTTCAGCTGTTTAATCGCGATTGAGTAACAAACATCCAAACATCTAAACTTTCACATTTATAATATTAGTAGGATACGATGAAGCGATTATTTTTTCTTTTATTTGCTCCATGTAAGATTTCCTCGGCCTTCCCCTTTTCCCTTTCCCTTCTGTTTTTCCCTCTATTAGTGTTTTCATCCAGTCATCGTGGCATAACATGTGTCCTTTCATTTTTCCTCTCCTGTTTTTTCATTGACTATATCCAGAACCTCCTCATTAGTTTTATTTTCTATCCAACTGATCCTTTCTAACCTCCTCCAACAACACATTTCAAGCGCCACCACTTTCTCTGTCCCGTTGCGTCATGGTCCACGTTTCGCAGCCGATAAGACAGCTGACAAGACAACAAACAAAAATACCTATGAAGATTAATATATCTTTAATATCACGCCTGTCACCGTAGCCTAAGGACGCTTCCACCTCCAGGGGTGCCACAGGAATTTGAATGTTAAATTACGAACTGAAAAGTTTTTCTTCAAGTCGACGCGTACATTGGAATAGATAGAATCGAGGTATTCAAATTCAGTTATTAAAAATCTAGCGCCAATTAACAAACAACAATTCACACGACTCAGCTATCGATAAAATATATCATCTTCTAAATTGATAACTTATAGCGACTAATGTTGTACGACAGCTACTTTATTTATTTTCGAATTTCAACATCTGTCTACAATAAAGTCAAAATCTAGCCTCTTTTTAGAGAATTGCACATAATTACTCAACAAATAAATTCATAGATCGTATACTTTTTCAATGAACATTTGCATAGCAACTGAAGATTTGCATAGCATCACACCTCGCGAGATGAAACAATCATCAGATTTTAATTTCCTTTACACAAACTCACTCATTTCATGATATTGTTTTATGGCTATAAAAACCGGTATAGGTTCGTGTTCGTTACCTTGTGTCCCTCAGAGCAGAAAGTAGGAGCCCCGCCTAGTTTGATATACAACACAGATTTTGTTTTACTTATTTGTGTCCTTCAGAGCGGAAGGTAGGAGCAAATAAGTTATTGAAATTAGATTTATCATTGACTATTATTTTATAACAATAATAAGTAAACTTCATGTTCAACTACCTATAATGTATTGTGATGTCAATTATGAAATTACAGCTAATTGACCATTTTTTGTTCATGTTTAATTATAGTAGATTCAGTTTTATTGACTTACTAGCTTCTGCCCGCGACTTCGTACGCGTATAAATGATGGTTTAAGTACATGATATTCTTATGTTTAACCATACATCTGACAAATTTGTAAATAAAGATTTCATTCACATAGACTGTGCCGTGTGCGTGTAACAGTTCACTTCAAAACTAAATAAACACCCATATAAACTTGGTCGTCAATAATATTATATAGATGCCCTAAGTATCCTTTTAGAGAGCGCTCCCTATGCGAGCCCCAGGTCCGAAGGCCCTAGGGCAAGCCCGACGGACACTCATTATCCTCAGGTGTCTTGCAAGCGAGACCTGAGGCCAAAGTCCCGAAGATGAGCGGCGAGACAAGCGAGGCCGACGGCTGATCTATTCATTGGAATTAAAGGCCTAAAGCAATCCTTCAGAGAGCGGTCTGAAAGCGAGCCCGAGGGCCTACGGCCCGAGGCCGAGCCCCCACAGATATGCGTTATGTCCGAGCAACTTACAAGCATAATCTGAGGGCCGAAGTCCTGAAGGTATACGGGAAGGCAAGCGGAGCCGAAGGATGAGCTTTTCGTAGGAATGAAAGAAAGGCCCTAAGCATGCTTTTAGAGAGCGGTCGCTATAATAATAATAATAATAAACATTTATTTCAGGCAAGTAAGGCCCAACAAATACGTTACAGACTACATACAATACAATATAATATTAATATTAATTATTCTTATTAATATTAATTATAATATTATACAATATAATATTAAAACACTAATTATTATTTATTGCTATGCGAGCTCGGGGGCTGAAGGCCCGTGGAAGAGCCCTCACGGAAACTTACTATCCCCAGGTGTCAGCGAGGCCAAAGGCCGAGCTTTACGATGGAATGAAAGGCCCAAAGCATCCCTTTAGAGAGCGCTCTCAATGAGAGCCCCTACGGACACTCATTATTTTTAGGTGTCTTGCAAGCCTGAGGCCCAAATTCCCGAAGGAAGGTAAAAGGGGAGGTAAGTGAAGCCGAAGGCTGAGCCCTAATAGCATGCTCTTAGAGAGCGCTCCCTAGGTGAGCTCGAGGGCCGAAGACCCGAAGGCAAGCCCCCCCGGGCACTTACAATCCCTAGGTGTAGCAATTGCCTACTTCCCTTGCTTCGACAATAATAAAATAGGTACACTTATTTGAAGCTTAAAATATGTAGACATATTACAAATTTAGTTGCTATAGAATAATCACCAAGCTCAGTCATAATAGCCAAGCTTGAATTACACAATATACGGTCGCTTGAAGAGTATTTATTAGACGCTTAAAATTAGTCGCTAACCAATTAATTTAGTATACAAATAAGTAAATTTGAATTTAAAGAAGCTGCATTAACTACAACCCTTTTAATCTACCAATTTTTATAAAACGGTTGTAAAAGTAACAATTTCATCAGGAAACAAATAAGCGTATGGCTTACCATAACTGGCGTACCTTGTCATATTTACATAAGGATGCCGCGAAAGTTAGGAAGCGTATAATTAATACAAATACCAACTACCTATATTATATCTATAATACCTACTGTCCTTAATATAAATAATGTATTTCGATGGTCAAGGTAACCGATATAGCCCTCCGAATCGCTAAACTTAAGTGGCAGTGGGCGTGGCACATAGCGCGTAGAACCGATGGCCGTTAGGGCGGAAAGGTTCTCGGGTGGCGACCACGAACCGGAAGGCGCGGCGTGGGTAGGCTCCCCGCAAGGTGGACTGATGACCTGGTAAAGGTTGCTGGAGTCCGCTGGATGCGGGTGGCGCAGGACCGGTCACTTTGGCACTATGATATGATGATTTCGATGGTCAGGTATCTAAATTTAAGAGTACTATGTACTTATATTGCACACGGATTGAGCAGTTGTTCCTAGTCAGTCATTTATTGCAACCATAGTTTTCAATACAATTAAGGCTGCATAAACATTTTGTTTTGTACTAAGTCCTAAAAGTATGTAATGATTGTAAGTTAAATTCGTTTAAATGCAAAAGCCTTTGAACTTAAAAGTCGATTATTAGAGAACAAAACATCAATGATTATAATTATTCTCAACCCTGTCAGAAGCCTTGTATCCAATTAAGACTACTATTTGTTGAATAAATCAATTAAAAACGGAACTCTAGTCGATGTTCAGTGACATTGGTATACTCGGATCCAATTTGTCTTACATCGGTAGATAACCATCAGCCGATCACACCTACACTGACCTATGTCGATGTCCCAAACCACTAGATATATTGAATAGCCTTCATATATTTAGTATCTTTGATCTGAAATCAATAATTTACAAACTGTGACTGTGCCAGAGTCTGTGCGGCGTTTTTGTCAATTCTGACCAATTAACTTTTGCAGTGGATACTTGCCTAATGATCTTTTAAATAGTTCATGCGTAGCCAGTTTATGGCCAAAGGGCATTAAAAGGCGTCTTAAAAACATAGATTGATCTTAAGTAACTTAAATATAGAAATATACGAACATTTTCATTGTTGGTCAAAAAGATACGAAAACAAATGAACCTACCGTAATCAGCTGCTAGTAAACTACGTTAGCATCAAATAATAACTGTAATAAAGCATATATACATATGTTCCCGTAACGAGAACTCACTACATGACAAACTGTCAGATTTATAAAAGCGATAATGATCATAATCACACCTACAAACATGCAGCCTCGCGCTAAAGGATTGAATGAGTACAAAAAGATCACATCTCAATAAGATCGTGTTTAGATTGCCGCTTATCACCAATCTGTTTGTTTGTTCAAACACTTCTTACACCGGTTGTCCAAAAAGTAACAACAATTAAAATAATAAGATCTGTGTTTGTACAGTCAATAGCAAAAATATCTAAACGGATGTAGTTACAAAAATATGTAAACGTGACATTAAGTGACAAATATGTAAGAGCATACAGATGTTTGTCTATTGGTTAACGTCCATATGTTTATGACTTTGACTTTTAATGCGATCTAGCATCTACAATTTAATAGCAAAACCAGCGGAACGTTTAATGATTCATGTCGGCAACTGATAGCAAATTACGCATACATTTTAAATATCAATTAAAATTTGTTTCTGTGAGTACTTATGACTTCACAAATATTGTAAGACAAAATACTCATCTCCGTGTTGTATCATTTATTACAATTTACTGTTATTAAAGTCGGCAGTTACCGGTACGATATAAAAATATTGCCACCAATTAAGTTGCGTCCAGACTTGGATGACACCCGCATGTCTTTTGGGCACACGCCGACTTGCAAATTGGAACAAAGAATGAATCGAGCAGTGTTTGAATAGCAAAAATTCAAATTACTCTGTCTGAAAAACTATTTTCTTTCTGCGTCTATGTAATTCGAGCAAAAAAAGATTCAAACTAGAGGTCGGTTACCCAATTTCATTAACCTTCAGTTTAAACTTATTTATAACGAGAGGCACAGTGGTAAGTATAGGTACTAAGTACGTACTGATATTACATGTTGATTCGGCCACTCGCATTTACGATAACTACCTTTTGGTACTTGTAGGCACATGTTTCAATTCAGTCATTTTAGTTATCGTGCGCTTCCATTCGACAACTCTACACATTTTGTCCACAAAATTAACGAACCGTTAGTCCAAGCCGGAGGATAAAAGTAAAAAGCAGTCGAACACACACAACTCCTTCCGATATTTTACATAATTGACAAAATTGTTGCGTACGTGTTGATCACTGCTCTGGAGCACACTAATCACCGAGCTTTCTTTTAACCCTATTGTTATGCCATTATCTGCAAAAGGAGAAAGTACTGCTTCCGAATCGCAGATTCGGAAGCAGTTTCCATAAAAATAAACATTTTTATTCTTACAAAAGGCTTCTAAAGGAAGTATTGAAATAATATTTTTCATTTCCTGTTTGTGAAATTTTTGAAGAGCAAAGTTTTTGCATTGTTCGTTTACGCATCCGTGGGAGCATCTACCTGGCCCCCGGAGCGCAGTAATTTCTTATAAATCGACATCGAGTGAGATATCCGAGCGGCCTTTTCCCTGCTGTGCGCGGGCGCTGGGTGCCCGACAATGCGCGCACAATAGCGCACATGATCTAGATTAGTGACGCGCATTGTGTCGCCAAAGGGTTATGCGCATTGTGCGCGCCACCGCAAACATCTCGACGTTCAATTCGCACGGATTCTATGAATTTCTAAAGAAAATAAATATAACTTTTGACAGCCAGTTGTGAATTGAGAGTACTGATATGAATGAAAAATAACAATCTTATGTTGGATATGAAAAAATCGACGAATCGATTGGATTGGAAAGATATATTGGGTATAAAGTTATATACATGGCGACTTATCTTTATATACAAAACAAAAACAAAAAACAATCTATATCCACGAAAATATGTTAAATATTATCCTACTCAGAATTTTAATAACGCATTGGAATTATCAAATTCCTTTATAAATAATTACGTTCAAAACAAAATAAGTATTTAATTATTAATTTCACCTTTTAAAGTATCAACTAATCATACTTTTAACTAAATTAGAACGTAGGGAGTGACAAGCGAGTATTAGGCGGAGCAGATTACTACAATGGCGCACTCTGAAAAATCCTAATAGTTTTTAATAACATGTTTTTGATTAACGTTAGACAACTGATAATTAAACCACCTGGAAAGGGTTGAAAACGTTCTGAGGAACGTTTTCGGGCCAAGATGCATTTTTTACCAACAACTAAGTATAACCTTCTAAACTTTCAGTAAAAAAAACCCGAATGAAACTTGTCCGGTCAATGTCTAAGTCCCTAATGGAGAAGTCAAAATATTTTATGGATGTAAATGTTAGCACTTTTGTCAAACGAGATCACACGCAAGAAATACAAAGGAAACCGATGTTTTGCCGCTAAACCTCGAAGCGCGCTCATAAAATATAGATATGAACAAAATAGTAAACGCAATAAAACAGGTCGAAGCTGTCCCCGTATAAAATTAGAAAAAAGTATAAAATGTATTTCGTATTCAGTGGTAGCTTTTTTGTACGCAACCTGACCGCTGTCATTGTTAATTGTAACTCAAGAGCTAAAAAATGGATAAATGGGTTCGGGCGCTGTCTTTTGAGCACCCAAGGGTTGACATAGTTGGAAGCGATTTGTCTTACATGTTCAGATTCAATCTTAATACGAAAGATCGTTTTTTCGCACCTCATCTTAATTATGGCGACCATATCTTTTACATCTCTTTTTTAATCCCGTACAGAATAAACTAAGTAGTTTTTGTGTCAAACCAAGCCACACTCAAAATTTGATTGTTCGAAGAATTTTGGTCAACTTAATGGTTTTATTGCACTGGATTGGGGTACAAACAAAGATACTAAATTCAGCATTAAATCTCTTTTCATTCAAATTGTACCCCTTTAAATCACGGTATGGCTATTCATCACTGTAGGTGACACTATGTGTATCAAACAAACGGCATGAGATAATTTCAAGGACATACGAAATTAAACCTGCGGTCGTACTCCAAAGGCTTTAATTTCGATTAACAGAGAGTCTCCTTGTTTTGTGGAACTAGATGGCTTAGTAAGCATTACAGTGTAACCTGTATCTAATTAGATAATGTAATTAAATAAAATTCTTTTCTCACCTTTGGGTGGTATACAAGTCTGTTTCTGTTATCACTTGGAATGTTCGTCTTACTTACCCATTATCTTTTTCTACACCCTCCCATGAACCTGATATTCGGGCTAAAAGCACGTCAAATAGAGTAGCTTTTTTCAAAATTAAATGCAGTGCAATGATGAAAAAAAAACTAGCGGAAGAGGATGGAACCTTCCAATATTAGTTTTATATCTGGTAGAAAAAAGGTTCGTAGTGGAGAGGGGATTGTCAATCAGAATAATAATAATATGGGAACCCTTTGAGACGGGAATGTATTTAGGAGCCTTTTCGATACGAGCACCTGACGCGGAAGCTATTCGCACTTCGTGGGAACATTACTTCGGGTATTTCAAAATAAATTGCCTTTTGCACTGTTCGAGAACGTGAATTATTGATGGATTTGTGTTTGCCACATTTATTCACGTCATAGTTAGTATTGAAGACTGTATCGTTTCTTGTATAAGCTTAGTTTATTTTAACGGAATGCAGAGAAATAGTTTGAGAGGCAAAATTATCTTTGTAGCCGAATGTAACTGGTCACGTCCTGAATAACGCCAACGTTAACATCGATAAACTCAGAAAACTAGACGTTAACCATTATTTCATAACCCATAAACAAAGGACATTCAACTCAATAGCTAAAACAAGAAGACTAAATTACGGCGTAAGTTATATTACTGTCTCTACCCGCATTTTGTATCTTTGCGGATGTAGGGACACGCGTCGCTGGATTTTAGATAATACTATCGTAATTGCACTTGACTTTTAATATGCCTGTTTGCGTACACATATGTAGGCACTGTTCAGATATTTTCCATGTAAGTACGCAATAAAATATTTGAAATAAAGAATTGTCACTAAAACTTTCAAACAACCAGTGTTACAAAAAGGTTAAAAATAAGTTGTACAAAAATCATCTTGTATATGAGTAGGTACCTACTGCTGTTGAGCGCAATTACTCCTTGAATTAAGACTAATCTAACGAAATCTCTAAAGATGTTAAACTGGCACAATCTATTCAGGCTATATAGCGTGCTCTTGAATCCACAATACAAACAGTTGACAAACATGACACTCGTTTCTGCAGCGGCCAGGAAAAAAGGAAAATATCATACTGGGTGGAATCTATTTATCTTCTCAACTCGTAAACTCTCAACGAGTAAGAGTAACGTTTTGACATAGATAACGCAGGCAAACATATCTCAGTAATTATAGCATCATATCTAAGTAAGTAGGACCCTAAGACGGGTCACACGCAATATTTTCTTGTCTTAAAATGTCGCTGTTAATGTCGATAAAATTATTCGTTTAATCACCTACGCTTAGGGGCATGTCCAGTTCACGTATGATCTTTTTGATGTCGACTAGTCATATTAAGCCCGTGCAAACTTACGAGGACCTAAATAAAAATCATCGACCCTCCTTGTAAAAAAACGACTTTCTCATTAGATTCGAAACACTTAACGTCTCAGGAAATCATTATACAAATTACCTGATTTTCTTATAAAATCAAAGCAGCAATTTAAAAATCAGCTTAATTTAATATTTAGTTTGTCACCCCTCCTAGTCGTTTTAATACAACGGAAGCACCTTAAGGTTTTGATAATTTGACTGCTGTCAAAACAGCGGATACCCACTTAAGCTTATTTCACCTAATTGAATCCTAGAGCATTAAGCCTTTCCAACCTATAATCCCTTTTATGGGATTCACGCCGCCGTTTTTTAAGAAACAGCATTTAAATGTCCCCTTAAGGAATTAGTTTTTTTTAGGATGGATATTTGAATCTAGAGCAAGGTGGACTAGAAGTTCGTTTTTTGTAACTAATTTCACTTTTTCGGTTTGTAGGTACTTTTTAGTTAAAAGTATCTGATTTGCATCGCAAAAATTAAACACGTAGATTTCATCAGTCAAGACTATTTTTCCTATCCAGACTTGCGCTAGAGTGAGAGACCATCCGATCCCAAGTGGAACCAATTCTAACTGCAAAACATATTCTGACGTTATCTGCTAGCTCGACATTCGATCTAGGGTCCATTAAAGTAGTAAATATTTAGTTGTAATACTAAATCGAAACTACAAGCAGTTAAGTACAGGGTAATGTACTAGTCCTTAAGCTTACGCTTAATGGATGAGATAGCAGCTCTTATGGATGGAAATTGTATCTGCGTGTATATATATATATATATATACATAACTTGAATATATTATGTAAGCACTACAATAATGAGCTTAAATTAAAAAAAAAGAAAGTCGTTTATAACTTGAAAAGGTACCTATTTTCATTTAAACAAAAAAAAGCCGACAAGATCAATTGTTTGTTACCTATATAAATATAAAAATTTTCTGTACACTAGTGAAAAAACTTACAAATAATATGAGAATATTTTATTAGTAAAATAAACAAATATACTATAGTTGGATTAGTTGGGTTACGAATAAAGTAATAATAGCGTATTTTATTACAGCGGACGTAAGTTTAAATCTATTCTAAATTGATTTGTGAGAACTCCATCGATGGTATCGATTCATTCAACGGTTGTGGCCGTACCTATCTAGTCGCGTAAGTTATGGCTCCACACGTGCTGCGCGCAGCGGTATTTATGTAAATCACTGTTTTGACTGGCTGTGGTGACTATACTGTTAAAGGTACACGTAGGCAGCAGGCAGGTATCCGGCAAGGGTATAGGTTTTCCAGGTACCTTTCAATTTTATTTCATTACAACATACTTGATTACAATTATACTACGCGGGTTGCGTACGATCGATTTTACAAATGAATCACGTGATGTACTCAAACTAATATGTTTATATAACTATAGTTTTATTCACTTACTCCGGTTCCTTACACCAAATGCTTCAGGAATACTGCAGAAATTCTTCAATAAATTTGCACCTCACTGGCCAGTGTTGCAAAAAATATATAAATATTAAATTAGTTACTAACATTTTGGTTTAGGTACACGCATGCGTTTGGTTAACATGCTTAAAGGCGTCCTAGTATTTAAACTTATGAAATGTGTGGTCTCCGTGTCTTTAGAAAGACCAGCACGTCTATCATGGGACAGCCGCGACATACTCTCGATTTTTCTCGCACTATACCTCTTACTCTAAGTGTTCTAATAAGAGAGAGACGGATAGTGCGAGAAAAATCGTGAGAGCTCGCGCGCCGTCGCGTGATAGCCGTGCAGTATCCGTGTATAACAATTAAGCTGGAAGTCCACTGTAGCGCTAAATATCCATGCAGCTAAACTAAACTACGCGGGTAAATTCGTTTCAATACAAAGTAGTTATAGAACATATATTAATAATATACGTACATACTTTTGTCACGTTTCTCGCATCGATACTTTTACTCTGATTATAAAGTGTAATATGAAGTACTAAATCGTAAAAAAAACCTGCCTACCTGAAAGTAACGCCCATAATGCACACAAAATTATTACAGGCAAAGTAAAGAGCATTGAACAAAATTGCAACAATTCTTCCCTTTAAGTATGAGAAAGCGTTGAACAACTTAAACCATATTTTTTGTATAACCACCGCAACAGCAAAAAGCAAACCGAGGAAATAAGAAAAAATGCGGCATACGATGAGTGTTACTTATTTGATACATTTCATGCGGAAATCAATCTCAAATTGCAAACCATAAAGGTCCATCTTCCGATTGCGTAAGTAAAATAATATCGTTACATCTTGCGGTAAGCAATTTTAAAAACTTGCGTAATACGACAGATAATTTTCAGACACGTCAAATTTTATTTTGGACAGCTTGGAAACACAGTATCAGATGTCTTTAACCATTCATAATTTTCAGTTCAGTAATTAGATACTTTGGGGATTCTCGGTCAAGTAGCTCTTGTTAAAGGCGCCCCAAGGTGTAATTGATTTCTAGCAACTGCTACTGGGCCCCAGGTGTTGTTTTTTATATAACTCGTATCGTTATTCTTTCTCGAAAACGTGTCAAATTGAGAACCTATTCCTTTTTTGGTCTATTGCGAAAATTCCTCTAGTCAATTAGACCCCCATGCGTCCACTCCACTTATTTATAATATACGTATATAATATACCCATAATTCGCATGTAGACAAGTACTTTTTGTTATGCCTTTCAATATCGTTTTAAGTGAGGAAGGGACCAACTACAAATTAGAGACTATATAAGTAAAAATCGAGATCCAAAGTCAGACCAACCCCACCGAGTGAGCTCTGATTAATGCCCCACAACAAATGAATAGCTACATGCTAACCCGGAGTTATTCACAAAACTTAACAAACTTCTGTTACTTACCTATTATATGCTGTGTCGATTTCTCTAATTTTAACGGCAGTTTTGCTAAAATAGGTTTGATGAACGTTAATGGAAAAGAAGATATTTAGGAAGATCGGGGTGCAAAACGGGCATATCTGGGCTATCCAGTAGAGCGACGACCCGTCGGAGGTCCCAGATGGAATGGAACGACGTCGTCGAACTTAGACCTGCCCCCCTATTTTGTAACTTGTTTTAAGCTCACCTCAACGCTCACCCTCAAATATATCTTGACACCGCGATGAGTAGTAACTAAGCGTAGGCTTAGGTCTAGTTTCGTGACGGGTGACCGGTGGGTAGAGCCGCATTAGCGCGTGCGAATAACATCCCTGAGCGATCGTCAAGTCATGTACTTGGGGAAAACGGCGGCGCAGGATCGGGAGAAGTGGCGACCACTCATGTCGGAGGCCAAGACTCGCTTTGGATTTGTATAAAAAATAATTCTAGACACCGAATCCGCGTTTTTAATCATATTGATAACATATTTATTCATTAACGTTTTATGATGTTATCTTAGCCACATATCGCCTTTTCAAGCAGCGCCTTGAATGTGAAATTTCTTCCCCCATGCGTTATCAATGGTGACGAAAACCTCCAGACATACAGATGCATTTCAATATAAGGATCAACCTAAATACGTCTCAGTCTCATCAACGTATGTATCATTACTACGAGTAAAAACGGACCGACGAGATCCGGTTAATTTTCAGTTAGTGTTCAACAAATGTTCTCCTGACCCCGGCCGCATCTATCACGTCGCTCGCCGTCGGCGGAGGAAGCCGATATCCGACAATTATTTATCGATCCGTCTGCTAGCCTTATTCCTTACCCCATACCATAGCTGGATATGTTGATATAATAACGAAATCTGAAAGTTGACGGTTATCTTTACAGGACCTCGTTCAAAAGAAAACGTTATGTACGTTAAAAATAAATTCTCAATTAGATACCTATATTATGTTTTTAAATCAAACACCTACGCATATTGAGTAAATAGTAATCAAGCATTCAAAATATTATCATATCAATAATAACTAGTCCCGCAGCAAAGCTGATAAGCTCAATCAGGCTTGTGTGTATGTGCTTAGCCGACGTTATCCTCTTATATTGGTAAATATATAGGAAACAACCAAAACTCATGATCAAATACACAAATATTTCCCCTTGCCGTGTTTCGAACTCAGGACCAGCTTCGTAGGCAGGGGCGACATATATGATATTAATATTACCAAAGCACATTGCGGTATGGTACCTACGACGAAACAATTAAAAACTCACAAGTAGAAAAGAAAACACAAAATCTGAGTAGTTACATATAAAAATAACGTTTAAAACAGCAAACAAAAAATTGTTTCTCACTTGTAATATTATCTTGTGTATTGAATGAAAAATTTGGTACTTTACTCCCAATCTACACGCATATACAATAACAACTAACTCTCTTCCAGTAGTTTGTTTTAAACACGCGTGTATTATAAATCTCTGTGTGATTAGTGACGTAGACGATCCATGGTCCCATCCGCTGAACGGAACCATAAACCATTCGCATAGCATATGCGACGAGTTTGGTTCATGTGCTGGTAGGCAAAGCACTACCTATTCATTATATCTTTCATGTGTTTTCGGGTCACTTATGTCAAACTTGACTGAAAATATTAAGGCCACAAGCGAAATTATAAAATGACTAGCGAAAATTACTTTCCAAAATTCTATCTTTTGTATGTAGTACTTAATGAGGCTAATAACAAATGGATAAGTAACTTTAATCGACCGTTCAAAGCGCAATTAATAAATAATTAATCATTGTGCATGATACCCAAGAAAACAATTGAAATCCAATCCCAACCGCCTTAACAATTCAGTGAAAGCAAAAGATTAATTTATTTCAACATTACAAATGAATGAACTCATTGAAAGTATCTTTAGTCGATAGAAAATATCAACGTTCGCATTATAACATTTCAAGTGGCTAGTTCAGCGAAATCTACAAACAATAGCAATCACAAAGTAGCAGATAAAATCGGTGCAAAAAGAAATCACTACTTTTTGTAATTAAACAGTGTCTTTTTGTTTAGTTACGTACGTATTATCATAGCTCTGGACGTTAAACATTTTTGAAGTTTTCGATATCACCACCAAGGCTTTTTAAATTTGATGAAAAATTTGGGATTATTCGTGATCAACCCACCATGCAAATTATAAATAGTCGTCACGTTACTATTATAGTTGAGGGTAGACTGTTGTTGCTTGCACTAGCCATCCGAACCAAACCGAATAAGGGTCCGAACCGGTAGAGGAGTAGAAACGTGTAGTTAACGATCGGAATAAATCGCGCATAAAATATTAAGCTTTAACTCCGTCTAAATCGTTTACCTACTTTCCGCAAAAATCACGAACTCACAAAGCTCACGTGCTTAATAATAAGATTAACAACACAAAGCCGAATTCGATGCGGTGTAATGGTTTCCGGAATTCATCAAAATCATTTTTTCCCGATACATGAGTGCATTTTTTATAGTAACCGACAAAACGGAAACATTCGGATTTATTTAAGTAATAAAGCTTGCATTTTTCATTTTGCATTTTATTTAATCTACACGATCGACTGTGACACACGTAAAATTCTGGCGATTACGTCGAGAAACAGATTGGCAGTACGAGAAAAATGCGACGTACAAGTCGTAAGCCCGTCTATTCTCGTTTATAAAATTACCGCTGCAGAGAGTGGAATCACATAGAAAAGGTTTAATTGCAATAATTAATGTTCTTTTACTAGCTTTTAATCCACTAGTATCGGCAATAATCGTAAAGCTTGTCGGCACGCCGATAATATTGATTTCCACTTACGGTTGCGAACGATGACTAATAATTTTAGTATAACTTAGCTTTTAACTAATTCTTCTCTTAATATCATATTTTTTAATCTTGTTCAGTAACGTCATCTATAATCTATATACACATACTTAATCATACTTGCAAAGTTTTCACTCGATATCGAATAATTAAAAGTGGGTGAAATTTGACGTGTAAGAATTTATTACATTATTAAATAGATACATACTTTTAGTTACATTGAAAGTTAATGTAAGGCTTGTATAAATTACAAATAAATGTATATACTCCTTACTCTTCTTTTTTACTTGGAAAGAGTAGGTAATTAAGACGCAAGTACATCTATGAAATCCTTGGTCTGTTAAAATGGTTAGAACACTCTCTTTAGACATTGTCAAAATAACTGTATGTCATGTATTTTATATACCATATCTTGTTAGAATGGTTTGAGTAAACGGTGATGGCCGTAATTTCTACAGCAATCGGATGTTTTTTTGATTTGATTAAGTTTTCCTTAAGATGTATTATAACTGTAATCTCCTGTACAAGTTAGCACTGTGTCGCAGCTACTAAACGGTGGGGACCGCAGCACCTTTCTTCGCCCTCTTTATCAGTCCCTTATTCGCACATGTAAATGCATTTAGCTCCCACCTCCTTATCTCGGCGAACACCATTAATCTTGTATAACAATGCGGCGGCGCGTTGTCCACGCACCGACGGCTTAATCAAGACGATATATGAACTGTATTGCTCTTTTTTCAATTGCAGAGATACGAGCAACTACATTTTTGTTTTGCTCGCAGGCACTTCACACGGTTTGGAGTAACGAGGCTGATTCCTCATCTCTGTGAGAAACAAAACTGTTTGATAAGTGAACCATTTATAGAAACCATCAAATGACCATTTCATGTCTAGGTAATGGTTCATATAGATACTTTTTTTAACTATGATACTGTTTACTTGGTTTTAGCCATAAGATTCATAAAACATATCACACATGTAAGTTAAACATTTACTTACTTACTTTTTTTTTATAAAATGCTTATAAATATTCTTCAAAAACGAGGGAAATATTACTTATGCGAAGCTTCTATAAAAGAAGCTTAGACAAAATAAGAAGGTACCTATGGTGACCTAGAGCTATTGCAACTACAGTAGGTAGGTACTATGGCTATTTCATATCGCAATGGCTTTAAGTAAACCCTTCTACTTTATGCATTGCCATTTACGATACGTAATATTTTGACCATCCAGGTGGTTTACGATCATAGATGTATTGCCATATGTCATTCGTTTTAGGACAAACATTTTCAATAATCGTCAGATGAAAAAAAAAACCCTTAAATAGTATTCAAAACTTTATTAAATTTCATGTTCATAATAAGCTCTTAACGCCTAAAAATACATTCATGATTGCAACACATGCGTGTTTATATAGCTACAATTTTATAACTCTAGTGGCAACTTCAACTACTAATGGAAAGTTTCACAGCCTCATTTTATATACATGAATAAATTACCATACATAATAAATAATTGACTAGATCAGACAGTATTATTTTACTGATGGACTTTACTTTTGCTGCCACCAGGTAATTGCATCAAGAAGGTCATCCTCTTCCATAGGGCTGAGTTGTTCCGTGGTGGTTTGGTAGTGCGCGGCGTACTCCAAATACGCCGGGTGACAAGAGGAATACGATGACGACACACCCGACGAGCACTCCGACCCAGCAGGCGATGGCACTGACTCTGAATAAGGTGAGCTACGCCCTGCGAAAATACCTTCATCGATCTCGTAAGGTAGTTCCATAGTCGTTGTGGGCATATTTTTTTTAATACCCAACGCGGCGTCGCTCTCATCCAGGAGCTGTTGCAAGTGCTTGATGTACTCTACCACCATCTTGAGCGTGTCCACTTTACTCAGTTTCTTCCCGGAGCCACGGCGCGCCCCACCCGATAAAGCAGCTATAACGGCAGCCGGCAGTCTCTTCCGCAGTGCATTAAATCCATCGTTCACTTGTTTCACTCGGTTCCTTTCCCTGGCGTTTCTTCGTGCAATAGAAGTAGCCTGAGCCCCAGAATACGGATTGCTTTTATAGTTGTACTTTTTCGGTTCGATATCCTGCACATCCATATGCGAATACTTCATCTCCGGCGCTGGTGCGATGCGAATCATTCTTGGTGCTTCACTCTTGATGTACGAAGAATAGGCGCCATAATCCGGCACTTTATTGTGTTGAATTTCGTGAACCATTTTGAAGTGAAGTTTGGCTGATGCGACGAAACAGTTCGTTCTGCGTGTACACACGGAACAGATATAGAGCTTATACTTGTAGGAGCTTCGATAGTTCGACAAGCGATCTAATGAATGCGCGCTCTGGGCCCCTGCGCCGCTTTATATGGGCGCACCTTGGCCAAAAAAATGGTTTGGGACCCCTCACTCCCCTAGGAAGATTTATTATGGTTTTTTCTTGACGTACCTGGAGTTCCCTTTTAAAAATAAGACCCGGAGTACAGACGTCGTACGCGTGCCATTGAATTTTAATTCATATATTATTTGATGTCATTTTGTTTCTTTCCTTCATTTTAGATAATGTAGGCGTAGGACAGAGGTACTAAGATTGAAGGTTTGTAGTAATGAGCCAGTTTGGAGCACAGGGACTTTTACCTTACGATTTTAATGAATGCTACTAGAAAGTCTAAAATTAAATACACGTCTGTCCATCTTACTTTTACTACGTTATAAAATACATAAAATTGGAATTATGTCCGACGTTTTCGGAGTTTTGATAACCTTTGGACGCAGGATTGTGCAAAACAAGTTTCTTTGTTTTTGTATATGGGAATTCACGATGAATAGTTACAGATTACAATTTTGACGAGAAATCATCTGTTTCGTCTGGCTCAGCCTAATATGATTATGTTTGTTCGTTTTGAAATGGGATTTTCATTGCAAAAATTTTTTTTGCGGAAAATAGACTACATATATATGTCCTAGTACTGGGGACCAATTTTTGACTTCCGAGCGCTCGACTATTTCACTCGAAAACCGTCAAAAACGATGAAATGCTATTTTTGAAATACGAGCGATAGAAAATTGAATGAAAAACAAGTGGTATTGACCACTCGTATTCAATTCTATCGGTAGAAAGTAGGTAAGTGAAAGTAGGTAATTTTGACACTTCACTTGTCCTGTTTAATTTTGGACTGACAATTAATTTAAAAAATTAGAGATATTTAAATAAAATATATAGTTTCGATGCTAAGTGAATGGCTGGTGTACGATTATATTTAATTTCTTGCCGAATTTTGTGGTTGAAAACAAAGATCGTTAGTCTATTGGCGAGAAAATGAGCGTTTCGTTTACTATTACTCACTTTTGATTTTTTTCTGTTATAAAACGCATAATATATTTAAAATTAATCAATTTACTAAATTATAAATACACAACTTCCAGTAAAGTGCTATCTCTATACTATGCTGAAAATTCCAATTTGAAAAACCGGTAATTATCTATTATCTATATTTATATAATATTTTCTACCGCTCACTTTTGATTTCGAGCGCTCGAAAGTCAAAAATCGGTCCCCTGCGTGCATCCAGCAACATACACGTCGCCACTTTGTATGTGTGCGATCGGCGCCTACCTTAGGTTATATGTACCTGTAGTTTTTTTAACCCCCGACGCAAAAAGAGAGGGGTGTTATAAGTTTAACGTGTATGTTTAACCGCGTATCTGCCTATCTGTCTGTGGCATCGTAGCTCCCAAACGGATGAACCGATTTTCGTTTAGTTTTTTGTGTCATAGATAATTTTATCCCGAGTGTTTAGCCATGTTTCATGAAAATTTGTTCAGCCGTTTGAAGATCATCAGTTCTTTTCTAGTTGATGAGGGGATCTGACTAACTTCCTTATATGTCCGATCGATTCGAAATTTGGTACCGTGTTACTTCAATGATATTTAAAGTATATGGTAAGGTAACCATGACCTGATCAGCCGTTTGAAGATCATCACTTTAAAAAGGACAAAATAAAAGTGAAATTAAAAAAAAACCCACACTCCTGTCACATAAATAAACTAAAAACTGAGAAATACTATTTTAAACCTATTGTAATTATTATCGTCACATATATTATGTAAGGTAATTTTTTTTTCCAAGCGTCGTCGCCTCGGGGGAGCGCTTCAGCGCCCGACGGTACCCCGACGCAACGACGCTTGGAAAATAAAAATATTTGATGTACCTAATAGATAAACTAGATCGGATATCGCGTACAATTGGGTACAAATGTCATGTGGAAACTTATAACGTAGTGTTGATTAAATGATTACAATAAGGGCGTTAGTACGAATATAATGTTACAAACGTCATAATACTATGTCAATTAGCACGAGTCGTTTCAGCTGCGTCAACGAGGTCCATCTTTTTTAGTCTAATTTTTGTCTTCATATTTATGGGCTATGATTGCAGTTAGTCCCATCATCATCATCATCATATCAGCCGGTTAGTCCCATACAAACATTTAATCATCTCAGAAAACTAATTTCAATCATAAAAAATAGGAAAGTGACTCAGCTAGATGTCATAAAATTATGTGTTAAACAACAATATGATCAAACCTCATATCCCACGCTCTGATTTAAATATACACACCAATCGGTTTTGGAAATATCGAAGGCCCAGATTACGTCTATGTTTAGAATAATCATCATCATTAGAATAATTGTTATTATAAATTCATTTCGCTTCACATGTATATTAAACCATACTCCTCAGAATCAGCTGCCCCGCATCAAAGTTTTACGTACTTACTGCATTAAAGGCATAGTTTTATGATTCCAATAAAAGTGATGGTAAAGATACAATAGAAAGTATATTTTTATTATGCGGCAACTAATCCTAAACCGCTTTGCTCTAGATAAGTCTATAACTAAGGTCTACGTACATATTTGCAGCGATTTAAAATAAAACTTGTGTTATACGATTGTCTAACGTAATAAAAGCTGGTTGGCGCCATCATTTCTACTTCCTTTGCCAGTTGTTTTTAACCTTGCGCAAGTAACAAGTGGAAACCGTACAGAGTTTATAATACACTATAGGAAATTTATTACGGTTGTTCAACAGAAACTGAAAACAAGAGACAAGCTTTATTGTGCTAACACTGTGACCGTGCCCAATAGAAATACCCAACAAACTTGACTCGTGGTACCCAAGCCCCAGGCAAAAATGTTTCTTTTAACATCAGTTTTAAGACTGCATTTGGAGTGACGGTTAATTAAAATGAACTGGTTAGTCTTAGAACCCGCGCACTGGGCGGCATGGTCGATTCTGAATTTCTGTAAAGTGACATTAAAGTGGAGCCAAGACAGACAGTATTTTACACGGTTTTCAATGGTAAAGGACTCGCCATTGTCACTACTATTGTGCTTTAAAAAGATTACACAAGGAATGTGGGCCATGCCATTGATGCTGCGGGAGAATGAATTGTTTAGCGGCTCTCAATCATAGCCATTGAAGGAGGCGCTAAATGTGATTTTAATAGACTATGTGTCGCCTCTGAGAAGCTATTCAAGTGCATTTTCGCTCCATTGACTCCTTTTGACTTACCTGCATTTGTTTTGTACGCATTGTCTGCGAAAGCAAAAAGTGGCACCATGAAATTCGACTACATTTAATATCGCATTTAGGTACCTGTATACCATTACAACGTGAATACCGCTATCTAATATTTAAATACCTAATGTTTTTCATATGTCGTTCAAGAAGTTAAGAATAGACTTCTCGCAAGGAATTTTCAAAACTCAGATTTGAACCTATTTCTACGGGATATGATCAGTTCAAGCAGGATGTTAAAATGGCTACTCCATTTCATAATTTCCGTAGGAAAAACCAGTGATTTGTTCCAATACCTAGGTCGGTTTAGTGAAATGACAAAATCGATCAAATAGTTAACTCGAGTTGTCATTTCAATAGACTAGTTTGGTAAGGATAGGATAAAATCTCAACTCACACAGGATTTAATGTGTCAGTGATTTGATAAAATCCCTGAAATGGTTCAGTGAAAAGAAGAAAGCAATGTAGAGAAACTCGACAATCACAATGACACGATTGGTACATATTCACTTAACACGTTGATGGTCAGTAGACGCCAAAAGTCGTATTTCTATTATGTCTGGAGTACGTGTTAAGTAGGCACCTAATACTGAAAAAAGCCCCAGTTAAAATTTTGATCAAGCGCACGAAAAAGCAAAGCAAAAAAATTATAGAAGCTAGCCATTGATTTTCTCATTTCCCAAGAGTCGTATAACTTCTCACATATTGATGGCAAATCCCCGAGCGAGTGATAGTCCCATCGATCATTTTTTCCCTCCAAAAGCCTACAAGTAAATTCGCAAAATAATAAACAAAATTTTGGGAGTGATACATCTACGGACAATGTGGAAGTATAAAAGCGCCACGGGCGTGCTCACAATGCCGTCGTCAAATAACATTTAGCCAGCCCACACCTTAGAAAATCGCAAAATAGAGACATCGAACAGACACAAAGGCTCATGAAGGAGCAAACGGAACCATAACCGATAATTACAGCCTTTGTAAAATGTATATTTTACAATCTTACAAAGATAGTAACAATAGCCTTGGATGCCTTTGTTAGATATAAAATCTGTAATGATGCAGTTATTCATAAGTAGGTGTAGTTAGTATGAATAACTTTTTAAACAGCTAAAATTTCCATTTATATGTCTGAAAATAATTGTTCATATCAAAGGCATCCGTTTAGTAAAAAAATCAAATAATTAAGTAAATCTATATATATTCACAAAAAAAACTAAGGAATCCGCATTCTCTAAAGCTCGTCGCCTTCTTTTAATAAAGCAACAAATTGACCACAAGCTTCGTTAACAGGTAAAATTAATGAACTATTATCCGTATTTGTCAGGCTTGCAGCAGATCGAATCTGCATATAAGTGGGCAGTGCACTCGTAATAAACTCATTGGGTGGATTATAGACAAGAAACGATCGGCTGACAGTTCCATTACGAAGCCAAAGCGCAGCCAATACGTACAAATACATGTCGTCTATATTCCAATACATGCAGACATGCATTTGCAGCCCGGTGGTCCTTATATTGGGTAAGGCTTTGATCGATAAAGTTGTAACTTTAATTGCTAAACTGGAACAGAGGCATGTTGTAAAAGGCACCGCGCCACGCGTCTCGAGATGGGTCCGTCGGCCAGCTAATTTCTGTGCAAATGTCGCAGCCGTATTCATGTTCATTGCGAACAAACGATAGCCCATCAAGTTAATAACTCAATGCTTAGAACTTTTGCTTTGAACTTTATTGATTGCTGAAGGGCCAGAGAAATGCGTAACAAGACAGATGTTTAACCTAATATTATTGACGATTGTTTGCTGAGTAAAGTGGTCTTCGGCACAAGCCCCAGTGTGTGTGAAGAACGCACCTTGCCAGCATGTGTGCAATCCTTTCGCATCTGCTGATCTTGCACTGATTTTTATTTATGAATAATATGACGAATTATGGCGGACCTTTTATTTGCGTTGGCACCTTTCCGGATGTTCATTGACAGGATGTTACCTTTGCTATAAAATGTATGTGTTGCAAACTCAAAAGACAATATTTATGCTGACTAAGGGGCAATCGCTCTGAATTTAAAAGGTTACTCATATTATTGGTACACGAATCTCAATTAGATTAAAATCAAATGTATGTAAAAACGCAAACAGCTTTGAAAAACGTGCATAAAGCTCTTTTAGGGCAAAACGAATACAAAAGAAGGTCAATCTCTTAAAATGACAATAAGGGTACATTAAGACATCTTAACGTGAATAGCAGGCCACCGATCCATCCTTCACGGGCGAGCCTATTTAATAAGGTTACACGCGTGACAGTGCGCAGAATGCCACATTGTGGCGCAACATTATGCCCTTATATTGACATATTAGCTTTTTAGTAGTCTCCATCCATTGTGGTTACCCACACAAAGTAAACATCTTAAGTTCTTTTTTCAACACCTCACCCCACACAACTTGTGTGTTCTCAGAATTGAATTAGAAAGTTTCTTATGTGACTTTATTGTCTTGTTAATCGTGATGAAAGGTTGTTTTAATGTACAAATTAACTATCTTTCACTATCAGCTCTCCACGATCCGCGGTACGTCCAACCGCGAGACGCAAATTTAAATCCAATTAATGGCCGATAATCGTAAAAATCATCGTAAGTGGTCACAGAGCCACGTCGGATACTGACCCTCACCAATTACAGAGAAAAGACATTAACGACTTAATTATTACTTTAATGAAATATAAAATACCGTTTAACATAACTCATTGTTTAAAGACGATCATTAGAGAAGGACTGCACCGTGTTCTGGTGTTCCGACCTATTAAAGAGGTTGTTTAAATGAGGTTATTTCACTAAAACATTCATTTAGGCGCGCGTCGGAGACTGCTGAAATATTGCTTTGTGTCCTCGAGCTAGGATATCTCTACCTGGCAGTACTCGAGGTGATTAAATGATTTCATAATAAGCGACTAAAGGGGCAAAAGGAACACTATTAACTTTTAAAATGAAACAAAGGAGAAATATTTTCTGAAATTATTTTCAACTTGTAAAAGTAGGTAATTACTCGTACCAAGGTTATAAGATAGTGCTTAACCATATAAGGCGTATGCCTCAATTACGTAAATCCGACATGTATCTAACAGGTGCAAAGTGGTAATTTCTTAACTTTTTCGACCGCAAAAAGAAATGGCGAAAAGTACTCGCATCTAACCCGTCAGGCACTTTAATCTTTACGGTTACTACCGTAATAAAATTCCAATACGCACGTACATTCTTTTTTAATACGACATAACTATGGCAGCACAACTTTTATTAGTGCTACTTGATTGCAAAAACCCACTGCAGTCTTATGGTGCAGTCGATATTGTCCAACCTCGAAATCCTGGGGAGTTTGATGAAATTTCGTACGAATGTTCGTTGGAGGCCCTGTTTTCGTCTCCCGAAAGTCCCCGGGTCAGGACCTCGTAGAACGGCCGCTATCTTGGAAAATGTACTCCATTCGTAAGAAATTCGGCTTTTGTCCGAAAACTTACTACGTGCTCTATGAAAACTTGGTCTAGAGCAACATAAAGCTGGATAAATTCTGCAAGCCTATATGTTTCGGTGAGACAACTATCACTTGCATTTTGACCCCGTTTTTGCCCTAAAATCAGTTCCAGTAATATACTGGCATGTTTATTGAAATCCGCTTTCAAATTTCGAATGTACTATTGCTGAATCGATCCTATAAGAAAATTTCATTAAAAATCTACATTGATAGATTACAAGTCCTTAACCCATGCCTAGCGGTGCCACGTGCCGTGTCAAACGGTGAAACTTGGTGTTTGACTAACGAAATGAAAAACAAAATGAGGTCCCCTAGTTAAATCATCATCATCTTTAACCAGGCTAGGGATGGGACATCCAGCGTAATTAAACTATCATTAAATAATTGGTTTTTTTAAAAATAAATATGACAAATGGATGATGTTTGGATGTTTGATACTCATGATCACGCTTAAACGGCTCAACCAATTTGGATGAAATTTTGCCCCGAGAAAGTTTATAGACTGTATTAAAATATAGGATAGTTTATATCCCTGGTCCACGGTAATCATAAACCCAGACAACTATGACAACCTTTATGACCACAGCTCATTACCTAATTGACGGTAATGCGTTATTAATTCTAATTTCTTTAATATGATTATACGATTACACAGAAATTCAAAGGTGAAATCAGGGTGGTCTCTATAAAAACTGATTTCTACGACCAAATGTAATGAAAAATGGTGCATTTAAAATTGCTATCGTTATAAAGGTCAGCTTCTGCAGTAACAGTAGGCGAGTCGTAACATTGATTGACCGTGACAATTTATTACTAAAGAGTTAGAAACTCGAGCCTGGGAATCCTCTTTTTATATATACAAAAAAATGATTCCCTAGGAAAGAATGACCGTATTTCTTCGGGGTGAAACAGTTTGGCCCCTCAGACACACTTAGGCCTCCCATATTTCCTTGGGCAGATACTCTTGTAGTTACCCACACTACTTAAACTACACGGAACTCGCAGCCACTGTATGACTGATTTTATTACAGTAGTATCAATTATTTTATTATATTAACTAAATACCACTACCTATTTACTATATAGAGGTGAGTGTGTAGCTTTGTAAGGTAGTATACTTATTGAACTTGGCTTGACACGCTGCCGCGTGTCTCCGCGTGTCTAGATAGGGATAATCTCTGAAGCTACTAACCCGATTTTTTTTAATTCTTCCACCTGTAGGTTTATCAATAAATCAATCAATCATATTTATTTTCAAAAATACAGTAAGTAATTGGATGTTACTATAGATAATTAATTAGTCATAATTTATTACAGATAGGTTACATCAATAATAATCTAAATAATAAAATAAATTAAGATAATCACAGAAAATTGGAATAAATGAATTCATTTTAAATTCTGAGTAATTCTTGATGCTATTAAAACATTTGTCAAGAAGCCATTTTCCTAGATTACATCTAAACTCATTTCTATGTTATAACTTCAAGGCACTTGTGAAATGGTTATAAATCGTAATACACATGTTGTAAACATGTTTGTCATACATCGCCTTGCTACAAATAGGTTAAGACATTCGGCATATAGTGTTTTTTCGGGTTTGCCTTTGAGTGATTTCATTACGTTGTATGAAAAAATATTTGTGGGATTTCACGAAAATACTGTTTTTTATGCATATGAAATATTACCAATTTTGGAATAATGGAGAAGTGTACGTCGTGTTTTGCCTTGCAAATAACCCTAACACACTTTTTGTACCTTGAAGTTTCGATCTAGGTATGTCAGCAGAGTTGCCCCAAAGTATCAATTCATAACTGAGCACAGAAGACACATAGCCATGGTAAACTGCCAGCGCCGCCTCCACTGAGACTGTCTCTCGCAATATATAGAATGGACCTTCAGGATAGACATATTTTCCCCTTGGCACCGCCTGGGTTCTCTTTAATACGCGGGCGGAACCGCGCGAGCAATTTATGATAAAATGAAACAAAACCGTATAATTAGCTAAGTCAATACCATTACAAACAAGAAATAATACCAAAGATTTAAAAATGTTATATCTTCATTCAGTTAATTTTCGTTGTGTTCGGTTCGGGTCTCGACTAAAAATAATCTTAGGTGTCGGTAACTCCAAAACCAATAAAGAAAATTTGTTCAAAAACACCCAGAATCAACATGTCAGAATTCAGACACCTTAGGAGATGCTCTTTGTCCTACGGTGTGTAATTTTGTGAATTGGTTTCTTCCACAAATCATTCTTTGTTTATTTTGAAATAAATCATTTCGAACTTCATTGTTAAGTAAGTATACGTGATATAACAAGATCGTCCGTTTCAAGCCAATTAGCATTACTTCTTCGCAATTATTTAGTCATTCATTCAATAATTTATTATTGTCAGGTTAAAAAATAACCCTGGTGAGATGACGAAAAGCCCTGCACGTCGACACGAGGTCGAGTTGCAGGAGGTAAAATAAATTTTACTTCAGTCTAAATTAGGTCCTCGAAAAGAAGTGAAAATTGCGAATCCTCCATGTGTAGCTAACAGCCCGATGCCGATAAGTGATGAATGTAGGTTCCTTGATCTCACTCTGGACTCTAATCTTAACCGGAAGTGCCATGTAGACAAACTATGCAATAGATTGAGTAGTGCAGTCTTTGCTTTGCGTAAGCTAAAACCTTTAATATCCGACGATGCCATGAAGCAGGTTTATTTTGCTCATTTTCATTCGCTGATGTACGGTTAGCTCATTTGGGGAATCTCAACGGATGCCAACACAGCTACTTATAATATGCAGAAACGTGCCGTATGTGCGATGATGTGTAGGCAAGAACCCGCGTGTCATTGGGCCTCCCTACTACGAGCGACTGCCCGCTGGTCTTGTTACCCCAAGCTGGTTCGACAGGAACCATCTGAGGAAGCATTTAGACGCCACCTTAAATACCTTTTATTGGAAAATCCATTATACTCAGTTAAAGAACATATGAGTATACTTGACATGTTAAATTATTATTATTATCTATTTAAATTTGTATGAATATGATTTGACATTAAGTGTATTGTGCCACGTATTTTCTGATGCACTAAACATTGTAAAGAATGACGATACCTAGTGGTTGATATATTTGTTTTTTTGCTTTTGGTTTGTTTTTTCTATTTCCTTGTTATTGTGTTCTTACATTTGTTGACATTGTCTTTATATTATATCTTTATTTTTCTCTGTTTCTGACGATCGTGATAAAAAATTATATTTTTTCACATGTATACATGCAAATCTGTAATGTAATTTTTTATCATGAAATAAATCATCTAATCTAATCTATACCTACCTCATGTCTACAACCCATTCTATGCTCGACTTCAAAAGTGTCTTCGATTAAATGCTGACTTGTTGTATACGATCTCCTATTTCGCCTTTAAGTGTCACGCGACATCCAGGTGAGGAGTTGGTTAATTTAGTCTAGGTTACGCCTAACCTACCTATATGTACCGTGGACCGGAGGCAGCCGACAAATTTTAACCATGCGTTCGTAAGGCCACAAGGACTAAACAAGTTATCATGATATAATTGACATATTTATGGAATGATTAATCAATTTTAATGTTCGCCATACCAACCCTTATATAGCGAAATACTTTATAACGGAGTCACGTTACCACTTTGTCTGTCCGTCTGTTCATCTGTCACCGGATGTGAGTCCGGGTCCGAAACTATATAGTTACCTATATACCCCTTACGCCACAGTACACACCTAGGGCACAAAAAGGTCAAATATGCTTTAAGCATTTCCCCGGTGTGTTGCAAAGACATCGCTGTTATTGTGCATCTTATGAACTCCTGGTCTGATACATTAGACATTAATTAAAAGTTTGTAATGCCAAATTAACCGCCTTCAAAAGATTTAGAAATGAAACCAGGTCTTAAGAAAGGGGCAAAAATGTACATATTGCATTTTAACGGAAATTCCAAGGATTCCGTGGCGGGACTGGATTATATAAATAAATTTACTTAAAACAGGAAAAAAGCGGGCCTTCTCAATTAACCAGGAAATAGTATGATTATTTTAAATTTAAGGGAAATACTGCAAAAAATATCCCCTTGAGGGGGACCGAAGGCAGATACAACCTTTCTTACTAAAAAAATATTCAACACTGTTACTTTTTACTACTAGATTAATGAAATATTCTGTGGATGGATGGTTATTGCCATTTTCTTGTCGTTATTACTATCCATTACTTCAGTATGCATACCTATTTATTATGTAAATGGTGATCACATTTAAAAAAATATTGAACTGTATACATACATTATGTGAACCCGCTGCTTTTAAATTGGCTTTTGTAATTTATTGTAATTAGTCTGGATTTTATATGTACTCATTTTCAATTAAGGTTTGTTTACATTTTATCACAATCAAAGCATAACATAAACATTTTTGCATCTTTCAATAGTCTCCACACTTGCATTAAAAAGTCAAGGTATCTCACTATAAACTATGGCTCAAAAATACGCATATTTTACATTTCCGGAAGCAGGCTTTATATGTGATATACATATAAAATGCATAAACTGCACTAAAATCTATAAATAACTTCCATTGTTTTGATTTTACTGTGGCTTTAGAACAAAACTAATCAATATTATATATGTATGTTTTTTTTCTTATGGTGGGTACACACTGAGCAAACGAACGACGCACGAACGCGAAGCATTTAATCTGACAGCTATTTGTTAGAGTGAGATGTGAGATATAATATGTATAGCCGTTCGTTGGCGTTCGTTGGCTTGGTGTGTACGCAATTTAAATAATTTTAAACGGTGCGTTCCAAATTTGCACAAAGCGAAAAATGTTGAAAAAGAAAACTACATTTTAAAATTATTAATTTGTTTTGTATTTTTATAAGTCAGTCTAATTAGTAATATTTCATATGTAATAAGGAAAGTATAAGTATTATTCATTGAATATTATCAAAAAAAATTACGAATTATTATTTATTAGCTTAGCGTAACACCATAAGTTTCTGAACGCAGGATAATTAAAAACCTCTCATTCCATAGAAAAATGTGGGATCGCGTGATAGAGCGTCACGTTCGAAATTCAAAAACTTTCCACGCTAGTGGATATAATGGACTAATGGGCGCAAATTTTGAGCGATAAAGTAAGCCTTTCCAAGCTGATGAGTAGAAAATAACTTCTTCATCTTCTTCTAAAATCCGTGATCATCGTGTCGTGTCCTATATGTTCATAATATTGATTGGCCTAGTTCATAATAAGGATTTAATCTGAGGTCAAACGTAGAGGTGTTGTGACTCATAATAATAAACCAATACAAAGTTCACATTTTCTTGAAGCAATAGAACACTAGTACAAAAGTAATCGTTTTTGTGTTTTAAAGTAAAATACTTGTTTATAGAAACGTGTTAGAGTTTAATAACTACTGACAGTAATTTTTAGAGCTTTAAATCCTTAAAAATACATCGTTTTTTCTTGGTCGCCCTGCGGCTGTTTGAATAGCAAATGATGCATCCATTTCGTTGCAGATCATCGCCCAGATCCGATACAGAATTAATATCTACTGTTTTACTTCGATAAAACAAACATATTTGCATATCTGGATCAGCCGTTTAGGATAATTTGTACTGTGCTCATGTAAGTTACAAAAGATTTTGATAGAAAATAATACGCGATAAGGAGCACATTTACTCGAGAGAAAACTTAATGTTTGTACTAAAAATGCCGTAGTAATACCAAATACATATTGATTAATTAATTAATCAGTATAGAATGTTAGAAATGAAGACTAGAAGTCTGAATTAAAGAACCTATGCTAGAGATAGTCTGAAGTTTACGTCAGAAAAAAAATCTAACTGAATGCAACAACGAATACCTATACTAGGTCATTAATGAAATTCATTAAAATGCTAATATAATTTAGTTCTTATTCTATGAGTTTTCGGCGCCGACTTATTTAAGAAAATCGGTTAATGAGATCGTAATGAAGCGAAAATAAAACAACAATGCAAATTCTACTTTACATAGTAATAACTTCAACAAGTATCAAAACTCGCCCGTAGTGACATTTAATACATGAGTGTAATTATTAGTATTATTTCAACGTCTCACGAAAGTTTAAATTCCAAGTATCAAGACTATTTGAAACGCTATCATAACGCGGGTTTTGTTTGTTAAAACAACCAAGTTGTCGGGATAAGTAATAGCTTAATACCACGTTTCGTTGGCTAAGGTGGCTGAATTCTCGCTGCTCCGTTTAGCCAATATCTGTTATTAGCTACGTCCGCGGTTAGCAAAACTGCCGAATATACGTTTCATATTCAAATACCGGATTGCACATTCTGAGCGATGTTCAGTTCGATATTGAAAGAAATCCGGTAATAAATACGTTTTGTTTTCTCTCATTGTGTGTGCATTTACATTTTGTCGGTTTTTTGATGATGGTATTCCTTCAAACGAGTTCTTATAGGCAAATAAAATATACATTTTAATTGCCTACAAGAACTCGTACGTATAAACTGTGACTGAAGGTGTACTGGTTTAAATTGGCATGCCATAGAACTTATTTAATATTAGAAAGGAGTTTTAGTGGATTTTGTATATATCAATTACTATGATAATCTCCATATTTCTCAAACTCTGGAAGAAGCTGTAGAGGCCACCCATCTAGCCCCCACGCGGCGACCGCCACTGTGACGGATTCCCGCCCCGCCCCTCATTTGTTATACAAATTTTATATACTACCCTCCGAGCAAATCCTTGGACGCATCGAAATCCCGCATGCAAAAGAACAATGGTAGAGTAGAATTTACCGTCCTTAGGCCTTTAGATCTGCGTTTTTTTCTGCTGTTTGATATAATGTTTTGTAGGCTGCTAAAATAGAGCCGACAATTAAATCTACGAAGAACTGAGCTGGAAAGGAGTTAGTGATTACAAACTAAAAAAAAAACGGCCAAGTGCAAGTCGGGCTCGCGCACGAAGGTTTCCGTACCATTATCTATAAAAACGGCAAAAAAGGCGGGGTCACACGGAGAGACCCTACACTTGTTCCATACATCACCAGTCTTAATTGCACTCTTTCCCGGAGAACAACTATGTCAGTGAGAAATCAGTGGTTTTGCAGCTTTATTTGTTTGTTTTGTTAAGAAATTCTCAATGGATCGACATGGGAATTGTATGTTCGATAAGCAGGTGACTAAGCTTGCTTATCCTAAAACAAAACTACGAAAAAACGACGTTTTCTTAAATCGACTATTTTTTATCTTTTGTCTGAAGTTATTATAACGCTATTCGTACATATATTCGAGATATGTACGAAAATCTGAAAAAAGGTACCTTCAACCCCCCCCCCTCCCCCCCCCCCCCCCCCTACACCCTCAGCACAGCCCCCACCCTCGAGGACTTTTAGTATGTTTATCTGGACACCACAAAGTATAATTGTACCAATTTACAAAACTACACGAATTATTTCCCCTGATTTTATTAATTTTCTTATGCTATGGAGTTATTTAAAGATACATTTTTTTTGTTGCATTTAATAATGATAAAATGCTTTGATCTTGATATGTAAACAAACGTTTATTGAAATTGATTAAAAGATACGTCCAAATGACTCATTACATTTACAATTTTCCTCGCGGTGGTGAGGTGAAAATTTGTGTTTCGCTCGGCTGCAAAGTTGTTTGGCGTCTCGTGCCTTGAAAGCCTCGCTATGCTCAAGATCGTACCTTTGAACCATTCGCTTTGCTCATCTTACTATCCTTCGCTAGTTCGGCTTTCAATACAAGCACATGCGCCAAACAACAACTTTGCAGCCTTGCATAACAAATAACTGTTTATTTTATATCACGACGTAACCAAAGTATAGTTCCCCACGGTCTGCCTGATGGTAGATAATTAGACACTTATAGCCTATGGGTTGAAGATTCGTTGTACTGACAGCTAGAGACAAAGTGGCGAGTGAGAAACCCGCCCTCACTCCCAACGCTATAGATCCTCGGGAACCATGTTTCATTTAATGGGGAAGAATATTTGAAAGTACGAGTAAACTCCAAAATCCTCGTGAGTTTATTTCATTGAACTTTAGTTTTTACAAGATTTTATTTAGTTTTACCTGTTTGTCATCAAATCTTGCAAGTTAAAGTGGGTCAACCCACTTCCCGGTGACCGATTGCGCTGAAATTTTGGGTATAAGTATAGTTTGGATGACAATTCAATATTATGGTACCATCGAGCTGATCTGGTGATGGAGACAGAAGGTGGCCATGGGAATTCAGTACTTAACCGATGTAACCCCGTTGAGTTTGGGCTCGTTAGAATCGTCTCAATGAGTTGTTGATGATGGAATACAGAAAAGTACAGTCGGCAAAAGAAGCTTGTACCAAAAATATTTTTTTTGACAGAAACTTGTATAACAAGTGTCATTCAAGTTACGATTGATTGGGCACAATCGCGATTCCTCGGTTGTACACTACCCAAAAAGTTATTTTTTAACAAAAAATCTGAAATATTTAAGTACTTATGAATTATTATTTGTTGGACTAGCACGTAGCGTAAAAAATTACGTAATTAGTTCAATATGAATAAAGTGTGCAAGAGTATTAAAATTTCCACGATACACCCTGAAGCAATAGTCATCTTTCTCAGTCTACATTCGTAATCCAATACAGTCTCCAATCACAAACAGTGAGACGACTACCGAACGGACAGACAATGTAATAATCGGGAAATAACCGTGAAGAAATTTCATTAAATTCTTTATTACCCGAGGACAATGCAATTGCTGAGGTACGAGTAGATGTGATTGAGACGGTAGAAATGGGTTCCGTGGTGGGCCGCAGGGTGCGAGCGTGGTGCTCGCTGATTAAATAAACCTTCAGCTTCCCGTCAAGTCGCCGGCAGCTGACGGCGGACGGCATATCGCACAGATTCCTTTTCAATCTTTCCGTTTAATTTGGTGCAAACTAACCAGTGGTTTATCTTTAATTGGTTTGTTATTGCTACCCTGTGGCGAGTATAGTACATATACCTACTGTTATTATAAGTATATAATGCGACTGGTATTCGTTGTTTTTAGGTTTGCAAGTGCTTATTAGTTAAGTTTATAAATTACTTATTGATTGTAGTCCCATTATGTATCGTATCTAGACAGTACTTACCATATATAGTTTGAATACAAGGACCGAAAAAGAAGAAACTGTTTGGCGCCTTAGGTGAGTACCTACTTTTTGTGCGACATCTCTGAAGCCATCCTATTAGTATTCATTACATCGAGCTTGTTTACATTTTACCTTATAGGTGAAATGATCCTCGGGAATACTTAGCAATTTGTTAAAGAGCGTGGAGCTATTTGTCTATATGAAGCAACATTTATCAGGTGTCTCCAGGCTGCAGATTGTTTCACAATCGTCCGGTCGATTGTATAAAGCACTCGACAATCATATTGGTATTTAACAAATGATATGACGATAAAATCTAACGATACTTAAAACCAAGGTGATTGTTCAGTTCAATACAGATAGCTTACGTATTACAGGGTCTTCTGGTAGCTACATGATGACGGGTGTTGTGTTATCAAGGATCCAAATGGTATACCGGCTGATTTAATGGTCCCGATAACGGTGTAGTTATAAAGTAAAAAAATAGATGTATAAGGAATTTAATAATTACATAAGTTGGCATTGAATTTATAATTAGACGCCCAGTGAGAATTCTATGTGGAATTACAAACGCCACATTTAGTTCCGCTCAAACTTATGACTTAATAAAACGTAACGGGGGTCGTATTTCAACATGTGATAAAAGAATCAATGACAGCCACGCTATACCGATATAATTTAAAACCGAGTAATCTATTAACCACGCTCGCTGTCCCATGCCACGAATAGAAGTCATAACCGGAATTTCATATTTAATTAAATTACCCACGTATCTCGATCCTACGAGTATTATATAGATACTTTATATCGATATTGGAACCGTGCCGTCGCCACGCATTTCAGTTGATACCCTCTGTTTAGTAGTACCGACGATCAAAATGAGCTATTAAGTACATACGCCGAATATAAATAAGTATACATACCTCTACTTATAATATATTATAGTCACAAGACATGTAACATTTTCCCGGAAACCTAGCTGATAGGAATGCCTCTCACAGACTACATAGGATACAACATTATGAAATCCTGTGTTCATGTTTCCTCAATATGAAGTAGGAGGCGTCATCAGCACTCAGATTGGAGTTGCCAGAAGGATCGGTGGCGCAAGAAAATCGTAGTTAGTGTAGAAAAAAGTGTACTTTGCTTTTAAAATGGACTAAGTAAGAGGAAAATAACTGCTGAAGAAACTCCGTGAGTAGCAAAAAGAACTAACTGAAAACTTGTTGCCTGAAAGTCTAAAAAATGGTACCGTAAAACCTGGAAACTTTACTATTTGCAAACGTTTTTTATTTATTTTGTTTGTATATCTATCGTATTGGATTACTTATTCACAACGCATATGTTTTTTTATTAATTTAGGATTTATTACTCAAGTCGGGGCTGAAAAAATTAAGAAATATCAAATATTAAGTGGGCACTTTTGAATATTTTTTATTACTTTAGCATTGTCTACTTTGTCTCTTATTCTATTATAGTACATTGTGATACAAGTGAGGTATGTTGATGATTACATAAGAGGCGGATTTATCACGCGAGCCGCAAGTGAGCGTGATATAGGATGTAATTATAAGCTCACGCGTTTCATACGACGTTTTTCAACACATTTTGCGAGGAAAAAATCCTTTTCATAAGATGAAAGTTTGATAGGCCTGTCAAGTTATTTTCCTTATTTATTGATGTCAACAGGTTTTTACTCACATGTTGAATACATCGTCAAGAATTTCTAGTGGCGTCCATTCTTTTTATCACTTTTCTAGTCACCACGAATCAACATTTTTGTTAATAACCAAACACGCATTAACAATGTTTACAAATATCTGTGAAATAACCTATAATGGCGCGCATCAATTTTTTTGTGAAGTTTGCGCAGTGCGCGCGTATTAGATGAAATCTCTAAACAGCCAATACAAAATAAAATAAATAATTTAGTTTTAAAATGTTATCTTTATTAATTCATGTAAAATGTTATAAAAAGTGAATCGTTTTACTAAATTAACCGTTTCTATATCATATCCAAAAAGAAATAGTCAATTAACTAACAAAAAGGATTTAATTTGTTTAGTCGAGTAAGAATCCATTTGCCGAGAATTAAAAAAAAAGCTGTACATTCTGTACAACCCGGTTAGTTTAAGAATGCACCGAGTGCATGCATACATCTTGCTGCAAGGTGCCAACGTGACTTAATCGGGATATAACCATAACACACAAGTATCGTAATATTATTAAACGCGTGTTTAATATCCAGGATTATGAGCCTAAAAGCGACACAATAAGAGGTACGTTACGAGCAATTGTGTTGAAAAGTAATTTATAATACATTTACGTACTTTTTTTGTGGGACAATCGCAGAAATTAATTGCGAACCTACCACTCGTTTGAAGACCCTTATTATACAACAGTTGCATAAAATACTATTACATAATCAAATGTATATAGTCGTCTCAATAAAATACTTAACAGTTATTTATATAAATAAGTATTATACCTTTGCCATTTTGACTAACTTTTGTGTTGTCATCACAGTTTTGATTAAGTGGTCATTGACTGACCATAAATCTTTATCAAACAATAACCTCTGTACATTTTAAAGGAAACTTATAAAAGTCGAGAAATACGAATACCTTATAAATTCAAAGGATTGACTCGAGAAGTAGTGAGAAGTCGTCCATTTACAGAAGCCGCCATATTATGAGAGCATAAATCTAAGCGGAGTGTCGTCGGCGCCCGCGCCGGTCCCCTGCCTCCTGCGCCTCGTGAATGGGCTCGCCGATGAGGGATGACCGGGCATTAAGGCAGAGCCTCCGGACCATCCTGTCCACCGCAGCCTTAAATAGCCCGTTTTGACAACCAACCATATCATAAATGAAATATTGAAGCAACTGATTCGATTGACACGACCTGGTATTGTGCTCGGAGAAGTACAAATCTTCTGACATGATAATATGGCTGAAATCGGAGCAAGCGAGTTGTAGATGATGAATGTACTTAGCCATTAACAAAGTTACGCAGGGTTAAATTCAAATGAAACCCAATTATTATAAATGAATTCATCATTCTTATACCATTTCTTACAATTTGACATTTAGGCGGCTTTGAATCTCGAGCTCAAAGCTGTAGAAAAAACACAATGGGATTATGCAGCCCTAATGGACGTCCGAACATGGGCATTAATCTCATCATACAATATTGATGTTTCCACAATTTATAGCCCACGCTCATAATCTTAAAGTCAAAATATCTTATTAATGTGTGAAGAACCTCACCTCTTCACCACGGCCTCAGTTACATATTTTTATGAATTCCTTAGACCTCGTTAGTAAACATTTTGCACAAAATTCACAGAATACAATTGAATGTGATCCTCAAAAACATATTAACTGTTTCTAATTTTAGTAATATAATATTACAACAAATGTTTCAACTTTTGCTCTCATTTGAAATACAAAACAGATCCTTCAGAAACACATCGAGATCGTTTATAAATACGTTAGACAAAATTGTGGAGCCGATTTTTAAATAGCGGCCTTCCATTGAAGACTCCTCAAAGTTGACTTTAATCTGCTTGAATCAGGAGACATTCGCATCCAAAGCACGTTCACCGATTGAATAAGATTTAATCTGTTCCCTTCAGAACGCCGTCTCCTCAAAATTCCTAATCGTTGAATAATTTACTAACGCATGCTTATTCTAAACTATAGAACTTATCGTTATGTTTGATTACACAAACGTTCGTTTGTTGAGCATAATTAGCGTACGAAGTGATTAAGTAGGTATTCAATATAGCTTCTAATCAAATAAGTTGCAATAATTAATACCAATTATGTTAATAAGAGCCCAGCTTTTGCTGTAGATTAAACTCGATATTTGCCTTTTCTTTTTGTATGATATGTTTTTTTTTATACAACGACGGTGGCAAACAAGCGTACGGCCCGCCTTATGGTAAGCGGACACCGCATCCTATAGACGCATGCAACGCCAAAGGAGTAACATGGGCGTTGCCGACCCTTGATATGTTTGAGGATTCGCCGTGTTGACAGCTGAAGGAACAAATTCCCTCGCTCATATTAATCATATTAGTACATAGATATTGAACAGGCATTAAACATAAACATGTTTTAAATGCGGAAAATAGTGCACTTTTTTTTAAAGTACAAATAAATAACAATGTTACGGTACTCGCCAAACTGCGATAGCAGTTCGTTGGCGAGATCGCGCTCATTTTAACTAGTGTTAAGCACCAATGTTAAAACTATGTTAGGTATGCTATATGAACTGGGTCCATTTCGTGACAAAAAAGAAATGTACTTTTTTATTATTATTATTTTCTTTATTCATTTTTATCTTAGGCTAGGTTTTTACAATAACTATATAAAAAGTAAAAACTATACATACAAAACATAAAATCATTATAAAAACCTAACCTAGGGTACCGCCGGCAGCGAGGCGGGGCCTAAGCTGCCGGTGGTCAGGGCGCCAGAGACAGGAACCTCCTGACTTATTATTATTATTATTGTGTTGTGTTTGTCACGAATAAATGTTTTGATTTTGATTTTGATTTTTTGAACTACATATAATCTTAAACACTAACTTACACACTAAACATGACAATGGCTGAACGCTTCACCCCTGCACTTGAAGTGCTAGTTAGTTATTTTTTTACTGTAAGTATTCTTTTTTACCTATGTAAGTATTAAAGTAATCTTTCCAAAAAAATCTTTTTTAATCTACTTTTTAATTCAACTTTGCTGCACTTTTTTTTCTCTTAACCAATCAGTCTCGTCATATATTTTTGGTATCATAAATATATGAGCTCTTTTGCCATAGTAGTTTTTAGCAGAATTCTGTACATATTTCTTTGCCCTTACATTTTTAGTTTTACATTTATTTTGTTTTAAAACCTTATTCTCATTATTAAAATAGTTTTCTACAGCTATCATATATTGCACCCTTTGATGTATAGGTAATATTTTACATATCTTGTATAATCTAGTCGGTACGCCTCAATACCTTTCACCAGTTGATAGGTCTCATGTTATAGCCGGCGCTTTTTATTCAAAGTCTGGCAACAGTATTGGCAGGACAGGGACATGAAGTGTGACACGGGACAACACGAACACGATCACCATGAGCGCTGTGAATTAATGTTGTGTTGTTCTGGCAGCCGTGTGTCTTTCACTAAAGCACTAAATTATGCAGGATAGCAAAGTTCCCACATTTTCTCACAGTCCGTGCTTTTAGACACTTCTAGACTGGATTTGGTCACTACAAAAAGTGTTTACATCTTCGTTAATTTGTACTGCAACTTTTGGTAAAGTGCATTTATTTCTCTAAATTAAGTTGTTGGATATACCAATTACAAAACACAAAGCGATTCCTCACGTATCACCTGTGGCGTTCATATTTCGGGGCGTAAAGTTTCGTTTTGTTGTAACGTGGAATCGGTATGTTTCCTCGATAATGAAAGGCATTTAGACGGTAACACGTGACGACAGCCCCTGCAGGGCCCGACGACGCAAATTATGGCAATCCTGACACCTACAAGGCGCTAACTGCTGGTGCACCCTACAATTTGTGGCCGTGCAATGCACTGCGCTGCCGGCAACACCACTGATTTACTCACATATCCACACTAAAGATAAGTAATAGGTATGTTGGTTGGATTTATTTTGCTAAGTTTAAATAAAATAAAAACTCGAATAAATTACGTCTTAGATATACCTATTCGAAGTGAAGATATCTCGTTATCTGCCTCAAAACACCTGGGTCAAGCGAGCTGCCGAACGCAACTGTGTGTAATACGGTCCACCCACTCTACCGGATGCCTACCGATGGATCTGCAAAACAATGGCCGGTCCAAACAAAAGGAAACAGACGATCGATTTTAAAATCAGCCTCGTAATCTCTGCGCTGTGTAATCTTGCAAATATTTATTATATGTCAAAACAATATGCCGAAATGGTACGCTTATTGCGATTTTTACAAATGTGTCTGGTTGGCTCGAAGCGCTCGTTAGTGTGAGGTACGAGGCATTGTGGTGCCCACAATGGGGGGCGGGCCGGCCCGCGGCGTCCGCGCCCGCGCCGCGCGGGAAACCGCCGCGTTCCACGTTTAAATCAATGTCCCGGTGTGTCTATGGTAACAAGCAACCAGAAGGAAATTAGATCACCATCAGTGGCAGTCGAGGCGCCTGTTAAAGGTAAGCTTTTCACGTACCAATGTATGAACAATAATATTAATTAATTCAATCAATGGTTCCTCTCAAACCTGCTGTCTTCGATTAGAGGGCACGAGCGCCATCTATACACTGGCCCAGTTGAGTTCACACAGTTCAAATTTCGCAACCATAATAATACCACAATAATATACTTGCTCTGTAGGTACGCGGTGTTCCGAGGTCTGATCCGAGGAGGCTCCGTGTTTGAGTGAGGGAGCTGGAGCCCATTCCATTCCCGGAACGATCGAGATTATAGAGATGATCTCTATTGACGACATGTATATTGAAAAATCTCACCAAAATGTCGAAAACAGCGAAATTTCTTATTCTGGGGCTTGATAGAGACACTGTCGAACAACGATCTCAATGACTATTGCAACATGCGTTTCGTTTTTCTGGATTGTGTTTGTTTACAATCGATTGTAAAATAATGAAATATCAAGAACAAATGTTACGTATCAATTTCTTACGTGACATGGAACGCATTAAAACTGCTCTGACTTGGTAGAGTTGGTAGTTCTGAGCCAAAGGCTACTTGTCAGTATTTGTAAGCAGCTGTCAATATTTTCCGCTATTACGCCACTGACATATCTAATGTTCTGCATCATATTAGACATCATCTCGATCGGCCCCAGAATTGGCTTCCTGCATTTGTCTCTATGGCTGTCTACACAACCAATCCTCAAATCAATAAACACTCGGCAACGCGCTAGTGATTCCTCTGGAGTCGCGTGCGACCATGGCCGGTGTGATAAGGTATCGGATTATCATCAGGTAGGTTGCTCGCCTGCCAACGTCGTATTAAAAAAAGATCCTGCACCATCTCTTCCTTCACACCTCTTAGTTTTTTGTATGAGTGTATTCTTAAGACTTAGCTATTATCATTAAAACTTTCTTGATTCTCACACGTATTATTTCTAAACGTATTAACGTAGTAGATTCGTCCCGTCGTAACCAAGGATGTTATCCCGAGAAGGCGATAAATAAGTTCATTATACCTACTTACTCGCAAGTTATACGCGTTCAGTAAAAGTAATTAGTAATTATGGAAATAAATATCCGGCAAATATAAACTATGTTCTAAACGTCCCCATTGTATTTTTTCTCTAATATCTTCATTATACCGATTTTGGTATGTCTAATGTTTTATGATAAGTAAAGTTAATTAAGTGACTCTTTAGACATATGATGTAATGTAAATCATCAAGAAAACGAACGACAATAAAGTTTCGAATCAAATTATTTATGTATATAAACAGGTGATAAAATGTGGGACACTCAGGGACCCACAAATGCAATTCAAAATGCTTTAATTCGCCACCAACAAAAACCTGCTAAGAGTTTAATGTATCGTTCTCATAAACCCGAATTAAGACATTTTTCATGCCCAGTGTTGAGTACCCTTAAGTATATTACGCGATTTCGTTTTATGGTTCATAGTCTGTCCAGCTCCTCACGAAGAAATCTAAAGTCCCGTTGGATCAGTCGCGTGGCGGTCGCGAGCGATCTTCTCCTGTTTTACGACAAAATAATATTCTTTAATTATAATGGAGCGTCGTGAGGTAAAAAGGCGGCACACGCGACATCTGTATTAAATTTTTCCTCTTTCAAAATAATAACGTCGCATGTACCTAAACTGTATGTTGTTATAATACCTTTTTGCGCTAAAGGTGCGGTTTAATGGTGCACCTGCGCGATTCGAGATCGGGTTTGCGCGGGAGTCGATCACTTGACATTCAGTAACGAGGAATCTGCCTTGTACATAATTAAAAATTAATTAAGAATTTGGCGTCTTTGGTAAGTCATTACAGTGTAATTTAATTGAGACTACATTGTTGGAAATCTCGGTAAAGCCACCAGTACGTTTATCGGTAAGGATTGCCGGAAAAGAAAACCTTCTCCCACTATGTGAACCCGCAGCCGCGGGCACGGGAACTCGAGATTGAGCAGATTTGGTGGGTTACAATGAATCTCTGTCGAAGACCAGTATTAACAGGCTGTCCCAAAAGTCAACGTCAAGCCGAAAACGGGTGAAAGGTCTTAAGAGTCATCAAAACAACAGAAACAAAATGCAACTCATGTATTTAAAAATATTACAGGCATTCAAAAAAGGCTTATTATTTTCGCGGCGACAGAAAAATTAAAGAGCAGCAAACTATTCGCGGATTAGTTATCGCGGATAGGTTAGAAGACGGAAGCGGGAGCTTTGCTCCCGCTTTCGTCTTCGCGGTATTTTTTTTTATAAAAGAGCGGAAAAACCAGCAAATTAACAAAGATGAATCCGAATGCATGTTTAGTATAGTATAGTATAGTAGTATAGTATATAGTATAATACTATAGACCAAAATTATTATTTATACATGCAATTTTCAACTTTGATTAAAGCTCTTAAAGTGTCGCACAAAGTATTTTTTTTATGACCTTGATTTATTTTATATGCAATCTCCATTGAACAATTAGAGTAAGCCATTTTCAACTTTTTATCCGCTGTGTTGTTTCCGCTTAATTAGTTAATTCAGTGGCCAAAACAATAACTCGATGCTAGTTTATATTGAAACAAAGCCGAAAATTGATTACTTAGCTGCTACTTTTTACTTTATACTAGTCTCCGCAATTAGTCGCCAACTTATTATTTTTGCTTTCCCCTTTAATTTTTTATAAATCCCTAAATCAGATTAATTTGTCGCCGCGTTAAATAAATGCCTTCAAAAAATATGAAAAAATTGACGCTGTGATGGTATTTTAAATACTGCGGCTACAAATTTTGACTTTTCTTTATTGTTGTTTAACCGTGACAGCTGTCAACCGTCACCCTTTAGTAAATGAAGTCCCTGCCCAATCTAAAAAACAAGTGCATCCGTTTAAAAGAATACACTTTTATTTCCAACCATGTATCTACCTAGTTAAAATCGTTAAGCCCACTATATACCTGTACCTTAGCAAGTAGCTTTAAAAGATGGCGTATATAAACAGGATTCCAAAATGGTTTATGTTACACTCATAGGTTTTGTTTTAAAATTAGAAAATCGGATATTTTTTAAAACAAACAAACAGCAATTACAATCTAATAATTTTTGCTTCGAAGAATCGCATTTAAATTGTCGGGGAACATGTCAGTCGTATTTCACGCTATACTAATACATAATTTTTACACAACAAAATAAATATTAAGAAAAGTCGAGATTTGTAGCCGTAGTACTTAAAATACCATCATAGGGTGTCCATTTTTAGAGTTTCGTACCCAAAGGGTAAAAACGGGACCCTAATACTTCGCTGTCTGTCCGTCCGTCCGTCTGTCTGTCACCAGGCTGTATCTCAAGAACCGCGATAGCTAGACAGTTGAAATTTTCACAGATGATGTATTTCTGTTGCCACTATAACAATAAATACTAAAAACAAAATAAAAAAAATATTTAAGGGGGCTCCCATACAACAAACGTTTTCTTTTTTCAGGCTGTATCTCAAGAACTGCGATAGCTAGATAGTTGAAATTTTCACAAATTATGTATTTCTGTTGCTGCTATAACAACAAATACTAAAGACAAAATAAAATAAATATTTAACGGGGGCTCCCATATAACAAACATGTTTTTTTTGCCATTTTTATAGATAATGGTACGGAACCCACCGTGCGCGACTCCGACTCGCACTTGGCCGGTTTTTTTATTGCAATTTAAATGCCTGCAAGTTTTTAGGCACTTGAGTTGGATTCTTTTTTTTTTTGATAATTTTTTATGGTATGATTGGCCTTTTCATCCGTTTTCGGCGTTGACTTTTGGGACACGTTGTAAAACAATTGAAGAATTAGTCTACACCGATATTAAACATTGAAGGTACAAACAAATAAAACCGGTCAAGTGCGAGTATAACTGGCGCACCGAGCGATCCGTACCAACTTTCATACAATATATCCGGCTTTCGCCGTCCATTGATTTTGGAATAATCTTAACAACGCAAAGTAGAAGTAACTGAATAAGAATAATAATTTATTTAAGAATATTCGAATCGCATAACCTAGAGAAAAACCATTATATTTATCCTGTAATTACTTATACATAATATTGTTGATCTTATGCAATAGATTAATTAGTAAACTTTGGAGAACGTTTAATTTCATCCCTGTAAAAAAAAACTATTTCCGAATGTGCAACTTTACATTTGATATCTATGAAAAATATAGGAACATTAAAAAAATCCATGCACGCGGATCAGATTTGTTTACAACTATTCCATTTAAAATTGATAGCATGAGTATTTAGTTCCTAAGATATTTAACGTTGTGACAGGCAGACATACGGACAGTCTCTTTTGAGGGTTCCGCAGTCAACAAGGAACCCTTATAGTTTCGCCATGTCCGTTTGTCCATCCATCCGTCTGCGCCTTGCCTCAGTGACCCTTACTAGTATCACGCCGTATAAATCAATCACGCCGACAACATATAAGGTACATTTTTGTTTATGTTAATCTTATTTTTAAAGTGGGGATGTATTTTTTTTATTGAGGAACGTATGGTATGGGGCATCATTCGATAGCTTGTTCTAAAATAAGATGGGTTTTTAAAACATTTTTCAATTCAGCGATGCATTTGCGTGATATTGGGCTTTATAATTTTTATTTGAGTCATTGTGTCCGGCCGTCTACGTCTTCCCAGTGAACGCAAAAACCATTGAAGTCTAAGTAGAGCCGCAAAACGGCCCCACAGAATGGGTGACATTGCCATTATTCGGGGATGGGGTGGGGTGTCAAAACGATGCCAGGCAGCCGTTTAGTTCGAACATGCGCATACCGGGTTAAGGCATTTCTACCCAAACAGGGTAGAAATTTGTAAGGAGCTCGCATTCTGTGGTTTTCGTGCGCTGCGTTAGCCGGCTAAATAAAATAATGTAATGGAACAAGGACGATCGTCAAACAGCTATCGAATAACATCATCGAAGCCGAACTTATGACTGAAGGACACAGGACACAGTATTTATCCCCAGAATACCACATCTCTATTGAATTGCCATTACAATTTAAATGAAAGACTGCAATTTCCAATCGTATAGTTTTACAATCAACAAAGCGCAAGGACAAACTTTAAAATATTGCGGCATCAACCTCAGACTCCTGCCTTTCTCACGGTCAACTATACGTAGCTTGCTCTCGAGTAGGAAATTCGTAAAATTTATAAATATATACACCGGATAATATAAAAAAAAATATTTTTTTTATAAACAAGTTTTAGTATAGTTTGTAATTGTTAGTTGTATCTCATATATTTTAAAGTTTGTTCGATTATTCCAACTACCACACAATCTCATATCAACTCCGTGAGCGGAGCCAGTACAATCCTACTAATATTATAAATGCGAAAGTTTAGATGTTTGGATGTTTGTTACTTAATCACGCTTAAACGGTTGAACCAATTTGGATAAAACTTTGCATGAAACTTTGCATCCCGGGTCCACGCAGACGAAGTCGCGGGCGGAAGCTAGCTAGCTACCTATATGAATAATAATAAATAGAAAATATAATATACGGTATTTTGTAAAAATAAATAACATTAAAGGTTATGAAGAAGGTTTATTCATAGGGGAATTTAAGTAAGTAGTAGTAAGCCGGTGAAACAATTCAACAATTATTGCAACAATTACATTTACTACGCGGGCGAAGCCGCGGGGCAAAAGCTAGTGTTCAAATAAAGAAGTTTTGCGTAAATATCAATAAAGGGCAAATTCCGGTCTAATGCCGATGAGCATTATTTTTAAATAAATAGATGAAGCTGTCATTCATTTCAATACGCACCAGGATGAATTTGCAAGTTTGATGAACTCTTCCGACGGTAGTGATTGAGAGCTCGATCCGGTAAAGGTTCGATTGTATGTTAATATTTACACGCAATCATTGAGGACCTTATACTACTTACATATGGCCTATATAGTAGGGCAGTTTCAGGTGATAATGTGGAAACGCCGGACAAAAGCACCAATTTTGTTTTAGGTACTTGTTAGGTCCATAGCTTTAAGTTTTTGATAGGAACCAACTCCTCCGTCGGCCATCTTTAATTTTATGGCGGCCATTTCGAATTATACGTATATCATTAATATCTCGAGTTCTAAATAACGTAGAATTCCGGTATTTTGCTAGTTGTAGTAATAAATCATCCGAATTTTCTGATGCCTGCTGATAAGTTGACAAGTGTTTTCATTCGTTGGTAGGCCGTGAAGTACCCTAAAATTGATGCATTTATGCTGCATCTCCAGTCCATGAAATAATTACCACAGTTGGATATACAGTTCGAAATGCCGCCGTAACGTAACTGATTACGAATTACTTTACAATTTGAGTATGAAATATACTGTAAGCTTCCAGTAATATTCATGGGCTATTAAAAATTATTTTGGCTGAATAAGGCATTCTATGCACCTGCTACCCGTGGCAGACTACTTTCCCTTCGCATATATTAGGCAGTGGTTTCACACATACACAAAGGATCTTGACTCTTTGTTGGCGATTATGAACCAACCCCATCAACTCAAAGAACTATTACTAAGATACTAGTTTATACTTACTTAACTTGTTTTAATGTCTAAAAATGTATAATGAAAACCAAAACACAAAGATGATGTCAAGTTCAGACTCATTACTATAATGTACGCATTTTTTAGTATAGCCGTAGGGGACGTTGTCTCTTCAGTCTTCACTTAACACTGTTTTTTCAGTTTGACGTAGACTGAAAGGCCTTTTAATTTATGTACCTATATATATGAATATATTTACTAAGTATCCACTTCGATTCACATCTGAAAAAACTGGGTAACGATAAACAAAGTAGAAACTATAGACATTCTACAGAATAAATGTGTCATATGTTCGATAAAATTAGCTTTTTTGCAATCGATCTGCAGAATTTGCACTGGAGTAAAAAAATATAGAGCGCAACGAAGCTTTTTACATATTAGATTGCAGAGGACAGGTGCCCAGGTCATCGCCGTAAGTAGCTGACTTGTACATACCTACCAGCAATTAATAGGCAGCCAATGTGCCTAGTGGCCATTACAACCGCCTCAAGGCCCATTCTAGTTACCGCCACTTCGTATAAATTATATAAAATAAGCACATCTAGAAAGGGATAGACGTATACTGATTAACGTGGCGTAGAGAGTGACGGGTGAAGTCAGGGCAGGTGTCACGATACATCTGCTGGCCGCGCCGGCACGTGGCCAACCCTCTAAACCGACCTTGCTGGCTTCCAAGTGCAGGAAAAAGTGAAGAAATCCTCATATCGTTAATTAATTGAGATGACCTTCATAATTGTATGAGCCAAAGATATCGTCAAAAAGGAGGATTTGCGAGAAACGTCCCAATACTTATTCACAAGCTACCGTTACTTTCCACAAGAGTTATGACATTTTCATTTGTACCTACTGAACTAATATATGATTAATCATGTGGCGTGTACTGCACTGCATTCAAATTGTGCATTACCTATATTATGATTGAAAACACGTTTAGGTAGGTAATAAGTATTGCTTTGCACTAACTTTGCTAATACCTTTACCGCTAATTTGGTAATACCGTTTTTTGCGCAGGTCAGTCATGGAACGACTTATTATGTTATTGTTATCACCAAATGTGTTCAAATTGTATAACAATTATACACGTCGTTGGATCCGAAAATCAAATGAAATGAAATTGGGATTGAATTGCCACTTTCCGAACTGACTGACACTATCCAAACATATGAAAATTATTCTGTCGTTTTAGTCTGTTCTAGAAAAAAGTATCGTTAGCAGTAGCTTAACTTTTAGCTACCAGTAACATAAATCGGGGGCCTAGCAAACTGAGTGCTACTAGTAGCCAAAATTAGTTTTGTATATTTAGCATAACTTTGGTTACTACTAAGCACAGTTTGGCTATTCCTCAAGTAGCTCAACTAGTTCAGCTATATATATTTTTTCAGTGTAATCTGAAATACGCCTTTAAAATACCTACATTAGTTATACTATCAATGTTTTCAAGAATTTCGAATAACATTAAAGTTAGCAGTTCGATAATTTTTATCCAGCCGCTGTAGTTTTATTTTGTCTGACCGTAAAAATGGCAGGCAATGACATATATTTGACTCAATACATGATTTCAGAGTTCGAACGACGCCGAAGCATGAATCAACTTGGCTGACGGTTACACAGTCCTTGGGATATGTTCCAGATCTACTACCGTACTTTACTTTCGTCTTGTGGCCGTTTCACTGTTTCCGTCGTTTGTGGTTTGTTTCAAACAATTAAGTGTGTGATGAAATAAAATTAATGTTTTGAAACCAATTACCACCGTCGGTTGGCAAACAAGCGTACGGCCCGCCTGGATACATTAAATATTGTAAGCAACGATTGTCACTGAAGAGGGTCCCAGACTGATAGTCGCTACGGTGTGACTTCATCCCGAACGGTACAAATTGAATCTCGTCTTGTTTTATCTTGTCAACACTTATTATTTTTCATCGCAACTTTGTAGCTCAGCATTACAATCAATCGGTTTCTCATTATTACTGTCATTTATGAACACTTGGTCTGCAAGGTGGATTGACGAGCTGGGGCCTGTTATCGAAATGCAATAATAACATTAACATCAACAGTTATTTTGTTGAGAATGATGGTGAAGACTTCTAGAAATAGGTACGCTTAACCATATGTATTGTTATGCTTCGTGTATATTTTTTCGGAAATATAATATGTTGTATACCTACTCAATAATACTCATGTATCTTACAATTACTCCGGAACGAGCTACTAAGTATTGAGGTTCGTTTCCAATCTACGAATCAAACTTGATATTTTGGAATCAATCGGTCTCACCAAAAAGCGATGACCACTCAGTGTCATGGTCGCAACCACTACTCTAATCGATGTATGGTGCAGACGACAGGTCTTGCCATGCGGCACTTCCCGAAGTTACCCAAGTGGATTTCTTGGAAGTGAGTAGAAATCGTTAAATATGTTCATCTACATCCATATCATAACTTTCCTACAGTAAATACAGAAAGGATAAGCGAATGGCCTATATAAAGAAACCTGTATATTTATTTATTTATTTATTTATCTCACAAATTCTTATACGCTGGTTTAACAAATAAAGTTCCGCCAAACTGAGGACAGTTTGTTGGCGGATAATACGCTAGTTACTATAATATAAATAATATTTGGTATATAATATGTGGTTGCATCTTAATTTAATGCAATACAATTGCATCATAAATATCATTATCGATAATTAACATCTAAAAAAAGAATCTTTGCTGCCGCAAAATTCACGAAAACAATATTAAAAAACGCACTAAAGATTTCATGGATAGCGGCGAAAAACACAACAACACTATCTAAAAACGTATTATTGGTATATTTCCACCAATTATCTATCAAATTTAAGCCAGTTCCCTTGTGGACAATTATATCGCCTACAAATAAGTTAATATAGTATCACTAACTTGACATTGCAGGCCATATCTGTACATGTTAATTAACTTATGATATGCATGTAGATAGAAAACATATATAATGCGACTGCACATAATTTGGCATTAAAACACCTATTATGAAACTCGTGTATCACATAAATAACTAGGTATTAAGTATCAAAAAAGATGTCCTTCTGTTCTGCAGGAAAACGAGAAGAATGGAAGATTTTGATGTGGGAACGTCGCCGGGACAGTGACCTGAGGCTCCAAACTTAGGGAATGGGCTGAATGAACGCGACAAGCGATCGACTGCCCGCCTGTTACCGGCCGGGCGTCCCTTCAGAACATCAAAAACATCAACATTAAGTATCAAAATAAACAATACAAAAAAATAATACAATTTCGCCTCTCAGACCTTCATAATGCAAATTTAACCTACGGTTGATAACAATACGATATGTAGATATATTCGTATTCCCAAATGATGCTCGAATGCGAGTGTTGATGAAAAATACGACTGCTGCAAATGCAATGCAACATATAACTTCCTACTCTGACATTGAAGCATAATTGTACGTCCCCTGAACTAACTTTCGTCCTTCAAACTTTCCCACGCAATAAAACCCTCCATTTACAAAAGGAGGAATCGATTTATTGGACGTATAGTTCGACACATACTTAGCTAGTTTTTATGAAGTCTCGGTCCCGGTCTGGGATACATAGCGAGATTAAACAGTGATATAACCCAGTCATGTTATAGCTATCATATCCATTGGACACATAAACTGGTTCAATGTGACAGCCTTCATAATGCCAACCTCATTGTTAAATCTTTCAAACGTACAACCCATCAGAAGTGCTAGTTATAAATTGCAGAATTTGCTGAACTTGAAGAGAATATAGTAAATATGTTTAACATAAAACGGGGGAAAGGTTTTCTTTGTTCGTTTGCAATAACTCCAGTTTTTGATTTTTTCAAAACATCAGATGGTAAGTATAGGTTCCTGATACTATCGCTTAAGGACATTTTTTGTGAAGCTTCCTTCCCCTTCATTACAGTAAGCATCGTCATACATTTATTAACATACTAACAATTTTAGCATTTTGGGCGACCACATTTTATATAATATTAATATTTATGACGTGCTGCGAATATAAAGTAGCGTGCTATATAATATTTAACCAAAACACTTCGAAGTATCGACTTGCTTCTAAAGAGATTTGTTGGAAATTATTAGTTTCAAAAGAAAGAGATACTCTTTCATTATGGGACTATGTAGACTTCTTTTTCCCTAGGTTTGTTAATTTTAGTGTTTAAGAAAAAATAATTTTGTTGGTAATAACAACGGGTTATAGCTATTCCGAAAATACACCGAAAACTTGAACTGATCGGTTAGTTAAAGTTAACCTAACAAAGGTAAGTAGGTACATCCAACATCTAATAGAACAAGGCCCTTAAATCCGTTAGAATATGCTCGTGTGTCAGATATTTTTTCCCGCTTGGTGGTGCTTATTTTTATTTTACAGATAACCGGGTTTTACTTTGTACTTTTCAGGTATTAAAGTGCTAGGCTCTTTTTAGAAAGTAAGTAAATATTATTTTGAATTAAATAATACAAAAATTACTTCGTTTGTTCGTGCTTGTACCTACAGGATTAATAAATCAAAAGTTTCGATATGTTACATACGTCACACGATATAATAGCAGCATATTGCACCTTTCTGCACATCACCGATTTATTCAGTGTTGATCGAAATTTTTAAAATCCAATTTAAATGCATATAACACGGCGAGACATAGCATAAACTATGCCCAGCAAAAATGGATTGGCTATGAAAAATGCATGTGATTTATTGTGAATAAGAGTAAATAATATTAACAAAAGTGCACGCTGCGGGAAGTCATTGACTACTTAAAAACTTGCATTTTAAAATAACACGTTGGCAAGAACCAACAGCCATGGTAAGCAGTATCTTTATTACGAATTACGCAGTGGCCGTGAATCCTTTGGCTACTCATACCTACCATCTTTTTGCGTGAATAGTATAAATTGCCAAGAAGAAGATAAAGAACGTGACTGCCATATCGTGAAAAAAACCCAGAGTTAAAATAATAATTTAAAGCTAGATAATCAAACCATTTCATCAATTTAAAATTATAAACAGATTATGATTTAACACGCTGCAGCACCTAGAGTCACTTAAGACCTATTCAGACCTGCACGTCTAGCACACGACGGCCGCGACATACTCTCGATTTTATCGCACTATACCTCTTCTTCTAAGTGTTCTAATAAGAGAGAGACGGATAGTGCGAGAAAAATCGAGAGAGCTCGCGCGCCGTCGCGTGCTAGCCGTGCAGCGTTCCATTTACAATAGGTTTTACGCACATTGCGCGGTCCGCGAACTTATCTACCGCCGACTACAGCGCCTTGCACTTAGTTTATTGTAGCGACGCGTGTCTATGTGAGTGCGTCACATCGGCTAGCATACAACAAGCCGATTTGTTTTACTGCTTTAAGCTATATGTATATCTACTGTGCTACTACAGCAACGGTAACAGTAGGTAAACCGGTAAGTTTTATTATAGCGCCTGCCGTTACACTATTAGCAATATTGTTTTACGGTGCTATTCTATTAAGTCCTGAAAAATAAAAGGGACGGGGTCAACGGAGCGGTATGATAATAGTTTTAAACACATTGTGTTTTCCTGCTTCATTCTGCTAACTCTCAAAATGATGCCATATGGTATTTCTCCTGTCGGCACGGGCAATCTAAAACTATGTATACCTACTATTTGGATGTCCTTTATTCGCAAGATATAAGTTCCGAAACGTATACTCGAAAGTACATATTCATAAACGCCACTGTACCTACTAACTAATGTCTTATAGAATATAGAATGTTGATCATCAGAAGTAGATACTTAATGAGTTGAGTGTCCAATTTAACGGTGTCGCCTTAGGGCTATTCGTTCATTAATATTGTTCTGCTGTCAAACGTAATCTTATAAGCGTAACTTATGACGCCTTTCGAATTGAACGTACGCGTACCATGGAACCCCTTTGGCGCAGATTTTGAATGATTATTACGTAATCCTTTCATGCCATTGATAGAAAAACTTTAAAATGTATTAATTTTTATTTGCACAGATATGTGCACATTCGATAAGCCAGATAAGAGGATAGTAAACTGGTCTTTCCGTTCATACAATAAATAAAGAACTTGTCTTTTAATGGCCATTCAATGAGGAATCCCTGCTCTTCTAATTATGTTCTAGGCTTTTCTACAAAAGCGCTTCTTACTTATTCGCATTCGTGCACGAACGTAATTCTTCACAATAAGCAAATCACCACGTTTTTGGGTACAAATGCACATATAAATAATACATTCATTATTCAGTACAGAAGAAAAGAAGTAAAGAAGCTGAAGTTAGAAATCTCCTTTGCAAAGAATTGAGAATAGGAAACAACGCTTTCGTGTAATATTGAGGACTGTGAAAAACAACGAATGTTTGAATCGCGGTACTGAAGAATTGCGTTTGTGAACAATTGAGAAGTGCGTTCCTGAAGAATTACGATTGGGAAAAAACGCTTTTATGTAGCCAAAGCCCAGCATTCCTGTAAGACTAAGGCATGTAAAGCTATACGCGACCTTATTAACATTCGATAAAGAACTAATTGATAATACTATTTATTTTACGGCACATATAGCAATAATGTCAGTTTTACCGTACGCGCAAAACTCGCATTGTGGCCAGGTGAAGTCGTAAAACTGTGTACTCACCACGGGCAGTAAGAAACAAAGCCTCTATCTTATATTTACAACCCTCGCCTGCGGCTCGGGTCACAAATACCTGCGATTTCGGGCTTTCTTTCTTTTACAGCCCTTTGTAAGTAATGTACTAGTGTACTTACTTACGTATTGAATGACTTGTAAAACATTTCCTTTTATGAATAAATATTTTGTATCATATGTATATACTTAATGCGATTTTTCCATGTGAGACTTACCGTGGTTCCGTGGTTATTGAAACAGTTTTTACAGAAACAAAAAAAGTTAATTAAGTTCTTTCTTTAACTTAAATGGAAGTCGAGCATTCATTTTTAATAGCTTAATGTTAATTTTACCGTATAGGGTATAGTATGGTTTCAATTAGGTTTCTGGCAATTTTTGTGGAGAATATGTAAGTACAAACCGTAATCATGTCACAGAGTCAACACAAAATCGAAGATATCACGGAAACTATCAACTTTTGCGGAATATACATCAAAGGTCAATTTGGTAGCTCTTGGGCGAGTTGATGACAGGTGAGTTGTCTTAAAGCTCATTTGAAAATTTCGCAATTACTCACCTGGTTTGCGCTTGATCCACTTGAAAAGCGACGCGCTATATATTTTATCAAAAATATGTTCTTGGTTAATTGCTCTGATTTTACGATCAGGCACATAAATGAAATTATTATTTGAATAATAATTGCAGCAATTATATAGTTAGTAAAACATGACGGAGGTGGAGTCAGCCACGGCCTATTATTGGAAGGTAAATCTTATTTTTATTGATCCAATTATGTACTTAATCAGTTGCCATCGGCGATTAGCCATAAAATTTAAACGGCGCCAATGTTTGCACGGTTTTATGGTTCATTTTCATGATATTTTTTTCCTATATTACATCCAGAAGCCTAACCAGTAAGCTAGGAAAAGTCAGTGAACTACTTGCAGCCGCAGAGTATGCCAATTTATAACACTTTATAAGTATGGCATTGTTGAATTGAATGTGTCCCAAATCTTATCTCAAAAAAAGCTTTATTTACCTTTTGAATGTCGTTTATCAGCTCAATACATTCTCAAAGGCTCACACGCCGAACACTGTTGCAAAAGTGCGATGACAAATTTCACTTACTACACACTTACTGCTTACTGTAACTATAAGTTACTGACACTATAAATTATTAATTGTTAATTAAACATGGTACGCACACTACGCACTGTCGTGTGCGCTTCGTCATAAAATTAAATATGGCCGACGGAGGAGTTGGTTCCTATCAAAAACTTACAGCTATGGACCTAAAATTGAAATTGTACAAATAAAAAGTGCATAAATAAAAAACATTAAAAGTAAAAAGAAAACTTGTGCAAGGTCGCCAGGGCTCCCGAGGATGCGTTGTGTTGAGAGCGAGGGAATTTATTCCTTCAGCTGTCAACACGGCAAATCCTCAAATATATCAAGGGTCGGCAACGCCCATGGTATTTTAAGAATGATGACTAGTCAAAGTTTCTTAATTTTGTCATTCACTGACTGACTCACCGATCATCAAAAGTCCAAGGCAGTTCTAGCAGACATAGAAGCTTCAAAAGAATACAATTAGTGCCAGTTTAGTGTATAAATCAAGGGAACAAATGAAATTTCAGTCCAGCTTTCTAGATACACTAACTGCATAAATCCCATATAAACATATAGGATTACAATAGTTGCTTAGACCGCCTTCATGCGTCAGAACTAAAAAACAGTCTGTCAATAATTTTCATATACGTCTGTCACCGCGAAATATTTTCACCGCTGTAATTAACAATATTGCGAACAAAATCGTGTTCGTGCTTCTTCCTACTGATAATAATCGTCTGCTCGAACTCCTCGCCCGCCCGCTCCAAGCTGCACACCAAGAAACTTAAGGTAAACATTTTCAAAATTATCATATTTGGTTTGTCTTTAAATTTATTCTACGGCGTAACCTTGCCTTCAGCTCCGCACCGCTCATTACCGCATAGTTAAAATTACCTATTTACACGGCCTAATCAATAGTACATTCTGGTACAAGTGAGGTATGTTGATAATTACCTACATCAGAGGCGAAATTATCACGCGAGCCGAGAATGTAATTATCAAAGCTCACGCGTTTCATACGACGTTTTTCAACACATTTTGCGAGGAAAAAATCCTTTTCATAAGATGAAAATTTTATAGGCCTGCCAAATTATTTTCTTTACTTATTTATGGCAACAGGTTTTTACTCACATGTTGTACACATCGCCAAAAATTTCCAGTAGCGTCCATTCTTATTGTCACTTTTCTAGTCATCGCGAGTCAACATTTTTGTTAATAACCAAACACGCATTAACAATGTTTACAAATATCTGTGAAATAACCTATAATGGCGCGCAACAGTTTTTTTTCGTGAAGTTTGCGCAGTGCACGCGCATTAGATGAAATCTCTAAACAGCCAATACAAAAATTAAATAAATATTTTCGTTTTAAAATGTTATCTTTATTAATTCATGTTAAGATGTTATCAAAAGTGAATAGTTTTACTAAATTAAACGTTTCTATATCATATCCAAAAAGAAATAGTCAATTAATTAACAAAAATGATTTAATTTGTTTAGTCGAGTAAGAATCCATTTGCCGAGAATTTAAAAAAAACTGTGCAATCCGTACAACCCGGTTAATTTAAGAATGCACCGTGTGCATGCATACATTTTGCTGCAAGGTGCCAACCTGACTTAATCGGGATATAACCATAACACACAAGTGTCGTAATGTTATAAAACACGCGTATTTAATATCCAGGATTATGATCCTAAAAGCGACACAATAAGAGGTACGTTACGAATTGTGTTGAAAAGTTATATTTGCAGTGAATGGGATGGGAAAATTAAAAAGCAAGAATGGGACTACATTCATAATTTGTATGTATTGATAACACAATAACCTCCAAAAAGAAGTGAGATCCCATAAAAAACATTCCATGTTATAAAGACGCCAAGTCTCGAAACTCTTCCACCGTAAAAAGTTGTGAGATATTTCGTAGAGCCAAGTCTCAGGCATTCTTATTATCTTTATTTGCTAGATATAAATTAAATTTTGTGACTTGGCAATCACACAATACTACATAGTTTTAGGTATGCAAAAATCCATAAATGCAGTTGTGTGATTGCCAAATTGCAGAATTTTATTTAGCTAGCAAATAAAGATTAATAAGAATGCCTGAGACTTGGCTCTACGAAATAACTCACAACTTTTTACGGTGGAAGAGTTTCGAGACTTGGCGTCTTTTTTACATGGTATGTTTTTTATGGGATTGTTTATTGATTTACTGCGCCTTTGCACTTTCATGAAAAAACCCATGCAGATTCAAGACAATCATTCAATGAATTCATTCCATATTAGGCGCTCCGTTCTCGGGAGATTATTCCTCTGAAATCGTACCGTGTGCGTGCATCAAGGTCCATAGCTTATTGGAAAGCATTTTTGGAGCCTCAAATATTTGAATATTATTAATGTTGAATTTGATTCCCACGAATACAAACGAATTGTATTTATGTTAAATTATCCTACTAACATTATAAATTCGAAAGTTTGGATGTTTAGATGTTTGGATAATAAATTACTCAAACGGCTCAACCGATAAGGATGAAATTTTACACCAATATAGTTTATTAGCCAGGATTAAAATATAGGATAGTTTTTATCCCGGGTCCACGCAGACGAAGTCGCGGGCAGAGGCTAGTGTACTATATTTTCGAATTACGCTCCTTAATAAGAATTTTAATTTTATTGATGTTGACAATTTCGCGGTAATTAGATGATGTGTGGGATTGACTACTTAAGCAATGTGAACAACATGTTTGTATGAAAAGAATATAGTGACACTTTCCCTTAAACTTAATAATTGCCAGGACATTTTTTTCCCGAGGTTGGTTGAATCAAGACTGAATGTTAAGGTTTTTATTACAAAATATTATCCGCAGAATAAGATTTACGATGTTGTTAACTAAACATTTGATCCGTCGTCGGGCACATTAACTCCGATTTTATTATCATTCGATAATAAAACTATAACGATCTGCCGATTCGACCGCCACTGATTATCGGTAGATATATAGTTTTTGTAACTTTATATCATCATGCTGAATACATCACTTTTAGATTGCCATTCATAACAATATTGGTTAAATTATGCGGCGGGCATTTGCTACCTCAAACACATTGTTAAATTAATGTGCATTCGTGAAATAGAATATATATATTAGTGCACGAATTTTCACTTATTAACATAAATTGCTTAATATCAATACGTACACATTTCATGTACGTAGTTTAATTCTTTAGAGTATATTGGGCAATTAATATTAGATTATAGGGATTATATTCTTTTGTTGAATAAATGTTCTTAACTAATATTATCCGACTGTGTCGTATGGCAACACATGACGAATGCATCACAATGATGTCAAAACAACAAAGACTGTATCGTTTAGTATAAATACGAATTTACTTAGCCGTTCGTTTTGGTATCTCATTTTTATTTAAAAATTACACACGTGTTTAATTAGTGCTTTAATAAGGTACACATTTCGTTCTGGGAGGTCGACGTAAGCATTGTTGGAGAAGCCGGGATATTCATTAAGACACCTTATCTGTTCTGTGAATTTATTGTGAATGCACTACATGCGGCCCGAACTCATAAAAGTAAACAATGAATGGTGACATCTGTCTTAATCTGTAAAAACCTAATACAGAAAGAGTTTAGATGTATTGGGCCATATACGAACTCCATATATGTTCCAACACTGGCCCTTGGACCAATATAAACTCAACGTCAACATAAAAAGTTAACACACAACACAATAAAGCAATGACACATCTGCTGTCCTTAGAACAAAAAACAACACAGTAGCAAAAAAAGTATAAATTAATAAAATACACCCGTAACATATAAAACCGTAAAAACTACAAACGATATATGAAACGGATCTAAAATAATTTATACTAGTTCTATACTAGTACACTGCTTAGAAAGCTACAACATCACTTATGCTCACTTATTAGGCATAACAAATAAATGAGATACAAACTTATCGTGTTTTTCAAAAGAAAAAAAAATTGCAAAAGCCAATGGTTTGGTCAACACGTCGGCCACCATTTGGTCAGTAGAGAGATACCTAAGGGTAACTGTACCTTCGTCCACAATTTCCCTAATGAAATGGTGTCTGACGTCGATGTGTTTGGTTCTGGCATGATACATGGAATTAGTGCATAACTTTAATGCCGACTGATTGTCATTGTGCAAAGTTACGCTGTACTGTACCCCGTAAATTTCAAACAGGAACTTGCGCAGAAACAGAGCCTCTTTGCAAGCATCCGACAGAGACATATACTCCGCCTCCGTGCTAGAAAGAGCGACCGTTTTTTGCTTCCTACTCTCCCAAGAGATGGTAGAATTTCCAAGTTTGAAAACGAAACCGGTATAAGAACGACGATCGACCTCATCAGACGCATAATCAGCCTCAGCATATGCGACGATGTCTAGCCCTGACTTCTGAAAAGTTAAACAATAATTAATTGTACCTTTTAAGTAACGAAGGACGCGTTTTGCCGCCTTCCAGTGCGTCTCATCATATGCTTCGTTGAACTGGCTCAGCGAACTGACAGCATGCGCGATGTCGGGTCGGAAACAAATCGCGATGTACATGAGACAGCCTATCAGGCCTCTGTAGTCGTGAGTACAATCCTTCGTTGTAGACTTCACGTGCTTCAGTCCTGTTTCCATGGGTGTTCGCGCAGGCTTGCAATCAGACATTTGAAAACGTTCTAGTACCTTCTTAATGTAACTTGATTGGTCTAGAGTAATCTCATTATTCTGTCTGCAAATCCTCTTGCCGAGAATGTGGTGTGCTGGCCCTAAATCCTTTATTTCGAAGGCCTTTCTTAAGTCTTCCTTGATATCTGCCGTTCCCTGACAATCCTCTGAAGAAAACAGCATTATATCATCGACATAGAGCGCAATTATAATCATAGATTTCCCGCTCGACTTTGCATATACACAGGGTTCAGAAGATAAACGTTTAAATTTCATTTTATTCGTTAAAACGTCATTTATTTTTTCATACCATGACTTTGAAGCTTGCTTCAATCCGTATATGGCTTTGTTCAACTTATAAACTTTATCCTCTTGGCCTTTTATTTTGTAACCCTCTGGTTGCTCCATATAAACGGTTTCTTTGAGATCTCCATTCAAAAATGCCGTTTTTACATCCAGATGTTCGATATTCATGTTATATTCTGCTGCTAACGCCAATAGCGTGCGTATAGTCGAATATCTTACTACAGGAGAAAATGTTTCTAAGTAATCTATACCATACTTCTGTGTATAACCCTTTGCAACAAGGCGCGCTTTGTACCTTAGTATTTCCCCGTCGAGGCCAAGTTTCCTTTTAAATATCCACTTACATTTGACAGGCCGTTGCTTCATATTGCGGTCAGTCAGAGTCCAACACTTGTTATCGATGAAGGATTTATACTCTTCCGCCGCACGCACTTAACCGCATTTGGGCCGTTCAATGCCTCACGAACTAACTGAGGGTCCCCCGCGTCACTGCACAGAGTGCACGCTACACTCGCAGACTCAAACGAGTTGTCGCAGTCTTCCAGTGTCGAATCTCCTGGGGCGTACGTTTCATCCGCAGGGTCATCTGGGGTCTCACTACTGCTCTCAGATTCATCCTCAGTGATGACGCTATTGTCATGACAGCTTTCACTAGATGTTTCTGTGGGCTCTGGGGGTAGATCGGGTTGCACTTGAACATTGTCAGTGACAGTTACATTGTTACTAGTTAGTTCAAACAAATTGTAACTTGAATTATCATTCTCACTTGCTGACACGTCATTCCAAAAAGCATGTTCCACAAAGGTGACATTTCTAGCTTTTATGACATTCTTTGGATGCGCCGGGTCTATTAATCTATAACCCTTTGTATCGTCACAATATCCAGCAAAGATATATTTCTTACTTTTAGGATCCAATTTGTCCCGTTTATGCTGAAGGGCGTAGGCTTGACAACCAAAAATGCGCAGGTAACTAATATTCTCCTTAAAAAGGAGAATATTAGTTACCTGTCCATCTTTCTTCTGGAGTACACCCCATAACAGCCTTAGTGGGAGAGCGATTCTTTAAGTAAACAGCAGTGTTGACCGCTTCCGCCCAAAATTCCTTTTTCAAACCGGCATCCTGAAGCATGAACCTGGCCTTTTCCATAATAGACCTGTTCGCGCGCTCGGCAACTCCGTTCTGGGGTGCTGATCTCGGAACTGTGGTCTGGTGTCGGATCCCGTGCTTCTTCAGGAATCTCTGAAAATTTAAATTGACAAATTCACCACCTCCGTCACTGCGAAAAATCTTTATTTTCTTATTAGTTTGGTTTTCTACGAGAGCTTTGAATTGTATAAAAATCTCGAAAACCTCACTCTTCGCCTTAAGAAAATAAACGAATGTTTTTCGTGACCAATCGTCGATGAACGTCAAAAAATATCTTTTCCCACCAACTGACGGGCATGACAGTGGTCCGCACACGTCACTGTGTACTAAACCAAGAATTTCCTTAGCCCTGGTCTCTGATTTCTTAGAAAATTGCAATCTACTCTGTTTACCTACAATACAGGAAACGCACGATTGAAAGTCATTGTTGTCATAAGAAATACCAGTGACCATACCTTTTCGCAATAACTCCATGCTTCTAGTATTCAGATGTGCTAGCCGGCGGTGCCAGACATGCTGTGTAGACTGGCTTCCTGGTGCTGCAGGAGACTTCGCTTGCATGACATTCTCAACAGGACGACCTCCATCCTTCAGTTGAGGCGCTGATGTCACGCTGTCACCTGTACCTACAGACAAAGACGAACACATCGCTTGCGAAGATGGCTCGCTACACAAAACAGACACTGTTTCTATGGCATCAAGTTGATAAATACCATCTCTTAGAGTAGCGGTGGCCAAAACCTCGCCGTTGTCAGTAACCGTACACACGCCAGAACGAAACACAACTTTGTAGCCTTTATTGACCATGGCACTGACAGATAACAAGTTAGCAGTTAATTTAGGAACTAAATAGACATTACTTATTGGTCTTATACAATTGTCCTTCAAAACAACTTGCACCGTGCCTTTTCCAGCCGTCATCATAGCCTCACCGTTGGCTATGTACACTTTCTTCGGCTTGTCGCTTGTGAAATCTGACATCACACTGCGATCATTGCAAAGATGTAGCGTTGATCCGCTGTCCACGTACCAAACGTCCCGCTGAACTCCTACAGCCAACGCCGTAAAAAGCGACGTATTTTTCCGGCCACTCTTGTTGCCGTCCGACTTTTCAGGGCAGTCCCTCATGCAGTGCCCAATCTTCTTGCACTTGAAGCACTTAATGGGTTTACGGGCTTTATGAGCTTTAAATGCCGTTACGTTTTCATCTTTTTCATCACGTCGTAAATTTTCTTGGAGCAATTTCAATTTGACAACTTCGCTTGACAGTGACACGTTCGAATGTTCTAGAGCCATAATTAACGGATCGTAATCGCTTGTCAAACCGCTAAGCAATATTACGGCCAGGAAGTCGTCTTCTAGTGCCGATCCAATATCGCTCAAAAGTTGCGATGTATTCATGATCCTGTTCACATATGCCTCCATACTCGCACATTCGCTCAATTTCGTTGCGAATAGCGTTCGAAGTAAGCCGAGTTGTCGACACAGACCTCGATCTTCGTATGCCTTCTGCAGGTTCTGCCATGCTTCACGCGCCGTCTTCGCATTTCGAATTTGTGGAAATACTGTAGGCTGCACAGACAAAGCGATTTTCGCGAGCGCCTTTTCCTGCTTCTTGGCGTCTTCACATTTATTTCCTGTCTCTCCTATACAATCCCAGAGATCGTCGTGGATAAGCACCATCTTCATGATGAATTTCCAGGAATTATAGTTTTGAATTCCTGACAATTTTTCCACGGAAACATTCTGACTGGCAGATGCCATCTTTTGTTTCATACGAGAAAATTTGGAAAATAACTTGATAGATTCACTTCAGGAACTAGGTGAATTTTGAATGGTCTGCTACCATGTTGGAGAAGCCGGGATATTCATTAAGACACCTTATCTGTTCTGTGAATTTATTGTGAATGCACTACATGCGGCCGGAACTCATAAAAGTAAACAATGAATGGTGACATCTGTCTTAATCTGTAAAAACCTAATACAGAAAGAGTTTAGATGTAGTGGGCCATATACGAACTCCATATTTATGTTCCAACAAGCATATGGTTTAGACAAAATTCACTCAATTCTCCCGAGTTACGATAACGATTTCGGACAAATATTACAAGAAAATTTACGATTTGCGAAGAAAACTAAATTACACCAAAAAATCGTACCTACTATGCGAGCCGCAATTACACATGATTCGTAAAGCGAAACATCTGGGAATAGTGTAATCATTTCTCTTAGTTAAAAAAAAGGTTTGGACCTGTGCATGGTGGCCTTTTAGAGAATATGGTATGTTACGACCACTCCGACTTTGACATCCAATATAACTATCATGGAGCGTTTCTATCGACCTGCTCTAGTGATACCTCGCGATCCCTAACATTGTTTGTCTTAAAATCACTTGCCCGAACTGTTTTGTCCTAATGGGCATTAGCCCTTACGATCAATAGCCATAATGTAATGATTGCCCTAAAACTCATTTGTCAAATAATGTACGGCCCGACAACCCGTGCCCACTTTTTGTAGACGCGGATTATTGGGTCGTGCATTATCAGGGCGGATAAAAATGGCTTGTCATAAGCGAACTCTGTTTTAGGTCGGTTAGGTTAGGGTTCACTTGTGTGCCTCAGACCAGAAATAGACACCCCGCGCAGCGGGATGGCGTCGACTCGCTGCACGGCTACCAAACAACACACACACAAATATAGGACAAACTACAATAGGCCATTCGAAATTAGGAAATATAATCATTAGGATTAACGATCATTAGGCTTACTGATAATTATGATACATAACTATTATGGCACATAACGTTAGGATGAATAATCAATATGGCAAGTGACGTTAAGAAATATAACATTATGGGGAAAAAAACATCCATACGATGTTAGGAAAACTAAAGATAGGGCATATGAGTGTTAGGACAAATGATCAAATGATCATTATGACATAAAATGTTAGGGAATGCAAAAATAGGTTAAAAAACGTTAGGAATTCCGATATAGATCCGGTTCAACGCCATGGATGTCGGTTAGGCTTTGGTTTATAGCTGATTATTTTAGCTGTCTCCCTCATTAAGCTTGCATCAGAAATTGAAGGGAATCCAAAACGTATAGTGAAAAATCGTATTTGTGTAAAAATATAAATTCACCATAGTTATACCGCAGCTGTTCAATTGAGCAATCATGAAGAGGACACTTAGATAACATGTTTAGGCAGCTTACTAACCTTTTTTTTTCTTTAAATCGTACCAAGGAGTCAAAATTCTCAAATTAAGCTCGATAGGCTTGTCCGAATTGAATTTGCTAGACTATATTGAAAGCATCATAAAGTCCCTAAAATAAAAATAAAACCTTATATCAGTTATGGTTTTAAAATACCCTCAGATCAAATCCCTAGAACATAGTAATACAATAGTAGATTGTTAACCGAGGGTTGAAAGCCACCCATTCCAGACGAGATATTTTTCTTCGTTCGAGCGCCAATGGTTCGAGGCTAAAATGGGTGGCTTTCCCCGAGTTACACACTCTACTTTTCATTTCGAATACGAGGAAATGAAATGAAACCCAATACCTTAACCAGGTAGGTTATTTTCTGAATCAGTCAGATCCTATAGAACCCATTTTAAAAGCGTTTGTGTGTGGACCATTTGGGCGGGAACTTTTGACAGTTTTAATAATGTTTGTGTGTGGACCATTTCCTGGACGCCCTTTCGAAGTGGTTTTATATCGAAAAACTAATTATAATTGTTTTTTGGAAGTCCAATTATCCATTACATTGAACTATGAACACTTAAAACATCTTTAAATAAGTTCAAATAGCAATAATAGTCATACTAGAATAGATTTATTATATATAGGTATTTAAAAAAATAACGTATGATTGTCAACCAGTTTCAAAAATCAATACAATTTTCTGAAACTGTGGCTGTACAGGTTTCTGCCATTGCTTTTTTATTTTTTATTACTTTTCAACCCTAGGGGCGACATGCCTCACTTTCAACCCGCTGTTTAGATAAACAATGACCTACTTTCAGAGTATGAGAGATGAAAAATAATACACATTTCAACACTTACACCAGGTTTTATCTGTATTTATACTAAACGATACAGTCTTTGCTAGTTATGTCACATGAAACGCTTTAATGACCTGCAACACGTTATTCAACAACTTATAAGTAACTTAAATATAAATGGTTTTTGGCTCATCCGATTTATAATGTTGTATGAGAGTCTGCAGTATTCGAACTAGATACGTAACATAAAGTTTATGTTAATTACCAAATAATCAAATATATCAGCATACACTAATGGGAAGTAGATATAAATTATTATTCGGTAATATGTTTTTCTCGCGACTGATTTTGGCACTAATCCGATTTTGAAACAAGAACTTTTAATTGGTATCCGTTAATTTCGAGTGGTCGTGGGCCAGGAATTCCATTCATCTGGTTTTTCTTGGATTAAAATCAACAATCTCAGATTAAATCGGGTGCAAGCAAAAACTAAAAAGGCCTGTTTGATTAGAAAGCAGATGATGGGCCTTAATGAGTCTAATGGTGGATACCATTCTAAGTCTGCACGTGAAATAATCTGCAATTAGTCGAAACCCAGTATCAAGGTATAATGTGCATCTCGCAAATTGTAAAAAAAGTCATGGTAATGTTTTGTAGATGTTGTATAGAATAGAACATTCGAAAAGATTTCATTCTCATGCCTCGTCTCCTTATATGATTAATGTATTGTTGACTAGCGGTGCTAAGCTGTATTATTGCGCCAATGTAACGCCTACTGATTACAAGAAAATTATAACCCACTTCCGTGCAAATCTGTTAATCCATGTCTGAAATTACCTCGTTTTCAATTTGGTTGTAAACCACCAAACCGCTCGCCACAGATTGCAGATAGATTCCATTTCCATAACATGCTTAATACGGTTAATAGTGGCATGTGTAAGAAGCTTCCACGTAACGCTAATGCTTTAGACTATTTCGTGTTTTCAATTTAAGTAAGTAAATTATCTTTTGTCATTTATTATCCGATCTTTATTTGCAATGTTTGGATTATACCGATTCCCAGAGTAATAGCGGACGATACGACTAATGTTGATGTACATTGTTATGCAAAGTGAATTAGAGATGTGTGTCAAAAAATAAAAGTATTTAAATATTTTTTAAAGTCTATGTAATCTAGGAAGGTGGACATGACCACGCCCGGATTTCCTCGAGCATGCTGAAATATTAAGTAGTCGTTAACGCCGTCGTTATAGTTATGTCGACATTTGATCCGATCGACTCGTTATACTAAATCAAATCCTGTACCTAATAATAATTCCCAGGATTTATTTATTTCCGTAAGTAAGCGGTGTCTGCGGCGCTACCACGAACTTCAAAAGTCGAAGTTCGTAATACATGCATCCCTGTCACTCAAGTAAGGGAGTGCGATAGAGATGGAAATACCCCAACTTCGACTTTCGAAGTTCGTGGTAGAGCCGCTGTTCTGTGCATATGCATATAGCAGTTCATAGCAAACAAAACACAATTTATCTGGCTATAGGTAGGTCTACTATATTCGGAAAATTCCAATGATTATCAGAAAGAACATCAATATGAGAGCATAGAGTTAGATAATAAGTTAGTTTTTACATCTATGCTATCATATTATATACAACTTGAACTGAAAGTGTATGTGTGTATATGTGTGTGTGACGACCGCTATATCATTTTTTATCATTAATTTATTCATAACAATGGATATTGTGTTAAACATTATACAGGTACAATTACATTAAGAGTCCGCAGTAAGCCCGATTCTCCATACAAACAAACGTAGTAACGCTCTCATTTTAAAACTACGAGTTAGATTGTAAGTAAACTTTGCATATACATTAACATGAGGTATATCTATGTCTGTAATTAGTTTATGTAGCTTTAGATACCATAGTAAAAAAAATACAGCGATTTTAAGTTTTTCATACAAAACTGGAACCATATAAACTAATTTCAGACATAGATATATCTCATGTCATTGTATATGCAAAGTTTCGTCACAATACAACACGTAGTTTTCAAATGAGAGCGTAACTACGATTGTATGGGAAGGTGAAATTCTCTCTTAACTACACAAATTACAAAATAACAAATTCCCTTCTCATCATCAGGTAACAATGTTAAAATTAAAAATAAGATTATATTATATTATGATATAAGTAACAATAATTATTTTACACAAATTACATAATGGGCTTTAGCCTAGTTGGTAGTGACCCTGCTTACGAAGCTGGAGGTCCTGGGTTCGAATCCCGGCAAACGCATTTATTTGTGTGATGAGCACGAATATTTGTTCCTGAGTCTATTATGTATATCGTCGCCTAGTACCCATAGAACCTACAAGCTACAGCTTTGCTTAGTTTGGGACTAGGTCGATTTGTGTGAGACTGTGTGTCCCCATATATTTATTAAAATTATTATTCTCTTTATTTATTTGTTGTCTTAGGATAGGTTTTTACAATCTATTATATAAAATCGAAAAACCAGAACGGGATAAAACACGAAGGAACGAGCGAGATAGCGCCTTACAAAAAACACGATCTCCGGCGACACGTTTCTCAAAAACGTATTATTTTTACAATCACGTAATGAAATCTCGATAACATTGACAATTTGAAACGTAGGCCATTGTTCGGAAATCTTCGGAAATGTTCGGCTAACGTACGAATCACATTCAGGCAAATTCCATTTTACGTAATTTGATTATATCTGAGACTACATTTCCATGTTAGTATAATCGTTATACAATTGATTCGGCTAAAAAGACGATACTGTTTATAAATAATAATGATTAAAACTAAACTTTGAAATTGCGGTTAGAGAATTTTACATGAAATGGAACGTAATACGCGGTTGAGTTCAACCTTCCGTCATTGTCACTGTTTGTTACTTTGAAAATTTGCCTTTAATTATTATTTATCGTTTGTTATCATTTGTTATCGTGTGCAACAGGTGCTCTGATGTTCGATCGGTCGGATATACTACCGAACACTACTTACCTGTAGTCCACCGTCAAGATTAAATACTATGGCGGAAGGAAGCGACGGGGATTAATCTGAACAATTCTTCGGAACACTCCCCATTGTACATGCGGTAGAAAATGCAAAGCGAGGCTCTACATCTCTACGCAGTGCTAAGGAATCAAGCCGATCGGAAACACGCTGGCAGCCGACAATTCGAATCGCTCTCCGTTGAATGCGGTCTAGAGGGAGGAGTTGGTACTGAGGAGCCCCTGCCCACAGATGACAACAGTATTCCATATGTGGACGGACCTGCGCCTTATAGAGCTGTAGGCGGTGAGCCGGCGTGAAATACTGTCTCGATCTGTTGAGCACACCGAGCTTCATTTCAATTTGGTAAAACGAAATGGTTTTAGAAATAGAAATAGAAAAACTTTGCTGCTGATTCTCGGTAGCGGCACTGAAGTTGCTTCTAAAATAACTACGTAATTGTTTTCTGACGCAAGACGCACTGCATACTCAATTACCCCTCGGCCTCGTTTGGTTTTAATTACGGCTATGAACATAGTTTTAAGCTGAAAAAAAAGAGAAGACGAGACGGCAGGGCAATGCGACTGAATTATCATTTTGAAACTTAGAACATTTATCATGACAACAACACATACATGCACATAAATCAACATACAAAAGAGAAAACAACATTGCCACGAAACTGTTCCATCTCAGCGTCCGAAACTCAATAAACCGGCCAAGTGCGTGTCGGGCCACGCGCAGTGTAGGGTTCCGTAGTTGTCTGTCTGTCTTAGTTACATCGACGTGCGGTGCGGTTGTGTCGGTCAAAGGGTCTAGCAAGCTAAGCTAAGAAGATTGGCCCCCGCAAGGGATTTGGTTGTAATTTGAGGTGCAGTAGTGGCAGGTCCTAAGAACACTGTATGCGTAATATAAGCCTTTGATCTTCTTTTGTTTCAGACTTATCCACGAAAATGACAAAAAATCAAGGTAATTTTTAAACTGTTATTGTAGCTAAACCAACCATGCGAGAGCAACCAAATAAATTCAGAATTAAGGAGCATAAAATGGGGTTCATAATGCATATTTTCACACACATTCATTTCCTAGAACTTGGATAACAAATAAAGATTATTTTTCTCCTCCATTTTTTTGTCACCTCGCGGAGACACAACTTTCAAAAAAAATACTTGATAAGCCACAATTATTAACTACGTATCCATTTAAAAACATTTTGAAAAATCATGGTGCGTCATGTCAAAAAAAAAAACAATTACGAACATACGTTTACTATATCATATTATATCAGAGTAGTACCTACTACCTAGTGGCAAATGAGTCTGTAGTATAACATCCTCTTTCGTTCATTATGAAATAATTAATTGACATTGATCTATGACGTACATATGTCATACATTTCTAACTACACATTTTCTAGCTATTTCTTACGTAGTTTCTTAGAATAATATCTGAAAGCAGGTGTAAATGTTGTAATATATGTTTACGCAAAACAAAAGGAAAAAAGTGATAAAGAACGCTGATGAAGCTTTGTTTTTTTCTAGTGCCACGAATAAAAATATTTTTACGTCACACCTGGCCATAATGCGAGTTTTATTGCACGCTACGCGTACGGTAAAACTCGCATTGTGGCCAGATGAAGACGTAAAATTGTGTACTCACCACGGGCGGTAATTCGTAAAGCCCCAGATCGCATATTTATGGCCCTCACCTCGGTTCGGGCCACAAACACCTGCGATCGAAGAAGGAAGAAAGAAGATCAAAGGCTTATATTACGCATACAGTGTTCTTAGGACCTGCCACTACTGCACCTCAAATTACAACCAAATCCCTTGCGGGGGCCAATCTTCTTAGCTTAGCTTGCTAGACCCTTTGTACGAAAATTGGCATTTCCAAGTATACATTAAGTTGGTCGACTATTACTCGGTAACTACTTATGCCTACTTGTCCGTGATAGGTATATGTACTACTACCACGATTTTTTTCAGATCCCATTTAGCCGGCAGGGAGGAGAGGACACATGACTCGAACAAAAATTAGGGCTTTAAAGCCCAATATCTCGCAAACGAATCACTGATTTGAAAAATGGTTCTAGGAAACCCATAATATTTTTGAACAAGCTATTCAACGATAGAACGACAGAATAAAATTACATCCCCGCTTTAGGTGTAGGGGTGGTAAACTAAAAAAAATGTTTTTCAAGATTTTATTGTACTATATATGTCGGCGTGATTCACAGTTTTCTAGTAGTAATGGTTACTGAGCCGAAGACGGACGGAAAGCCGGACATGGCGAAATTATAAGGGTTCCATGTTGACTACGGAACCCTAAAAACTAGCGGATCTGTGAAATTATTAGAACTCGCAAGTGTCTTGTTAAGTTTCTTTTTTCATTTTTACAACTGAATCGTCTATGCATAAGATGGTCTGGTTATATAACTACAGACACTTATTTAGGGACTAGGTTTTTTTTGGCTCAACTTATTTATATGTATGAGTATTATGATATTATCTTGTATTCATTCCTTCCGTTATTTCATATATTTATAGGGCCATAAATATAGGAATGTAGTTAAGGTGACAGTATAAAAAAAAACAAATTCTTAAACGGTTTCACAACATTCTTATTATGATTCATACCCATTATGATTGCTTCGCGTCTTATATTTGACATAGAAATCTAATCCTGGAGCTGGCACCGCGAAAGTGAAGAATTTGACCTTGTCTTGACTTGGTTGTCATATCGTGCGGACACATAAGCTGGTTAATTAACGAGTAAAGTGACAAGTCTTGAACTCACGACCCATTGTAAAATTTCCATGGTAAAATGTTGTGTAGCTAGAAAATAAGTCAAACTTGAAATGAAGCCCTTTAATCTAATGCTGCTATGATCGTGGGAGCCAGCTTGCGAGCATCTTAATGAAATCAAAATATTTGACTACCTAATTTAATCATAATTTCATTATTAAGTCCTTGTTGCTAGGCGTTACCGGAGGGCCAAGCGCTTTGTAACAAATTTGTCCTTGAATCGAGTTTCTTCACGCTCAAATAAACGTAACAGAATGGTAGTAAACGTAAAGCATCGCAAAATATTCAGTTACGAAACTGCTCCAGTTGGTAAAAAGGTGTGTTATACATTCACACCCAAACTAGTGGAACATCAGGTAAACACGCACCAATAACTGAGATGTATATATTTGTACTCTGCCGACTGATAAATTAGTAAGTAAGGCAATTGTACAGTCAAGTACAAAAATATGTAGGTATCGAGTTAATGCTCTCATAAATATGAACCGAAACCTTAATCCGCCGACATAAGAGCGATGGGACGTGTTTATGAGTAAATTGTATGCACCCATATCTTTACACTTGACGTTACCATGAAATTTCCAGTTGCTTTATAAGGCACTGGTCCCACCGCCGGCTAGTAAGCTAGAAAAGTTGGGCGAGTAGCATTACATTGCGGATCTGTAAAGGTCGATTGATCACACTATGCCTGGTCAGCACGCAATGAACCGTTACTCGCCCAACTTTTCTAACTTACTAGCCGGCGGTGGGACCAGTGCCTAAGGCAGCGATCTATAGTATTATTTAAACATTTTAAATGTGGTAACATTCCTTATACAGTTTAATTTGACTATTTGTTCGCTATCTATACTACGTTATTTATTATCTACTACATATAATGCAACAGTGATATGACTCTGAAACAAAAACGAGCACATTTGTTCTGGGCTGTTATTCGCTACGCGCTAATGTGGCTCACCCCGCCGGTCACCCGTCACGAAACTAGACCTCTACCTACGCTTAGTTAGTACGCATTGCGGTGTCAAGATATATTTGTAGGTGAGCGTTTTGGTTAGTTTAAAACAAGTTACAGAATAGGGGGGCTGCACTCGTATGAGCCTCTTGGAACGACCAGTAATGCACCCATCATACACGACGTCATATGTAACATGTAATATTATGAATAAATGCTTGCTATGCTTGGTGAGGTAGGGCACAGCGAAATGTCATCCCGCTCGAATGTGGAGCAGCCCAACTGGGGAAGTACCTCCGCCTTGCAGAAGATCACAGCCATAATAACACTACTACTTAGTAGTGCTGTGTTCCTGGAGGTGAGCAAGGTCGCCAGTGCTCCCGAGGATGCGTTGTGTTGAGAGCGAGGGAATTTGTTCCTTCAGCTGTCAACACGGCGAATCCTCAAACATATCAAGGGTCGGCAACGCCCATGTTACTCCTTTGGAGCGGCATGCGTCTATAGGCTACGGTGTCCGCTAGGGCCGTACGTGTTTGCCACCGTCGTTGTATAAAATAAAAACTAAAAAAAATTGGTATGAGTATGGCTTAGAAAACCCAAAAAAGTTCTTGATTTCCAAAAAAGAAAGCCAGCCTCTTCCAGCCTAATTATTGTCGGAAAAAAAAATTGAATCATAAGATAACTTCAACATGCAGACCACAAATTCGCGTTTACTCATGCGAAAAATGTGTAACTGATAGAAAAGATTAATGTGCATCTTTCATTCGCAAGAAGTAAGGATTTATACCAGTATTCATAAAAACAAAATAACTTCCTTAATTTGTGATATTATTCCGGTAGTCCAAAATTGCATTAAGGTAATTCTGTAATATATATAATATATAAAGATAATAGTAATGTGAAATGAGTCCATTACAATACAATAATGCGAAAAAATTAGCGACATATCGAATTTAACCCCGATATTTTCATACGAAAACAATAGCGGTATACGTTCCCTGTGAAGTATATCACACATTTGTTCAAATCATTTCAGTAGCTCATCTATATGAGTCGCGAACTACTCGGATGACTCCCGTATTTAAACTATCATTATGCCAACATTATGCTGAGATGCAACCATTTCTATGAATAATAACACAACAATTTGACTTAGTTCTAGTTAATATAATTATTATAAAAAACGCTATTATAAATGTACTTAATTTATTGTACAGTTCTCACCATAATTAAAAAAAACAAACATAAAACTTAAACTATAGGTAAAAAATTTGGCATAAATCGCCGTCAACGGGCATGGTGCCCAGAAGGCTGGCCGTAGTTCCTCGCTGTATAGCGATACTAACACGCTGTGCGAAATACTGGCCAGCCCTCTGGTCGCCCGAGGCTTCTATTAAGCGCGTCGCCAAATCTTTATAAAGCCGACGCGCACTTGGACCCCAAGGCCCCAAGGTTTCAACTCCAAACGCCGCAAACATGTAGCTGTTTCCTAGGACGGCATATTTGCGGCGCTTGAAGCTTTCGGCCGAGGATGCCGCAGCGCCAGCGGCGGCACTGGTGCTTGGAACATGGGACGGTGCCAGGGTATCAACGCAAGTAGAATCCCAAACTAGCGGCTGACCCATGCTCCAAGGCACCAGCGTCATTCCGTCAGGTCTCTTGCCGTCGTCCCTGGCCAGCCCGCTGGGCTCGAGGACTGCCGGCACTCTCGCACTGACAAGAGCCCGACGGATGATATCGTTAATACTGGCGTGGCGGGAGATCCTACCAGCGCTCCGGACACAAGAGAGGCCATGGTGGCCCAGTTTGTCCACCATGGCGCCGCATTGACAGCGATGTGGCTGATTTGTTGATGCCCCCAGACGCAAGCTAGCTGCCAGGCGGAAGGTGGTGTTATCTAGAAAAGTGCCTATGTTTGGAGACGGTAGAGCTTGCAGCCACAGACCCGACTCCCACTCCGCAGACGCAAGGAGACGAGCACGGTCTGCCGAACTAGTTGACGTATCTAAAAGGTTTTTCCGTACTAGCTGACAGAGCGGCTCGTCCCATTGCCTCTGCGAGCAGGGGTTGGCGGGCGGGTCCGCGTCGGGATAGGTTATAGACCAAACGTTCTTGGCCTCGGAGCAGTGCGCGGCCTCCATAGCTCCAATAGAAGGATCTAAGATTTTCTCTATAAGGCTTTGAGCACCATGCACCGAGGACAAGAACGCAGGTAGAGCAACACCAGAAATTTTGCGGATACCCAGGCCGCCGAACCTAATGGGTAGGCTAGCCTGGGTCCAAGATCTATCGTCTAAGGGAATATTGAAGATGGTTGTGAGTGTTTTTACGACTAATGTATCTAATTTTGAAACCAAAGCGGGGTATTTCCAAAAATGGGTACCGCGAAGTATATATGTAAATTTTGGGACGAAAAGACAATGCTTAATGATTGAATAGGCTGAATGAAGATTAATTTTGGCCAAACGGTGTGATGATGCTTTGAAATTTTGAATTTTTGAGTCGATGAAGTTTTCAAAGGATTGATCTAAGACGGGACAACCAAGAAGGTGAAGCGATTCTTTGTTTATAATTTTGATACCCGGGGCGAGTTGTCTAAAAAGGTCGATTGTATTTTCTTTGGCCGGACAGGAATCGGTGATAAAAAGTTCGCACTTAGAGAAATTTAGCGATAGGCCAATTTTTTCCATGTCTGTGTTAATTTTTTTTAAATCTTCTCGGACGGTAATCGCTTCTCCGCCGAGGGTTCCGTCATCTAAATACCAAACGTTTAATTTTGAATTTAGTTCCTTAATGATGGGATGTATAGCAAGGCTAAAAATTGCTGGGCCGAGCGGGTCGCCTTGTTGGCAACCTACAGAAGAAGCCAGAACGTCGGTTTTATATAATAATTTGGAAGGAGAACTATAACATTGCCAAAGAAATTTATATATCAGAGGAATTTTGTCTTTTATTTGAGTCAACAAGGCGCCCCGGTCTACGGAATTGAAGGCATTGCAAACATCCACCTTAAGCAGCACCTCCCCAGCCTCATGATCGAGGAATGTTCGCACGGCGTGCACGGCGGCTTCACATCCACTTTTGGAGCCAAACCCCAGTTGGACAGGTTGAAGTTCTGGTGTAAGCTTGGGAAGGATGGAGCGGCAGGCGATCTTGGCGACAAGACGTCGGAGTGTGGTGCCAACTGCAATGGGGCGGATGCCGCCGTCTTTTTTTGTTAGGGCACAACAATATGCCTGGCACTTTTCTTATTTGTTGTTGTGTTTCTTTGTCTAGAATAAACGATTATTCTATTCCAATAATTGGGCATTTTCGCCCGAAGAGATCATTAGTGACGTAACTGAGTAATGAAGATAAATATGTTCAATTTTGCAACCAAAATTAACAATAGTAATAGTCAATTATTTGATACAGGGAACAAACGCTCAGGAAAAAAAATGCCTTTTATCGTGATTTCATCGTGGTAACGTCTACGTTAACACGAAGAAAAATTTTTTTCATAAAAATAATTTATTTCGTTAAGAGGTGTACAAACGACAACACTGTTAACTGACCATCCTGTGTTTATATAGAACCTTATTACAATGCACTTAAGGTGCACCGATGGTCAGTTAGCTGTGTTGTCGATAGTACCTAATACTATTTGTCCTACGCTACGACAAACAGAAGGTACGAAATGAAACCCTTTAGCTTTGAATTAATAATGACCGAATCAATGCCTCCCAAACGGCAACCATACCCTAAGTGCATCGCGTTATCAGTTCGCCACGCACACCCAACATATCGCACCAACTCGCTGATCCATGGCTCGCGCATCCACAATTTCAAACGTGTTTGTTGTTATTCACAACACAATGCTTCACCTCACTTTACTACAAGCGAACCAATGTAAGCAGACAAACGACGACGCTCTGTTTTTACGGATCAAGATATACTAGGGGTGAGCGGTAAGATGAAACTAAGTCGTGAATAGAATAACTGTTATCTTTGAGCTGATAATTAATATCGAGAGTTACGTGCTATCACTCGTCTGATGCTATGCGCATAAAGGCATCTGCGCTTTACAAACGGACGGCAATAATTGCCCACGATTAGGTTGCATTATTTTTGCATTATTAGGCGCATACGTTAGACTTTTTTGTTGCCCATTGTGTTTAAGGATCGCGAGGAAAATATTACGGGTAATAATAAGCCGAATTAATAATTATGATAAACCGCACAATGTCAAACACCAGCGTAGGCGTAGGGGCACGTTAGTAGGCCACTCTCGTAAACATGAAATCCGTCATGTAATAAGTATGTAGGTAATTCAATGTCGCACCATAAATTACTATACTATGAGCGATTACCATTATGTTCACTCTTGTTGATTGACGGACGCAAAGTAATAATCATATAGGACCGAATTGACAGGTTTAAGAAGTAAATAGACAATAGACAGGAATTTACACGGCTATACCTATTCGTAAAATAATCCTGATTAAGAGTCATTGCGTCACAGAAAAACCAGAAAGGTCCTTACAGTTAAATTTTATTAACTAATGTTAAGGATGCGCCCCTTGTGGATTTTAGCATAAAAAATCCGACGTAGTTTTCTCCTGTAGGTACCAAAAATCGAAATCCATTCACTTTCCACGTATACCTATTATTCATCTTTTTAGGTGAAAAGATTAAAAAAAATTAAAAATGCAGAAATAACTATGGTTATATACTGAAAATAACAATTAATAAAAACAAACATAAAACTTAAAATATAGATAACATTTTTGGCATAATATTGAAAATTGGGAACTTTTGGGAATATCCCCGGGAACGGCACATAACTTCACGCCTCTGTCTGTAAAATCGATCTCTGGTGATAACAAGTACCTACTACCAAAATAAACAATTATTTTACGTCAGCATAATACATTCTAAGCTCTATAACTAAACGGTCTTGATCACTGACAAATTTCCAAACATTTTGATAAATTGTTAATTCATTAACCTTCGCAGTTGACACAACGTTGATGTAGTAGCTGCCGGTCTTAAGACAAAGGAAAATCTAAGATCCGGTCACGTTTTTTCGCACAATTAAGTGTTCGGCATGTGGAGGGTCTATCGTAGTGTATGAACTTAATGCTATGCTTGACATGCCATGCTTGACAGTTGACAGATCAGTCAACGAAGAAGTTGATACAATACGTACTAGATAAATATCAAGTTTTTGTATTATATATTTTTTTTCGTTATTACTATTAATGAAATTTCTCATTATCAGGGATCAGATAATCGGACATATAAAACATAGCTACACTTTGACGGCGGCGTTGATGTTGAGTTGTATGGAGGCAGACTCAATTCAATTTTATTATTGAAATTTCCGGGATTTATAAATTAACTTCTTCATTAGTAAAATAAACACGTAAATAAGTATACTACTCAAAAGAAAATAGGGGCCATAAGTATGGTGATCGTTACGTGAAAATTATATTAAACAGTAATTGTATATATTTTTTCCAGCTATTAGACTTTAACAACAGCATGAAAGGTGTGGATTCTGAAGGATACGGGACATCACTTATATGCCACTTATCAATTCGTTTATTTCCAATAATTAACAATAAAATAGAAAAATTTAAGTGGCCCTTATTTTGTTTTGAGCAGTATATGTGTAATGAAGTATTGGAAGTTACTTGCCATGTATAAATCTACTAAATGTTATGTTTACCTGCAATTTATTCAAGTATAGTAATTATTAGTAGCAAATTCAATTAACGTAAAGTTTTATCCTAAAAATAAAATAACGACCCAAACTACCAAATATTTTCTGTTAAATTAAATTAGTTTTTTAGGGTTCCGTAGTTGACTAGAAACCCTTATAGTTTCGCTTTGTCTGTCCGTCTGTCCGCGGATAATCTCAGTAACCGTTAGCACTAGAAAGCTGAAATTTGGTACTAATATGTATATCAATCACGCCGACAAAGTGGTAAAATAAAAAGTTTCTTTGTTTTAATTAGGGTACCTCCCCTATACGTAACGTGGGGTTTTTTTTTCATTTCAACCCTAACGTGTGATATATTGTTGGATAGGTATTTAAAAATGAATGGGTTTGCTAAATTCATTTTTTGATAATGTTAATATTTTCGGAGATAATGCTCCAGAAGTAAAAAAAATGTGTTCCCCCCCCCCCCCCCCCTCTAACTTTTGAACCATAAGTTTTAAAAATATGAAAAAAATCTCAAAAGTAGAACTTTATAAAAAAAATCTAGGAAAATTATTTTGAACTGGATAGGCTGAATAGTTTTTGAATAAACTTACAAAATAATTTCTGAACTAAGTTTGTAATTTAACCGTATAAGCAGGTGTTTATTGTACCTGTAATTTCTACAAAATCACAATGAAATGACGTGCTTTCAAATAAAGTAAAAAAACGGTGAAAATCGGTTCACGCAATAAAGAATTATCCCATAAAAATCATCTTCCATACTTTAAGCTCGCGCGCAATAGTTTACTTAATTTGCCGATAATGTCGCTGTATGTCGGGTTTTAGGGTTTTGTACTTAATATGTCAACTCAATATAACAAATAGCCCATTTTTTTAACGCTTAAGCGGGGACACTTACTGTGACGGACGAAAAACTACTACTACTAACTAAACTACGGAAGCGTGGCCCGACACGCTCTTGGCCGGTTTTTTAAGAAGCTGCTGATTCCATACTTACTTAACATTTTCCGGGAATATGCCAACTTTAGGCATTTATACATACGATTATCCAATCCCTGCTCATTATAGAAGGAAATACGAATATAGGCAGGACCTTCATCCATCTATTTAATGGATGAAAAGCATTTTATAACGCATTTAGTCAATTAAGAAATATTTCGCGAATGGGTTGGCTTTAAAGTTGCTGACCAGACTCAAAAATGACTCTTTTTTTTAACATAGCACTCAATAATTTAAGAAAATTTTTTTATACTAAGCAAAAGTATGAAGCCTACGAGCCATATAAAGTGTATACACATTGGGTTATAATTGTTTCCTGGCCTAACTATTGGGTTGGCATGTACCTATAAACTGGTAAGTCGAACCAAGTAATGTATACTCATCTGTTTAATTAATATATTTATCTATACGCTTTATACTTCGACACAGAATAAATAATAGTGCCTTTCGATACGCATCAAATTTGTTCGTTAAACCATTAAGTGCAATGTTTAAAATGTCCTTTTTGTTTTTTTTATTCACCCCATTCACGAAATATTGTCTTAATTCGATATAAAATACTTTCATCCATTAAACAGATGGAGGAACATCATGCCTATATTTGTATCTATTACGAGTAAATGATTGTCAAACAGCGAAAGTTTTTCCATATAAATACATCATAGTTTCAGTGAACTGCCCTGCCAGCTATTCCATTACCAAACTCGCCGCGGTCGAACGATACATAATGATGGGATTACTTTCTCACACTTACTCGGAAAGCATGGCATTTTGTCTGAAAAACGAACACGCGACGTGCCTAATTTTAAAAAGCTAAATCTTTTGTGTTTTTGTGTGTAATAATCCATACAAAACCCATTGTTTCCCGCTGCGTTAAACTTTTCAAAATCCTGATGTCCATAATAAATCGAGAAGACCAAGGAAAAATCACATTCAGCCAAAGAAAACCACCCGCGAACCGCGCAGTTGTCATGGTGAGAAGAAAATTTAATAAAAAAGTTTAAAACCGTAAGTAAATTCATTTACTTGAGATATTATGAAACATCGGCAAGCGTCGGCCCGCTAACCACCTCGTCAGGCAACCCCTTTCTTTCCGCGCCTCGGCAATTATGTACTATTTTCTTGTGCACAATAAATTTATTTTAATAAGTGTCTTATATACAGAGTGTTTTTTTTAAATGGGACAGTATGGGGAAATCCGAATCTAAAGGAGATAGAGGAAAAGTATCCAAGGAGACATTAGGTGTTTTTTATGTAAACAAATTTGGCTCATTAAAATTTTTGGTCAAGCGTGAGTTGTTCTTAAAAAATTATAAAGTTGGTCATTTTTTTTTTGACGCGGGTCGGCTCCGTTTCATGTAAGGATTATTTCATTGTACGGAAAGAAAAAAATCTGAACAGCAGAAGTTGGTCAAATTTAATGGAAACTAATCTTCATACAATTGCAGTATTCGCCTTTTAATATTGTTACAAGTACCTAGGCGTGTAAAAAAATATTGAAAATTATTCCATTTTTAAATTTCGATAATCAATAAGAGCTCCAGATGATTCAAGAGAAGAACATTTTTTTTAATCTTCGTAAACATCATGGCACGCGATAGTCTTGAAATTATAAAAAAACGAATTCAAATTTGGAACGTAAGTTATTTCTGCAGCAAAGAATTCAAATTTGGAACGTAAGTTATTTCTGCAGCTGTGATTTTGTTTCCAATCAGTTCATGCTTGTAATTTTATTCATCATGGCGTTAACTGATTCACATAAAGTTGATTTGATTGAGGCGTATTTTCTTAATTATCGCAGTAGAGATAATGCACTTAAGTGGTATCAAGCAAGAACGCTATCCTGACCGTGTAGTACCGAATCGCAAGATATTTGATAGTTTAATAAAGAACCTAAGACAGGAAGGGTATTTCAAACCTAAGCGTAAAAGGCCGACGATAGTCAACAGTGAGTTTATAACTGTGCTCGTACCTGCATAAGACAAGACGGCGGCCACATCGAACATTTACTCAAGTAATAAACCAACTGTATGAAGATTAGTTTTCATTAAATTTGACCAACTTCTGCTGTTCAGATTTTTTTCTTTCCATACAATGAAATAATCCTTACATGAAACAGAGCCGACCCGCGTCAAAAAAAATTGACCAACTTTATAATTTTTTAAGAACAACTCACGCTTGACCAAAAATATTAACGAGCCAAATTTGTTTACATAAAAAAACACCTAATGTCTCCTTGGACACTTTTCCTCTATCTCCTTTAGATTCGGATTTCCCCATACAGTCCCATTTAAAAAAAACACTACAATTAGGTATGATTGTGAAAAACTGCGTCTAAACACATAATTGTCAAAAGCATACATACATATTTGATGCCTGCTCCGGAGTACGATCATAATGCACAGAATATGTAATTTGAGCTCTTTAAAAGCTTTAAAAGCTCACGAGTCAGGCATTTCAAAGTGCCTATCTTTACATATTAGTTACCTATACAAGCCCATACAAGTACCTACTGTACATGCAGCGCGTCCAGTATCTACGTCATCAGGCATTTCTAAGGCAGGCAGGGGTGGAGGGGGAGGAGCAAATACGGCCAATAGGGAAGATGCAGATATACGGCCGTATTCATAAACGTACTTCAAGCCTATTTTAACTAAAATGCCGTTAAAGTTCGTTTGTCCTTATGTGTCACATTGACATTTGTGTTCGTAAGAAAGGGACAAAGCACATTTTATTTAGCAGAGGCATTTTAAGTTTTATGAATAAGGGGGATAATATTTACCATTATTTTGTGACCAATATGATGAAAAAACAAAAAAAACTACTGAAACGTTTTTATTTCAGTTTAAATGCTAATTTCAAACAATAATTATGATTTGAAGTAATGTTAAACGGAACGTGTTTTACTAACAGTCAGCGTCTGGTGACGTTACTCCTGTCAAAAGTCAAAACTTAACTATATGACATCTAGGGACGAACCACGGAAAATCAATTATGGCGAGTGACACACATGAGTGACGTCACAGGAACTGTAGATCCTTTTAGGCGCGCGAGAGTTTAAATTGTCAGTTTGTAACAGGAATTTTTGAGTATCAATCATAGTATTTTAATTTTTTAATACTTTCGTGGTCTATTCTACATGCGAATCTTTCAAATGAAAGCAAAATTGTAAATTTTGCAATTTCCCTAATTGCGAGTGAACTGGGTCAAATGAAGTTAAACATGTTTTTCTGCTAAAATATCCTACATAATCATATTAATCGAGACTACGAACGTCTTAAATAAAAACAATATAGGTAGCAAAAAGTTTTTAATTTAAAATTAATATAACTCAGTTACGAGTAGATTACTTACGAGTACCTACTTAAATCTGTTCAAGTAAGTAAAACTTTAAAATGCTTGCAAAAAAAGGAAGCTTAGTTTATGTATTAAGTAGAGGTGTAATTTAAATTTGCCCTTCATGTCGATAACAGGCCAAGGTAGAACAGAAATAATTAGTATTGTGTCGCAGAAGTAGAACTTCCTATACTTACATATTTTGTTTTCCGAGTCAAACTTATTAATTAAATATGTCAAATCACCATAACTTTAAATCAGATACTTATTTTTTTTCTTCTGCAGTTGCGGATACTGGCAAATAGCCTAATCAATAACAGAGATCTGATATAAAAATTTACTAACAAAATTCTTGAAATAAAAAACCTTTTACGTGTTGCAGATACTTCCTGCTTAGCAATTAGTAGTAGGTACTAATTGTCTGGTTTTTTTTTTTCAATATGAGTGTTCACGGTTTTTGATTACTATTTAATGATGCCCTTAAGTTTCGTACCTTTATCATTTATCAAGTAATAATTTGGGATCAGTGCAAAATTTAAGTATTGTATTGCTTGTACAAGCAAAGAACTAATCTTATATACTTGCCAAGAATATTGAATTTTACTCGTACTTAAATTACTAGAAATGTTTACATTAAGTTAAGGTGCTAAGTATATGGATATGGAATGGATATACCTTACGTGCAGTGTCCAAAATAATTGCCTTACGTATTTACCCTTTCCTCTATCCTACTCTCTTCGTTCTCGGCGTGGTGGGTTATATTATACATCCCTCGAAGCTCGAGAAATATTTCATTAATTAAATACATTTTTCATTTAGGGGGTTAGTAACTAATCCCTCTTGTCACCTCTAATCGACTGCGAGCACGCCGCCGCGGCCTCTTCGCTGTCCCGCCCGCGAGAACGCGTGCGCCCGCCTCCTCGCCGCTCCACACGGCTCTCACCCTACTTAATGACATCCTAGACAGCGACAGCCAGCTGGATATTTTCTTCACTTCTGAGCTAACTCTTATGAGGTCAGCGAGTCGCTTTTTGGAAAGTGTAGTAGCCACCAGCTCCATCCAATAGTTTACGATTCAAATGACGTGAGGAATGGTCTCTAATATTAATTTAATTAAAATGATTGTAACTAATAGTAATGTCAAAAATGTGTTTCCAATAACGTGTATTTTTATGTAATTCGCTTATTTAATCAATATAGCAATATTATTATTATACTAGCTTCCGCCCGCGACTTCGTCTGCGTGGACTGGGGTAAAAAACTATCCTATATTTTAATCCAGGCTATAAACTATCTTCGTGCAAAATTTCATTCAAATCGGTTCAGCCGTTTAAGCGTGATTGAGTAACAAACATCCAAACATCCAAACATCTAAACTTTCGCATTTATAATATTAGTAGGATTCAATGAAATGTGTAATTATTAGTTATTAATGTAAATGAAATGTACAAAATATAAATTAGCACGTAAGGTATATCTGTTAGTGTTATTTTTTTATAAATAAATAAATACATTTAACCATTAAGGCTAACTAAGCTAGATTTTGAAATGATGGGCGAGTTCACAGAAACAATACTAATTGTTATTCATTATCGTGTACTACATCGTTCAATAAATAAAGGCATATGTTTAACGGATCACTAGATATGGTAAAATATAACGCCAAAAAAACACTTTTTACTGCCGAAAATAGTAAATGAACACCAAAATTTAATCTCCATTTTAATGTGAAATAATAAACCAAATTATAACATCTTACTCCTATTAACTATTAAAGACAATGCTATCCTAATAAATCATGACTAACCTAAAAATAGTGAAATAATTTCCTAAATTCGACGGAGCCCCGCTTTCGTTTCTAGGACTCAGTCTCCCGCCCTCCAACCGGGCTCCCGCCAAAAACTCGCTTCGTCGGCCCTTCGTTCGCTCTAGGACGCCGGTTCGCTTCGCTCGCCACCTTCCCCCACTCGCTTCGCTTCGCTCGCCACCTTCCCCCACTCGCTTCGCTTCGGCCTCGTAACCCCGTTCAACTCAGGACCTCTCCGGGCTTTTATATACACTCTTTTATTTAGGTAAAAATATTGTATTAATTATTATTTATTTATTAATTAACAATTTTTTTACATCAAGTATATCACTATTCTTAAGTCTAAATAATGGTCCAGACAAGTGTTTAAAGACAGTGTGCGGTAACAGCCCAAAAATACCGAGGCCTGTGCTATAGGGCTAGTTACAAATTATACGACATAGTTCTAAGAGAACGATCGGTTTTTAGATAATGCTTATAAATGGCCAACATGCAAGAATTTAAAAGTACTACAATCTTAATATTAAGTAGTATATTTAAAAAAACAAGAAAATATTATAGGGGGCAATATAGTATAAAATATAATAAATAAATATACCATGTATGTTTTAAGGGTAGTTCGAAAGGTATTGCGAAAATGGGAGGAGATTAAATTCCATGATTGGGAAATATTTGCAAGTAAAAGTTCTTAAAATCAGCAAAGTCAAAGTCCAACAGGAATAGTTTGCTTTTTTATTCAGATTACTAGCATTTATTTTGATATTTTGTACTGAAGCGTGTGTTTTGTTAGACTCCAGTAGATCCTGCAGCGCACTAAGATTTGGTGATCATTTACTAAATTTGGTCTTCGAATTTAATGTGCAGTCGTTACTAAAACAGCTAGTACTAACGTAATGGTAGAATTATATTTTTTGGTGTTCAGTATATTTTTTTGGTAAGAGAGCTTAGGGTATCAAAGCTTTTTTTGGTGGTCATTATATTTAAACCCATAAATAAATATATTTCCTCAGTAAAAATGTGGATCATTACGATATTCAAATTTTATTGTCTAAGGAAATGGCTACTAAAGTTCGAAGCGAATAATTGTTTTGCTCAACGGAAACGTACAAATAATCAGTATCTAATAGAAAGATAAGCATAAACAGTAACCTTCATCGATCCCTGCTACGTATTGGTGAAACGTGGATTTGTATATATCCATACTAATATTATAAATGCGAAAGTGTGTCTGTCTGTCTGTCTGTCTGTTACCTCTTCACGCTTAAACCGCTGAACCGATTTGGGTGAAATTTGGTATACTTAGAGATAGTTTGAGTCCTGGGGAAGGACATAGGATAGCTTTTATACCGGAAATCATCCCGCAAGGGGATGAAGTGGGGGGTGAAAGTTTATATGGAGCTACGATATAAACGAGTTCCACGGCGACGGAGTCGCAGGCAGAAGCTAGTATTAATATAAATGTGCTGGGGTTGCCTGCCGATATCCTAGCTAAGTTATGTTATGTTTAATGGCCAATTTTTAAAGTCTGCAAACAAAATAGGTACTCATATTATGTTACTTTACTAGCATGACTGTTGGCAACATCCGGTGTGCGGCAACTCCTTGAGGGCGAACTCCGGTTTCTGGTCGACAGGGGGCGCCACTTCGACGAACAAAACCGACGTACCGGGCAGTGCGCAAGTACTTTATTTTGGCTGCTCGACACGGGGTCAATAATTCGTAATTATGATATTACGAATTGTTGATATTCAATAAAGTTATACCTATATATATATATTGGGGTTCTTTGCCTTAGCTTAGCTTATATGACCAATTTTAGGCAGTATTTATGGCCAATCGACGCGTGCGACTGCGCGACTGGGTGAGAAGCAAGTATGGAAACGCTCGCGCCTGTACATAACAATTCCACGCCAAGTTGGTGTTTGGGTGACTTCCAATGCGAAGCCCTCGCCGCGAAATGCTTGTATAATATTTAAACGGGGTTAGTAAACAGTTGCTGTGATCGAAGTTTTACATTTTCTCGTAAATCTGAATCAGAATTTGATTGATAAAACACATTATTATTTATTAATTAAGCAATTTTTTTGTAAGATGTTTCTCTCCTGTCGTGGTGCAATAAAGAGTATTTATTATTTTATTATTATTAATTTACATGTCAGGCAGGATATAGAGTAGAGTGGCTACATGCGTTTTAGTACATGTCAAGGTAGTTTTCATTACATTAAATAGATATACAATATTTCTAAAAACTAATTCATTGACATTATACATGCCAGTCTAAGTAAGGGTTATTAACTACTTATGCGTGGGCCAATGATACCTTATCATTAAAATCGACAATGGCGTAACACGCCATGGCCAATAAAATCTTTTTTAGTTTGCCTCTGAAAATGGCGTGTCGATGAGAAATCTAGATGAATGAGAGATGAAATCTAGGCCTTTTTAGGGTTTCGTAACCAAAGGGTAAAAACGGGACCCTATTAATAAGACTTCGCTATCTGTCCGTCCGTCTGTCTGTCGCCAGGCTGTATCTCAAGTACCGCGATAGCTAGACAATTGAAATTTCCACAAATTATGTATTTCTGTTGCTGCTATAACAACAAATACTAAAAACAAAACAAAATTAATATTTTAGGAAGCTCCAACATAACAACCTTTTTTTGCCGTTTCTATTGATAATGGTACGGAACCCTACGTGCGCGAGTCCGGCTCGCACTTGGCCAGTTTTTTTTTATATTTTCGTCTGAAAGTGTCGGAGCCATTCTCGATAGTGCAAAGGCCGCTGAAGATAACTTGTCGCACATACTGTCTATGTGAGCTGACTATGTTCGAGCGCTGTAATTCGAAAACCGGATCCGGAATCCAAACGACAATATCAGCCATGTGGTGCCTGCCTTAACCTGCATGCAGTCCTTCAATAGCAGATCGGAACTTATAGCTCCGTATTGCATATGTGCGATGTAGACGGAGCACCCCTTTAATCCATTTCTTTAATCACAAACCGTGGTTTTACAGTCTAAGCAGGCCTTAAGGTATTATTTGAGACCAAATGCGTCTACTTAAACGTAAGTTGTTAAGGCGGTGCATTGGAAATTATCGCGTGCTTTGAAACACCGTTCTGACTAGATTAAGAAACAATAAGGTCTGATTTTCTATTATATGATTCTTAACTATATGATTGTTTTTCTGATTTTACCGATACATGATTGCTTAAAATTTCCTCGATAGAAAAAAATTCCAAAGTTGGGTCTGTATTTTCCTTTTTTGACTCCTACTCAAACGATACATTATTTTACGACACAATCAAGTTAATACTATAGTATTTCATCTCATCTAAAATCTCACTTTATGAAATTTAAATAAAACTTCACTATGTTAGGTATTTATCGAAATTTGTCCAAAACAGATACGCGAAGAGTGTTATATCTCTTTTTCTCGGACGGCATCAGCGTGTCTCTGTCTAGGAGGCGTGTTCGACTCGAATCAAGGCATCCCCTTAAGCCGGACCGATCCGAACGTTAGCCGAAACCTTTCCGAACAATGGCCGACGGTTCAAATTGTCAATGTTATCAAGATTTCCTTACGTGATTGTAGAAAAAATACGCAACCGAACCGGGAGCCTTTATGCTCTTATTCTAAGTTAATATTCAGAAAATTGACTCTAAAATGTATTTCTCGTGTTACTTGCGTTGTTCTTGAGAAACGTGACGCCGGAAATGTTTTTTGTAAGGCGCTATCTCGCTCGTTCCTTCGTGTTTTATCCCGTTCTGGTTTTTCGATTGTATATAATAGATAGTATAATGCCTGGGAAGTTGTAGGCCACGTCGTGAGGAAACCGGTCTAATCCCAATAAGGTCTAGTTTTCCCTCTGGGTCGGAAGGTCAGATGGCAGTCGCTTTCGTAAAACTAGTGCCTATGCCAAATCTTGGGATTAGGTGTCAAAGCGAACCCCGAGCTCCTATAGGGGCACCCAACCTCCATTAGGGGCAACCGGGAAAAACGCTAGGGGGATGATGAAGTGGTAGTCCAGTCCTGGGAGGGTCGCTAGACGCGGCTTACATTGCACACACATGCAAATCACACACGATGTAAAACTGCTCAGTAAAGCCTGAACTCCTTGCTAACACAAAACTGACCGTAGTTTATCTTTTTTTACAATATTCGAGAAAACGTAAGAGAAAGGAAAATAGATCATTTCATCCCATTTCTGTACTGGAAAATAAACAAAGAAAACTTTTCCATACAAATAGTACCTAATGAGAATGAGAATTTAAAAGTGAACACATATTTTTATAGGATCACTGACCTCATTCCACCAAGTCATGACCGCTTAACATCAGAGGCTCTAGTATAAGTTTTACCGAAACAAAACTTTACGATCGCGTTTGCGTTTTACCCTCAATTTGTATGGGATTTGACAGCTAAACGCGAACGCGGTCGTAACGTTTTGTTTCGGTATAACTTATACTAGAGCCTCAGGTGGGGCGTACTTGCGTGCCACCATCATTTATGCAACATTCAACACACTAAACCTAATCCAAATTAATTAAACTAGTTTCAATGCAATGAACAGTGGAAGCCTGTTATTTGAAGGTCGACCTAACCTTTCTCATGTGGTCAATATAATTTTAAAAAGCATTATATTTTTAATACGAAGGCAACTAGCAATAGCATTTCACTATATGGCATTCTCAAATCGGCCGGCCTCCCTCCATACAAAGTATAGGATTACGTTCGGTGTGCGGGAGTCATTTTTGATGATTTTTTTCTGACTAACATTTGATCTTCATTTTAACTCCCTACTTTCTGCTAACACTAACGCCTTGTTCTTCTTCTTCTTAAACCCATATAATATATTATATTACGGTACCTACAGATACATTTAATATTTCCACGAATGAAGCGCTTTAAATTATATATGACACTTATTTCAGTGATTTTAGGTTTGTTGTGGATATATGTATACTTTTGAACGTTAATGGTGACGATTTTTTAGTCAGTTTTTTTCTGAAAGCTATGAAAAGAGTGACTTACATATCGTACCTATAAAATTAAACCAGTTCATTCGAAAACAATTATAAATTTCTAATTTCTTACTCTTGTCTGCTTTTGGGTGCAGATGTTTCATCACTTTGGACTATTCATTAAATAAATATGAACTTATGACATGCAATATTGCCCAAGACGAAAATAATTACACTGCTCTATTTGTAGTACCTATACTTAAAGCTATGTATGTAAGATATTTTAAAGCGATTTGTGATATGTGTACGATTTTATAGGCGAGGATTTTTGTAGGAGATTTTTGTACCGTACGTCGCATAATTAGATTAGCTAAACTTACGAGGAGTTCGTTCGTAATGTCTTGGGAAATGACGTTTACATACGTAAGCCAGTTATATTATGTTAATGACAAGTAAAAAGTCCCTCCGCCTCGGGCGTATCTTTTAATCTAATCACTATGGATTTATTCACCGATGTTGATACCATTACACAATTCATTGGAATTGACCATTAATATTAAACAGAAGTTTAGGTAAGTTGGTCTCATTGGTGATTAGGTCAAATTAAGATAAATAAGTTCCGTGGGACAGGGGCGTGTAGGGTTCCGTAGTTGAGTTGTTAGAAGTAACTCCAAATGGTTGTTTTTGAACGTTGAAGCTCTAAAATGAGCTGGCGAATTAATCTGAGAAAAACATAACAAACATACATATGTTAATTATGTTTTTCTACTTCTTCCTTTCAACTTGAAATTCTTGAACCAACATATCATCTTATTGGCTTACCGAAGCAATGGTTTTACCAATTATAGCGCAGTGATAGAACATCAAGATAGATATATATATATATATTTAGTTTGCATTAAGTAAAATGCCAAAAAAAATAAAACTAGGCTGTTTTCAACAAAAGTTTTGCTTTTGCATTTAACCCACGAGTGGTATTTTCAGGGTTCTTTCGAAAAAAGATTGCATGCGCGGGCGAAGAGCACAGTATACACGGTGATTTTTAATCAGCGATCAGGAGTCGAAAAATATTTATAAGCAGCCAAAATGGATTTCAATTATAGATTAAATTACTGTTTAATTCATTAAATTTAATGATAATGTTAACACTAATGTCCACTGAATGTTTGGTCACCCTAACATTTCTTGAAGTTAAGAGTCCGCAGTAAGCTCGATTCTCCATACAAACGTGGTTACGCTCTCATTTTAAAACTACGTCTTGGATTGTAACGAAACTTTGCATGTACAATGACATGAGGTATATCGATGTCTGTAATTAGTTTATGTAGCTTCAGATATCATAGTAAAAAAAATACAGCGAACTTAAGTTTTTCATACAAAACTTGTTTTTGCTGTATTTCGCTTGTTTTATAAACTGGAACCATATAAACTAATTACAGACATAGATATACCTCATGTCATTGCATATGCAAAGTTTCGTCACAATCAAACACGTATTTTTTAAATGAGATCGTAACTACGTTTGTATGGGAAGGTGAAATTCGGCCGAGCTTACTGCGGACTCTTAAGTAGATACGTCAAACACACATTTGTAAAATTTTCGCAAACTACCGTTAGGGTGACAAGGATCTTGATATTCAGTTTTATTCAGAAAAAAAGGACGTTTGTTTTTGGTAACTTCGAGTTGATACCCAAAGGTTGTCTGGAAGAGATCGCTCTTCAGCGATAAGACCGCCTGTTGTCTACCTCTACCTACATGTTATTGTATTGTTTTTCTTTTTAACTGTGTTTCTGTGAGGTGTGCAATAAAGAGTATTTGTATTGTATTGTATCGTTAACCGTGTTTGCTATCAATTACAGAATAAGATAAATTTACTCCTGATCACGAATTAAAAATCATCGTATATAGAGCTACATATTTGCATAACCGAGCAAGCAGTCAAAATGATGGTGGCTAGTTACATGCAGCCGCGGTCTGCACGCCAAAACATGGTTCATAATCTCATAATCACTACCTGTTTGACACCACTAACAACTCCATCTAAATAATTTTGCAACGATATTTTTAAGTTGGTCGATTATTAGTCCTTACTTCACATGCCCAATACTAACCATTTAGCTGGCTTCGTTAATGTGTGTTACATTCCCAAGGTAATGTGACCTAATTTTGTTTTCAATGTTTTATTTTATCGCTCGGCGTAATTTTTACACTCGAGGCAAAATGCTGTTTTGTAAAACATTTATAATAGCGAGTTTTGTGTTTATTTAATTTTTGCAGCGATTGAATCTGCCCACGGCGCAGATAACTGATTTAACATTTATTTATTTATTAGGGTTCCGTACCTCAAAAGGAAAAAACGGAACCCTTATAGGATCACTCGTACGTCTGTCTGTCCGTCCTTCACAGCCAATTTTCTCCGAAACTACTGAACCAATTACGTTGAAATTTGGTACAATATGTAAGTTTGTGACCCAAAGAGGAACATGTAACGCAAACAAATGAATTTTAAACATAGGGGCCACTTTTGGGGGGAAATGACAAAAATTAAAAGATAAAGTTTTGCATATACTATCGTGATACATATCAAATGAAAGAGCTCATTGAGTGCATCTAAAATATATATTTTTTGTCATTTTAAAATAATCAGCTTAGAAATTATTTAAGAAAATAGCAAAAAAAATGACTATTCCCCCCCTTCATCTCATAGTTCTTTACCTACAGATGACAGGAAAACCTATTAGAAATGTGCAGTCAAGCGTGAGTCGGACTTAATACGGTAATTGACAAAAACAAATCGGCTTATTTTTATGAAACGTCAAAAACGCTCCGTTAGTAAAAAAAATGTTTAAAATCTTGTGATGTACGGAACCCTTGCACCGTGAGTCCGACTCGCACTTGGCCGGTTTTTTTTTTCTATTATAGCCATGCCAGGTTTATTACATTGCAGCATCACCATTTCGTGTTCATCCATTAATGAAGTGACTAATATATATATCATCCGGTAGTCTTATCGAACTAGGTTTACGTAAGGAATACTTTAAGTATTCAAGAATCGTACAAACTTTCCACCGGGAAGTAAGTAATTCAATAGATTCAAATGAATAGCATACGTCTTTTTTGAAGCAAATAAAAATTAACCATAATGTTTTTTTTAGTACATTACTGCAGAGGCCGTGAAGTAAGGGATTTCTGGACGAGTTTGGAGTAAACGGCCGAGTCGTAGACGAGGCCGGATACAACGAGTCCAGCATCCCTGTTCCGGCCGAGGATTGTATAGTGCTTTTCTCAAACATTCCAGAGCAAATTTAAATTTTATTTGTGGTGTGATATTTGGTTACATTTCGTGTCTATGACGATACATCCATTACACAGAAATAAACAGCAATTACAAATTATTTTCAAATTTGTTTTTTTTTTGTATTTGTCAATAAAATTATCGGACTATTATATCCTAGTGCCCAAATCACAAATTGCTACTAGTAGGGGTCACTGAGCTACCGCGGACAGACGGACAGACAGATGGACATGGCAATATTAAGAGTTCCTAGTTGATTACGGAATCCCGAAAACGACTTAATAAGATTTTCTATAACAAGTCAAAAAGATCTATTGATACCAAAATCAATGCACAAAGAAAAAAATTAACGCGCACACTAGCAATTGGTATCAAATTCGCCTAACTTGACATGTTGACGCCCACATTTAGGCATGAGTTATTTCGCCTGCAGCTAAAGTTGACCACGAACTCATATCATACGCAACGCAACCCTGAATTATGCAAAGATCTACGAGTAGGCAGTTGCAGATAATTTCGCAGAGCTAACAATCTCGTAGAAATACTTATTTGAGAACCGGTTTGTGAAATATTCCCTTATTTAAACATAATGTCATAGCATTATAAATAAAGGATATGATGGCTGCTTCGTAATGGGTACTTTAAAATGGTAAAAGTCCACGACGCAATATATTTTTACAAATATCTGAATTTTGTTACTACCTTATTAGATTGTCCGTGGGTCAGTATCAAAGTAAATTCCTCGTCCCTGAATTATACAAAAATGGTAATAAACTTAACTTAAATGTGCAAAAAATGTAGAAAGTCTATAGCACGAAAGGTAAAATGTATAATTTACAAGGTAAACTATGTAAAAAGACTGACCTTTCGTGCATTTGTTTATTCTAATAAAGGTCACGAATGGTCAGTAAACTGTGTTGGCATTAGTACAAATACATGATTGGGTAATTATAACTGTGTTGGCGATAGTACTTAAATACCGATTGCAGATATTTTCACATTCCGTTATATCTGGCTGGGGTCTATCGGTTCGTAAGTCTGTTTCTACTTCCTCCCCAGCGTGTCGTGGTAGGAGACTAAGCCCACTGCCAAAGTTTTATATATGTGGGGATAGTGGGTTGAACCCCAGTCAACGATCAACTGTTGCGCGAACCGTTCATTTGGATGCCAACCTGAATATGTACGTAACAATGAATATCCTAGTTCAGTATTTTTGGACGATAGTAGTGTTAGGAGAGTGCAAATGGTGTGCTAAAATACGGATTGCTGGAAACGGATAGTGCAACCTGGAACTACAATAAATTCGGTATATCCAGCTGGAAATACTATGTATATATGGTACCTACTACCACTAAGAATATCTTGATATCGATTCTATAATGTAGATTGTGTCAAGATATTTTGGGTGTACCAGCAGCATAGATATTTTTGCAGCTGGTTTGTACATTGTAGTAAGATTAAACACAATGGCGGTTGAAGAATAAGACCTTACTTGTCGTTCACTGGGAATACTAGTTGAAATCCGAATTTTGGTAGTAGGCATGGTATTCTGTGAGACACAATTTACTAAACTGACATGAATTTTCTATATAACAGTGTAACAGATTTTATTATATTATACGATCGTTATGCAAATAATTATAACCTAACCCCATTACTTGTAGCAACTATTCGTAATTGGAGGTCAAACATACCAGATAGTATACTTAAGTCGACATATTGTGTAAGGCATAGCAAATTACGGAGCCTAGGTGTGCATCGATAAAGGTCAGGGGGTATGTGTGGTTGCTCATAATCGGGCTGTGCTCGAGAGTAGATTCCAAAAATGTTATTGAAAATTAATGTAAGTAATCATCTAATATCACGATATCACTTTCTCTTCACACCAGTTCAATAAACCAAATTGAGTAAAAAAATCAATGAACGCTTTAATTATGCACGATTTCCTATCCTACAAAGTCCGTGCCCTTGATATAACAATTTATTTTCCACAGATCAACATGTTGTCAGTGCACTTTCTCTTGCTGTGCACCCTAGTGTCTATCGTGTCAGCCACGGTGAAACTTCAGGAGTTGTATGCGTGGAATGTTCTGGATTGGAACTATCCAGACCAGTATACCAGGCAGCAGGCGATCCAAACAGGGGCGCTAATACCCGAGAATGCCCTCCCCGTGGGCATTGAGAGATGGAAGAACAAACTGTTTGTCAGTGTTCCTAGATGGTTCGCAGGTACGTGGTTTTTATACATTTACCCTCTTATTCATAAAACTTAAAATGCCTTTGCTAAATAAAATGTGCTTTTTCCTTTTTACAAACTCAAATGTCAAAGTGACAGAGAAGGACAAACTAATTTTAACGCCATTTTAGTTAAAACAGGCTTGTAGTACATTTATGAATACGGCCGTTAATTTTTACGTTTGCTCATTTTGTTAATACAAATTTCCTGGATTAAGTAATATATTTTAAGTGATCTTAAAATTATTACCTTATTTGAATTACTCGTACTATTATAATAAGGTTTTCATTAACCCCCGAAGCAAAGAGAGGGGTGTTATAAGTTTAACGTGTCTGTGTATCTGTGTATCTGTCTGTGGTATCGTAGCTCCCCCGACGCGAAGACGCTTGGACAATAAAAATATTTGAACTTACATATTACATGTGACGATAATAATTATAATAGGTTTAAAATATTATTTGTTAGTTTTTAGGGTTTACTTTTTGTGTCGGGGGTTTTTATAATTATTAATTTTACTTTTATTTAATATTTTATTTATCGAATGTATTTGGTTTTATTGCAGATTTATAAATAAATATATTTGTTATTGCCTGACAATTGCATAGTGCAATGAATTAACGCAGTAAGTTATTCAATAAACAAAAATACAAACATTATGAGTTATGACTAACTCTATTTTTTTTAAAGGAATACACAATCACAATTATGTACCTACTTAACTTAGGACATCATTAGTTCATATTGCAAGTCGTGAAAATACGTCTCAATGCATAAAAAGGGTGTTCCTCAGATATCTATTTACCTCCACCCCCCCTGCCTGTCATTCTAGTTTTGAAAGAGACATACATGAAAGTAGGAATATCCCTGTAAGACGCCCAGGCCGTAACATTTCTGATATCGAATCGGGCTTGTGTATAGGAACTTGTGTGTGTAACATTTGCTACAGTGTAAACCTAGTTCAATTATTTTTTATGAATAATTGTCGAGTGTCATAAAATACATTATTTTCAATGTTTGATACAGATGATTTGATAATTAGAGATGTTTGAAACAAAAAAAGGTATACGGTCGAAGAATCGATACTTGTGCGCACTCCCAGGGGTGTAAGGTCAGATAAAGCTCAAACGTCAATCATGAGTTAGTTATGGCAGGGCAGGACAATCGATTATCGAACATCCGTTAGATATACATATAAACTGACATTTCTTGAAGGCGAAATTGACAGTTTATGTGCCCTAAACTAACTTCTCACCGGCTTATTTTGAAAGGAAATACCACATTTTGTCCGGTCTACCCACAGATATGATTAAAGCCAAGCCACTGACCTACTTGGCATAAGATTACATAAACATTAACCTAGACCAACACAAGACTATAAAATGACATAAACTTAGAAAGTGTATAATTAAGTGCTGCCATTTTTAGTACCTCTTCCTAAAACATGTTTAGAGAACCGGCCTCTCTGATTACTGTTTAAAACTAATAGGGTTTTTAAAATTTTAAAGTATAATAAACAATGAGGAATATTCAGTTTATACTATGCATTACTGACTCACTTTCAAATTTCATTATCACTTATTTCTAGAAAAAGCTTCATTTTATTTTTGGGGTAAATACCTCGTCTCAAGGGAATGTAACATGGGAGTAACCTTACAGGCGAAGTCATTCTGTGGCAAAATTTAGCTTTAACGGTTTTTGAATCGTTTAAATAAGTAGGTTTTTAATTTTTACCAAACTTTTTTAGGGTTCCGTAGTTAACAAGGAACCCTTATAGTTTCGCCATGTCCGTCTGTCTGTCTGTCTGTCCGTCTTCGGCTTTGCTCAGTAACCGTTACTTCTAGAAAACTGTGGGCATGGGTATATAAATTAATCACGCCGACAAAACAGTACAATAAAATGTAGAAAAAAAAAACTTTAGGGTACCTCCCCTACACCTAAAGCGGGGATGTAATTTTTTTCTCGTTAAACCGATGGTGTGGGTTATCGTTGGATAGCTCGTTCAAAACTATTATGGGTTTCGTATAACCATTTTTTTCAAATCAGTAATTCGTTTGCGAGATATTGGCCTATGTGACACCCCCATTTATTGTATATTTGCGATGTATATTACATATGATAGTGTGTATTATATTTTATATTGTATATTTAAATATGTATTAGCATGCTTTTATTTTAACAGAATTAATACCTATTAGGTTTTGTTTTTATTTTATCTGTGCGTTTTTTTACACGGTATAAGTTTGCCTATCTCGTGCTACCTACCTCCCTCTCAATTGCTCAATGGTTAGCTGGAAGAGATCCCTTATAGGGATAAGTTCGCCTTTGTACTTTGATCTATTGTTTGACATGTATATTCTTTAACCTGTTATTGTTAATAAACAAATAAATAATTGTGTACAATAAAGTGCATACATACATACATACATACTTATATACACTGTACCACCATGGATTATAATAGGTATCATTGGGTTCCGTACCAAAAAGGTAAAAAAGGAACCCTTATGGGCGTGACTTTGTCCGTCTGTTTTTTATTTAGTACTTACAGGAAGCATTTTATGGTAAAACACTAGATCAAACCACAGACCAGTAAACCTATGGTCTGTGGATCAAACTGCCTCTAAGCGGGTGAAATCGACACATACTCATATATAGTGTTATGAGGCCGATACAAATCTAATAGAAAGAAAATCGCACAAAAATACTTACTTTTCTAAAATCTATGTATATAAACGTAAAAGTCCTGACTGACTCACTCACTCACTCTCTTAAATCAACGCCCAGCCCAAACCGTTGAACCTAGTAATCAGATTTTTTCACAATAGGTAGTCTATATGACGTAAGTACCCAGTAAGGAGGGAATTTTGAAAATTCCTCCCTCAAGGGGGTAAAAAGGGGGTTGAAAGTTTGTATGGGGATGGAATTAAAAATTTTAAGTGAGAGATTTGACACTTCGTGTATGGAATCTTTATTACAATTCAAGAAAAGTAATATTTTGGTTTTGGAAAAACTTACCCCTAAGCGGATTTAATAGGGGTGCATAATTTGTATAGGGAAAACTTTTTGAGCTACAAAATTAAAACTTTATGAAAAGATTCCTTATCTGAATACAAAAAAATGCCCAAAGGGGGTGAAATAGGGGGTGCAAAATTGTATGGGGCTACGATATAAACGAGTTCCACGCGGACGGAGTCGCAGGCAGAAGCTAGTATCTAAATACCTGTTCTTGATATATTTTTATGACTTGGGATTGGAAACCGTTGTTCCTAGGAATACTTCATCTGTCTCGAATCTACACTAGTGTTTAGTCAAGTTTTACGTTAAATTGATTGCATGAAGGGTGAAGAAATGGAAAACATTAATGTCGTTATTCATCAATGTTTATTATACCTATTTTAGGTAAAATTGACTTTTATGTTAGTGATAAACGGACAAATACGTTTCAGTTTACAGAGGTTTGTTCAGTTTTGCGCATAACGCGGTTGAGTTTTTATATTAAGTATTTCTAAAAGTGCGTTTTCAAAGTGATGCACATTATATGCTGTAACACTAATGATTTATGTCACTATAACGACATTACGTCAACAAGTCCGTTCGAGTGTAACGAAGTACTACGAGAAGTGCATAAATTGTACATGCGCCATTTCATAACAAATGAAGACATTTTATAATTTAGGCTTTATTTGTCTAACGTGTTTTTACAACTACATACTCTCATATTCTTAGATTAGGTAACTCTATTATGCCACCTGCCCTCATAAAATGGTTATTGTTACTGAAAAGGAAACAGAAGCACATAAATAAGTACCTACTTTTGACATTGTGACAAGAGTGAAACGCGTTTTTATTTAATGAAATAGGTATGAGGCATGAGGCAGGTAGGTAGGTAGGTATGTAGGTTTCTCATTAATATTTTCTAGCAACAGAGCTAGAAGTATACCCCTCTAGTGTACTCGTAATGTACTATGTATCTTAAGAAGTCGACTAGTTTGAATACGTGTTACAAACGAACTACATAGCGCATTTCATTGAATTGTATACATAATTTACACACCGTAATTTGCACTTCGCACACAGTCACGTGTGTGCAAATATATTGTATACATTTCACAACTTATGTCTGAAGAATAAGACTCAATTTAGTTAGAAATAATTGAAATGCGACAAATTATTTAAATTAGAAGGTAATCGGTTATTGCACTGGTCGCGTGCAGAAATGCATGATATTATCAGCATGCACTCAGTCAGACCTGTGATCTCTGTGAGGCAAGAATAACTAAATATGCTTCCGTTACCGGCTTAAGAGTCCATATATATGCGATTTCAAAACGTGATTATTTAGATATGTGTTGAGATCGCGCGACCGCCAGAGTGTAGAGTTAGAGTAATATATGATTAATAAAGAGTAGAAATGATAAACTAGCAATTCTATGCGAATTCTTTTGCATCGTACATATAATGATTAATTGCCGATTTACGATAATTTCAATTGTGCGAAAAATTTATTCTAAAACATTTTTAAAAACAATATGTGGTCTATTAATTCGTAGAAAACTCAATATTATTATATGTTAATCACTAGAGAAGAATCTGATTTTGGCTTCATTTTAAAAATATTTTGGCCACTAAGGCACTGGTACCACCGCCGGCTATAGTAAGCTAGAAAAGTTGGGCGAGTAGCAATACATTGCGGATCTGTAAAGGTCGATTGATCACACTGTGCCTGGTCAGCACGCAATGAACCGTTACTCGCCCAACTTTTCTAGCTTACTAGCCGGCGGTGAGACCAGTGCCTAATTGACTAAACAGTTATGTATAGTGAATTGAGGTAGATTATTATGAATATTTAAAAAGAGGTTATTACAGTTAAAAAAAACAGTTACAATATGTTTACAAGGAGCTATACTATTATTTAATAAAAAGATAACCTGGCTTCGTATCATGGTCGGCCTTATCACACGATAAATGACAAGATAGAGCGTCAGTCTTGTTCTATCGAACGGTGTCAGCCAGTGACGGACGCTCTAACTTATCACTTATCGCGTGATAAGGCCGACCATGATACGGGGCCTGGAGCTATACTGTTAATTAACATAATCGAACATTCGTTTATCTCACTTGACTTTTTCTCAAGTCATAACGCACGGTGCGAATTACCTATCATTAAAAACTATCTTTCGAAGGAACTTTATTATGATAGAGTCAACAAATTAACATTATCAAGGGCTTTTGAAGTTGCAAACATAGCTTTTTATCAACCTACAAAATCCAAGTACGTACGTTCGACTCAAGAAATACGAAGTTGTAGTAATAAACTTGAATGAATAAATCAACAACGCCTCAACTTAGTTACGAATGCAAATAAATGTAGTTTTAACATTGCGCAGGAGTGGGACTAGGCACTCAAAACAATCAATCAGCATTTATCAATAGGACTGATCGATATATTGCCTAAGGCGCGGCCGCCTGGCCAAGGCAACCGCCAAATGAAATTACGACTATTTGCCATGGCGTTTTGTGATACATGCGTTTATGCCTGCAATGGAATTCGCGCGAGAAGCGACTGAGCAGCATGTTGTGCTAGACGTACAGGGCACGAGGGCTTCATCGGCAACGAAAGAGCGGATGAGCTTGCAAGAAGGGGGTCTAAAAATCACTTTGTAGGACCGGAACCATTTGTGGCTCTCGCAGAGAACCATAATTTCGGCCTTCAAAGCCTACGCCAAAACCAAACACCAACATGAAAGAAGGAATGAGGCGGGCTTAAGCTCTTCGTAGAAGGAGTGGATTGGGGCTGGATCAAAAAACTCCGGAAATCCAGTAGGAAGCAACTCAGAATTATAGCTGGAGTGATACTGCGGGTCATTTCGGCGTCAAAGATCTCTTGGGCAAGATGGGACTATCGGATAGTTAAGAATGAATGTGTGGCGAGGGGGAGGAGCCCTTGCCAGACAAAGAATGAATTACTTTGGTAACGGCTATCCGCAACCAACGGAATTCAAGGCGCTCCCGCTGAGCTGCATCATCCGCTTTGTGGAAATGATGGAGCGAGCTTGGGAGTAGACAATTGGGCATAAAGGAGAGGGCAAATTTACAAAAGGTCCCACTGGGTCGAAGTGTATCCGAAATGGTCCTCATCTATATATATAAGATAACTTAAGGTTAAGGCCCTGCAACGCGTCAACATTAGGTATATTTAATTTTCCCGTTTACTGTGTGATAGATACTTTGATGTTTTTTTATTTTATATATTACTTAATGTATACATTTCGTATATATAGTGCCCGTCTTTCAGGAACTCGTGTCTTAAAAAACTAAAATGTTTTCTTAGATATTCAGGTATTGTTCGGTAGCATTCAATGTATCGGTAACACGTAAGTTAGCTCAGTAACCATTACTACTAGAAAACTGTGATTCGGCATGGTTATATGAATCAATCACGCCGACAAAATAGTATAATACAATTTGGAAAAATATTTTTTTTTAGGGTACCTCCCCTACACCTAAAGCGGGGATGTACATTTTTTTCTCGTCAAACCCATGGTGTGGGGTATAGCTGGATAGCTCGTTCAAAAATATTATGGGTTTTCTAAAACCATTTTTGAAACTCAAGCAGACAAATACGCGAATACTCGTACCTCTCAAATCTCAGCAATAAATCTTTCGAGCATTTCACTACCCCCTTGTAAAATTAATCTTTTTCTCTTTCCACTGATCTAAATGTTAGCTCATTATACAAGTGTTTCTTCAGGTATTCCAGCAACCTTGAACTATATTCCGCTGGATGCACCATACGAACCGTCGCCAAAGCTAAACCCCTACCCAAGTTGGGCAGGCAACGCGCTGGGCAACTGCGAGAGCGGCCTCAACACGGTCTACAGGATTAAAGCCGACAAGTGCGACAGACTGTGGGTGTTAGACGTCGGCACTTATGGATACGGTGAGTTCAATGCGTATAATTTTCTTCAAGTAAATGGGTAGTGTCTATGGCCCGGTTTTATAAAAATACGTTAGACCAAATGTCAGAATTTTAGTACAGCATCTAATGTACTTTTTTTGACATTACTTGCCGACATAAGGTCTAACGGATCGTTATAAAACCAGGGTAAGACATATCAGACGCTCTAGAAAATACGATATTACATAAACCAAATTTATCTTTTTCTTAGATAATACTATTTTAAAACATCCTTTGTACTTCATTAAATCAATCATTCAAAATATAAGTATACGTAAGTTCGCAGTAAGCTCAGCCGAATTTCACCTTCCCATACAAACGGAGTTTCGTTCTCATTTGAAAACTACGTGTTGAATTGTGACGAACTTTGCATAAACAATGACATGAGGTATATCTATGTCTGCAATTAGTTTATATGGTTCTAGTTTATAAAACAAACGAAATACAGCAAAAACAAGTTTTGTATGAAAAACTTTCATTCGCTGTATTTTTTTACAATGGCATCTACTAATTACAGACCTGGACATACGTCATGTCATTGTACATGCAAAGTTTCGTCACAATCCAGCACGTAATTTTAAAATGAGAGCGTAACTACGTTTGTATGGAGAATCGAGCTTACTGCGGACTCTTAAAGCATAATGAAAAAAGCTAATGCGCAGTCTTATCAGCCTCTCTTTTAAATATGCATGTCCTTGGAGATGGTTATGATAACATTAATTCATGGGTTTTAACTATTAATGCGATATTTACTAAAGCAATGATGACCTAGCAAGTATGAGTAGGTAACACTAGTATTTCGAAAGGGTTTTTTTTTACTAAATTATAACGTCTCATTGTTTTATCGAGACAAACTCATACTTTTTTATATATAATAAGTATAATAGAAATATAACAAGTTAAACATTATTGCCTTGCCGCCATGGTTTAATTATTGTAACAACTAGTATTATAAAATGGTACAATAATCAATTGTTCTGATTATACAAGAACTTAAATTACTTAAGGACATAAATGGTAATTCATATTATAAATGTGACGATATCATATTAAAACCATATTCGCCTTCTTGCGTTCTATTTTATTTCATTTATTTATTGAAGAAACAAACAAGTCTTTTATACTTATACATAACACTGGAAAAAATTCTTAAAGCTAGACTTACAGTTTCCTTAATGAAAATACTTTAACATCGTGTTTCAATAAAGTTTCTACAACAGAGCTATTTGTGCATACAAGAACAAAAGTAAATAATAATAACAATAATGAAGAATAAAAAGCAAGAGTATATGAGTAATAAAATTTTTTGTGTTTGCAAAACTGAATACCAAAAAGGTTTTGTTATTCTTAATCTGTTATAAAAAACAGTAACATTTAATACTGAGATTCTTTCTTACTAGCGCCAATCTACTGATTTGGGTTATTACACTGCAAACAGTGTTTTAAAACTATTAAGTTTCTCACAAAAAATATCGAGACTCAGAAATTTTTCGTTGTACAACCTGCACGCCCTTCTAACAAAACTATTTCTTGCGTAAGCAGTGCGACTGCGGGGGATTTAAAAGAGGGTTTTTTTCCTGCAACCGTCGAAAGTTCACAACGTCGAGGAACTCTGCAGGAAAGTGAGTCTATTGGCACGAACTCATGAGAAGCTTCTCACGTTTTCAATTAAAGAAGCTTATTACTTGTCTGGATTATTATCTGGATTGAGAATGCCCTATGGCATTAAGTCCGCCTTTTGTACGATAAGTTTTTCTTTTGTGCAATCAAGTTTAAATAAATAAATAATTTAAAATGTCATGATGATAATGACACAATTATTCTAAGCCACCTAATGCCATCTATATATCTTATCAAATATGACTTAAATTCAAGTGGTGTTTATCAAAATCACCTGAAACCGTATGGTCTACCTTTGTTGTTTATTGTCGATTTGGTAGTTTTGATTTGAATTGAAATGAAACATGCATAAGTGTAATGTAATATAAGAGTTTGACTTAACTTTTTATTTTGCTCTTTAATTTTTAATTAACTCTTTACTTATTGCAGAGGAACAGGTTACAAATACAAAGGCGAACTTAATGCCATAAGATTCTCTAACAGAAACTTTAGGCCTTTAAGCTTTGTGTTAAAAATGTACTCCATTATCTTAGCTAATCGAGTCATGGTTTCTCTTGAAATATTAACACGAATGAACTTTTCAGATCCGAACGTTACGAACCTCTGCCCGTACACCCTTAACGTGTATGACCTGAACACCGACCAAAGAATCCGACAATATGTGTTTCGGCCCGACGACATCGTATCGACCACTTTCATTGCCAACATCGCCCTCGACGAAGGGCCAACCTGCGATGACACCTTCGCCTACTTCTCTGACGAACTAGGATACGGTCTCATCGCTTATTCCTGGAGAGAGAACAAGTCCTGGCGATTCAGCCACAGCTACTTCTACCCCGATCCACTCCGTGGCGACTACAATATTGCCGGCCTCAACTTCCAATGGGGAGCTGAAGGCATTTTTGGTATCAGCGCGTCTCCTATCGGGCCAGACGGATATAGAACTCTCTATTTCAGTCCTCTCTCTAGTCACACTGAATTCGCCGTCTCTACTCGCATTCTGAGAGACGAATCGAAAGTCAGTGGGTCATACCGCGACTTCAGAGTGGTCGGAGTCCGTGGCCCTGAAAGTCACACGACTTCCAAAGTTATGGATGAGAGCGGCGTGCAACTTTTCAATTTGATTGATCAGAACGCAGTTGGCTGCTGGGCTAATTCCCGGCCATTGAAACCACAAAATGTAGCCCTTGTGGACAAAGATGACGTAGGACTAGTTTTCCCGAGTGACGTGAAAATTGATGCCGAGCGTAACGTGTGGGTTATTTCTGATAGAATGGCGGTATTCTTGGAATCGCAGCTGGATTTCAGTGACATTAACTTCAGAATTTACACAGCTCCTTTAGATAAGTTGCTGGAAGGAACAGTGTGTCAACTTCCGATGCCAACACAGCTCTATAATAACCAAAATACAGGACTGATTAAATATTACAATCCTTCCTTAAACACCAACCCGCAACCTGTATCTTCAATGTATCTCGCACCTTTGGTCCCGCAAAGAAACCAGCCTTACAGTCTAAATATAATTCCACAAGGGTCGACCTACGTTAACATCCCTAGGCAACCCTCGGTAACTTACAATACACGCCCGAACAGATGGTGGCAAAAAAACTACGATGTATATGAAAACGCCTAAATCGTGAGTAGGTACATGAACATGACAATAAGTAGGTATAAGTTGATACTCGCATGCTGTCATTAATACTTGTAAGATTAAAATAGAAAGATTGACGTAGTTTATGAAGTGTCGTATATATGTGATGGGATGTTTGTCATTTTGAAAATGAATGAATTTCTGTTGTGGTGATCTCTTCTTGCAGGGTGATAATAATTTAAAATTGACGACCTCTGTAGCCTAGTTGGTAGTGACCCTGCCTACGAAGCCGGAGGTCCCGGGTTCGAATCCCTTCCTTCCTCCTTTTGCGTGATGAGCATGAATATTTTTGTTCCTGAGTCATGGATGTTTTCTATGTATTTAAGTATTTATTTATCTATATAAGTATGTATATCGTCGTCTAGTACCCATAGTACAAGCTTTGCTTAGTTTGGGACTAGGTCGATTTGTGTAAGATTGTCCCCAAATCTTTATTTATTATCACTACATAGTATAAAACAAAGTCGCTTCCCGCTGTCTGTCCCTATTAATTCTTGGATCTTTAAAACTACGCAACGGATTTTGATGCGGTCTAGATAGAGTGATTAAAGAGGAAGGTTTATATGTATAATATAGTACCCGTGCGATGCCGGGGCGGGTCGCTAGTTTATTTATAAAAGTCACAAAAAGTAATGAAGATTTGGCCGGATGAAATATATTCATCGTACATGCGATTTTGTAATTGAAAAGTATATTACTAAGGATAGGTTGCACCAAAACGTCTCTATAATCGTGTGGTGTTCGTTAAAATCTGATAGTATGAAAAAATTACAAGTTTCTATGGGATGACAGCTGCTGTCACCATATTTTACGTTGATCGGTCTGTAATCGTAAGTGGGTGCAACCCACCCTTAATCTACATATACCTTAACGTATCTGTTAGAGTGAGATGTTAGTATAATATTTAGCTATATTTGTGACATGTTTGTATGGATCGCTAATAATATTGGCATGTGATTTGAGTGAATGATTTGAGAGCTACGTACGACTATAGTTATGATAATAAATATTTATCGCTCAATATTATTTGGTTTTATTGCGTATTTGGCGTTCTTCCGAGTATACCTAACAGTAAGAGTGTCTTCTTCTTCTACCTAGCATTATCCCGGCCTTAACAGTAACAGTATGTACCAAACATAATTAAACAACGTCCATACATATAACTCAGTCATCAAACACATCATCATCACATCGGCCGAAAGACGTCCACTGCTGGAGATAGGCCTCCCCCAAAGAGTGCCATAATGACCGGTCCTGCGCCACCCGCATCCAGCGGACTCCCGCGACCTTTACCAGGTCATCAGTCCACCTTGTGGGGGGCCTACCCATCACGCTGCGCCTTCCGGTACGTGGTCGCCACTCGAGAACCTTTCCGCCCCAACGGCCATCAGTTAGTTCTACGTGCCGCTTAAAGCGATTCGGAGGGCTATATCGGTTACCTTCGCACACCGAGAAATTCCAAGCATAGCCTTCTCCATTGCCCTTTGGGTGACTTTGAGCCTTCTTATGAGGCCCATAGTAAGCGACTACGTTTCGGTGGCATACGTCATCACTGGCAACACACACTGCTCAAAGACTCTCGTCTTGAGGTAGACGTCTTGGACGAAAAGAAGATAGCTTCCCGAATGCTGCCCAGCCGAGTCGGATTCGACGATTGACCTCTTGCTCAAAGTTAGACCTACCTAAGTGGACAGTCTGTCCTAGGTATATATACTCGTCTACAACTTCGGACTGATATAGTGGCGTTCTCGTACAAACACTTCAGTAGGTATAGGTACTTCGATATAGCGGCAGTCTACGTGGCACCGCTGGAGAGGCTGTAGTACAGCCTAGGTTTCGGTCGAATCGAAGGCTTTCTCGTAGTCTACGAACGCTAAGCAGAGAGGCAGCTTATACTCCTCAGTCTTCTGTATAACCTGACTGAGCGTATGAATGTTGTCTACGGTACTAAAACCTCTTCGGAAATCGGCTAGTTCGGGAGGCTGGAAGTCATCAAGCCTGGGTGCGAGACGATTCGTAATGACTCATGAAAACAGCTTATACACAAGGCTCAGAAGTGAGATGGTTCGGTAATTCTTCAGCAGGGTGCTGTCACCCTTTGTCTGCGATTTGACGTGTATAGCTGTCCGTAAAAACGCTCTATCTCACTCAAAAGCTCAGGTTTGGAAGAAACGACCCTCCCAATAGACATATTTCGTGAGAACAATTAAGATCCCTTATTTCGCTCGATGGCCTCTTCAATACGGTTCGTATTGAATTGGCGCAGGTCGCGGGTAAGGGACTTGGAGATCTGTTTATTGAGCTTCCGGTATAAAGTCGCATCGGCTGAAGACTGCAGAATCATTTCATTTCTTTCCTTCATGAGCTTCTGAGTGGCGCTAGAGCCTTTTAGTTCAAACACGTTGAGACCAAATTACAATAGTAGCGAACAAAGCAAAAATTCATCTCAGGCCCTACCGCGAAACGAAAAAGAACTTCGTTCGTGTATGTGTTCGCACTCACTGGTACGAGCGACAGAGAGGGAGATACACGAACGAAGTTTATTTTCAGTTCGCGGTAGCCCCCTCTGGTCTTGTCACAGAAACGAAATGAAGGTTTTTTTTGCTATTGTCGAAGGTAACTATAACGCGCGTGGTATGTGCCTCGTGACACTGACGGGTGGGCACCTTTTTTGTCACGAATTGCAATACATACGCATCCGCAAAAACTCCGTATCGTTTTTTGCGGATGCAGACGTCGATGTAACTAAGACAGACAGGCAACTACGGAACCCTACAATGCGCGTGGCCAGACACGCACTTGGCTGATTTTTTGAAGTCGGTTGGTTATAAAGATGATATATCCGTTAAACAGAAAAAATGGTATGATAAATTATATAGAAAATTGCCACTTTTTCCCCTGCATACAGTGAAAATAAAATGACTGGACTACTAGTCAACATAATCATGCCCACGCATGATAGATAATTCTTAAGGTATCGACTAAGCGAATGTACCCATACTACGAGACCCAGTTTTCATTTTTATAGTAGTAGTAATTCATAAATATGGTTTTAGACCACTTTCTGCAAACAGAAAGTAAAAAAAATATATTGGCGTATATTTCTCTGTATTAATACGGCGCTTGCCGCATAACGCCAAGATTGCGTGTATTGTATACCTATAATTACAAGTGGAAAATATATATCAAGAAGAATAAACTTACAATATTTTACGCTGCGGATATATAGCGATTTGCGTCTCCAATATAACAACGCGTTCAGGATACTGATGGGTCTGCCACGGCACTGTAGCGCATCCGGTATGTTCGCGGAGGCGCGGACCGACGACGGTTTCGCGGCCATAATGTGCAAACGTTGCGCGTTCCTGCTCCTGCTAGCCCGGCTACAGTGCAGCACGAACAGGATCCTGAGCGCATTCGCGGGACGCTGGGAATCCGCGCTCATGCGTCGATGGACACAGCTCCATATCCTCGCAACTCTTAGTTAAGTCAGATAACGTTTTGTCACTAACTATATAGTCAGATTTTATGGTATATTACTAACTAGCTTCTGCTCGCGACTTTGTCTGCGCGTACCCGGGATGAAAACTACTCTATATTTTGGTCCGGGCTATGAACTATCTTCGTGCAAAATTTCATCCAAATCGGTTCGGGTGTGATTGAGTAACAAACATCCAAACATCTAAACATCGAAACTTTCGCATTTATAATATTAGTAAGTAGGATATACATATACCGCTTCTTTGAAATAATTTGAAGTTAAATCAGGAAAAACAGATGCTTTTTATAAGTTATAAGAAATGGCTACGCAAAAAATAAATACATTTCAGAACTGGCGCTTTCTACTACACATACAAATATAGCACTTGAAATATAATTTCAATAATAAACTACTTGACTGCTGATGTTATACGGCAGCGTATTACCCACTATCGTCAGTATATTACTGTGATAAGCATCATTACTGTAGCCGGAAGGCGTTTAAATCACTTTTTATTTGACTTGCAGTGTAGATACTTTAGTTTGTTTAGGTCAAATCTTGCAAGTCAGATATGACCAACTTCCCGAACTCCGGCAGAGTTGAAATGTTTGCGTACATGATGAAAAAAGAAACATCTTCACACTGTGAGGCATGCAATAAAATAGAAGACGTTCAACATGTTTTGACGGAATGTGTACGGAACGAAGGCGACAGCCGATTAACTCTGTTTCGCTCACTCAATCTGAATAGGTTAGATATTGGTGGATTCCAGTGTATTTTAGCTGAACCCACGTCAGTTGAGGCCAAGCAAATTTATTTATTCGTGTTAGACTATTTAAGTAGACATAAGACCATACCATAAGTATTGGATGTAATATTCGTTAAGGTACGCTGGGGCTGATATAATCATTAAGGATTTTAAGTAAATTAATAAAAGAATTTAAAAAAAAAAAATGCCCTATTATTGTAACAGAAAACATGGTGGAGACAGAATATAGCAACTCCGAACTACAAAAAACCCAAAATACGTCTTGTTTGGGCTCATTACAATCTTCTCAACGAATTGTTGGTGACTGTACAGAAAAGTACAGCCCACAATAAAAGCTTGTATCAAGAATGAAAGAAACATATCCCTACTGGTTGGCTTCGTGATAGTCCGTAAGCCGTAAAACGTAACCTGGTCAATTTGGGGAATTCTGAGACTATAAGAGGTAGGTCAATTCTTTCAAAGCAACCGTGATGTCATTGAAGTCGAGAAAAACTACATAAAAATATTTTAAGAAAACCCTCACCACAATCTAAAGCTCAATTGTATTTTTTCGTACTCGCAGATTCAGAAGAAATAAATATCAAGAGAAGGATAGAATTGTGCTTAAGTTTACCAACAAAGTGAAAATTTAATTGATAAAATATTAAGCAAAGGATAATCCTACTAATATTTTATAAATGTGAAAGTTTGGATGGTTGGATGTTTAGATGTTTGGATGTTTATTACTCAATGACGCTTAAACGGCTCAACCGATTAGGATGATATTTTACAAGAAGATAGTTTATAGCCTGGATTAAAATGTAGGATAGCTTTATCCCGGGTCCACGCAAACGAAGTCGCGGGAGGAAGCTAGTTATTAAATTATTAAATAAGGGATAAAACTGGCCAAGATCGAGTCGGGCTTATGCAGCGGTGAAACGCGCCGGATGGGTGCATTTGAACGGGTTAAAACTAACGCAATTTCAGATCCTTGTTACAATGGATATTAACAATAATATAATATTCATGATTGTGAGTCACAAATTCAATAAAAAAGAAACATTATTAATGTTTGAATAATATAATGATAGCACCATCTAGCGAGCATAATTTTGGTACAATTTCAGTTTGATAGAGGTCGCTAATTTTACTTTTCGATTTGCGCCATCTAGCGAGCTTAATTTTAGTCCAATTTCAGCTCGATAGATGACGCTTATATTATGATTTTGATTTTATTTAGACTAATAGAAATAATATACCAAACAGTATTAAATGGGTTTTATTTGATTCTAAAATTATGAAAGGAACACTAATCTAACTGTAAATGTATGTAAGTATAATGGCATACAATATTTCCGTAACTTCGCAAACAGAACGTTTTATCAGTTCATATTGTAATTAAGTTTGGCCCAGGTTAGGGTCGTGTTGGAATGCATTCAAATTCACACCGTCGATATTTTTCTTATTGAATTTTCAAAAACGCTGAAATTATTTTTCTTGTGTTTCATCAAAGAACTTTTTTACGAAGTTTCAAGTCTGTAAAAATAAATTCATTCCCATAAAATTTTTCAAACCTCGACCTCTGAAGAAATTATATCTAAAAAAACGCCACACTATGTCCTATTCTTAAGTCTCAACTACAATATTAGAAAGTGCCATCACAATCGGTTCAGTAGTTTTCGCAAATTCGCCACCAAAAATACACTGGTTGTTATCGCCGCCACGCGGCGTCCACGTGACAACAAAAGATGGCGCTGTTAAGTGACGGGGCCCAAGCTTAAACTTAGTCTATAACTGACATTAAACAAGCTAAGTCTATAACTGACATTAAACAAGCTAAGTCTATAACTGACATTAATTTGATTACTATTTGTGTTACTTCAGTTGTATCATTTCTGATACTGTATGCATCTACGGAACGCTGAAAACGAATACATCTTTTCACCGACGTGCCATCCTGTATGTACGGGGACACATGCGTATAACATGTATTACAACTATATTTTCCTATACACCTCAATCTCATTCATCATTTAAATAACATACATTCGACGTCAAATATATGTGTACAAAAAATTATAATTATATAATTATATTAATATAATATTAATTATTAATATTATTAATTATAATTATAATTATATTAAATTTATAATTATAGTTATCCCTGACGTTGACCAACAACTACGTACGGCGTTTTTTTTTTTTCCACAAAACTACTTGACTGATAATAAGATGGAAAACTACTGACTATATTGGACAAAACCCTAGTGTGTGAGCATAAAAATTCAAGAGATGATGTCAGCATCACCTTATATCTGACGGAGAATACTCGGGCTAAGACAGTATGAAAGGAAGAAATAAAAAAAGCGGCCAAGTGCGTGTCGGACCACGCAAAACGAAGGGTTCCGTGCCTATCAAAAAGGTCGTATCGTTACTGAAATTTTATGGCACTCAAGTCCTTTTCTTTAAGGAAGGCGGTTTTTAGAAATATCTCGAAAACCTTTGAACCGATCTCGTTCAAAACAATTTTCGCTGAAAGAATTTATTAAGCCCTATACTACTAATACACGGTTCAAAAATTAGAGGGGGGGACACAATTTTAGTGACTTTCGGGGCGATTATCTCCGACTCTATTTACTTAATCAAAAAAATTGCTGAGAAACCTTTTATTTATTTTGAAAGGCCTATCGATTGATGTGCCACATGTGGGCTTGCAATAAAAAAGAAATGTTGACTTTCAGTTTTATGTATGGAGTGCACCCCTAAGTTTTTTTTTAGAAATTTAATTAAAAAACTTTGTAGCGGCTAACAAAATACACCTATCCTCAAAATTTTATTCAAATACACCTTATAGTTTTCGAGTAAAATGCCTATGACATACGGACGGACAGACAGACAGACAGACATGACGAATCCGTAAGGGTTCCGTTTTTTTTTCATTTGGCTACGGAACCCTAAAAATTGGCCATGTGCCTGTCGGGCCACGCTTAGTGTAGGGTTCAGTAGTTGCCTGTCGGTCTTTGTTACATCGACACGCGCGCACCAACTAAATGGCGCGGTTGGGACGATCGAAACTGTACTAAAATTTGCCTTCCCAAGTACACATTAAGTTAGTCGACTATTACTCTAGTTACCGATCGGTAACTAGTTATGCCTACTTAGCCGTTTTCCTTTTAAATTCATTATATGTAATTTTTTCACATCCCGAGTAGTTGCCATTTAGCCGGCAGGGGGCGAGGGGGAACACTTGACTCCAAGAAAAATTAGGGCTTTAAAGCCTACAAACAAACAAACAAATCACAAACAAACAACAAACAGATCACTGAGTTCAAAAATCTAACGGGAGAACACTAAAAAAAACCTAGATTTTATTTTACCGTTTTGTCGGCGTGATTGATTTATTACCTATGCTGAATTACAGCTTTCTAGTAGAAAGGGCCACTGAGCTAAGCCCCAGACGGACATGGCGAAACTATAAGGATTCCTTGTTGAGTACGGAACCCTAAAAATGGAATAAATAGCTTTATTTTGATATGAGATCAAACCAAAATTGTGCCTACGCACTTGATATTATTTAGCCTTGTCAATAATGTGACAACATAAAACCTACGTAAAACTGAGTGGACCCATTGAAATTCCGTTTTCTGTGTGAGGAATCAACTAACCAATCTACTCCGTTGTATTTTAATTAGTTACGCGCTGCGGTATGTTTACTCATACAATACCTTGGTGACAACCTGTACTAACGTCAATGCTTATTTCTTTATTAACAAGCAACAGTTGTTGACGAGAAATAATTCGTGCTGGCTGTATTTTATTACGAAACTATAAATCTAAGGAAACGGGGTCCATAAAGTAATGTCTTATCAGATCAACGTATCTTGTTGACTTAAGGTTTACCACGTCAGATTAATTTAATCATAAAATAAAACCTTTGACGAACATCAAGCCGAGGCTTGAGACCGCGCTGGATGCTTCCACGGATGTAAAAACCGTGATACACATGTGTACTGTCATCATCATATTACTATGATTGTAGCAGTTAACTCCGGATAACAAATCGGACTTTAATAACTGTTGAAGTGGTTTCCGCAATTTGTTACGACTTGTTTATTTAGAACACAACTCAGGAGCAATTCATGCAGGATGAACGTGGAAAAGGTGGAAGATAACAAAGACGGTAAAAGGGAATGTACAGAGCCGTACAACCCTTTCGAGCATCGGAAAGTTGAAAAACCTAATTCGTAAGTAATCCGAAGTATATAAATATTCCAATTTCGTTAATAAGGGTGGGTAAAACATGTTTTCACGCTATCGTCATTCCTCACCATTTATTTTGTACCTATAGTTTTATTCTTTACCTTGCGAGTTTTTAGACTTTATTGCTTAACAGATTTTTGTTACGATTTCCTATTTATTATATTTAGTTGGATCTATACCTTAATGTAGTGCATCTCGTCAACAATTAGAATGTGACAAGGCAGACGGCGTGCCATGTTACAATGTTATAAATATTTGTGTATCGATAAATCGGGTCCATAAAACCCATAATATTTAAAAGACGTTGTCCAATTTCACTTTTTGTTAACTTTAGTCGCACTTAACTGCTTATCCGCGATGTAGCCAACATACACTATTGCTCATGAGATGATCGTACAGGCGATGTACCCTATTATGTAACCGGTTAGTGTAAAATCTATGGTGTGTGTAAGGTGTGTATGTGATGTATCACAGGTATACATGTTGCCTGAATAGACGGTTTTTCGGAACGTACCTACAGTATATGCACATTTTCTGTTAAACTACAGCAGAATGCCTATTAAGGTCATAGTTATGTATTGAACGTTGGCAATACCAGCAGGTATAGGCTTGAATGTAAATTTCATAATTATAATTAATATTTACCTATGGTGGTGTAGATGGCAACCCCGGGCTCCTATAGGATATAACCGGGAAAACGGTGATAGGATGATAATGGTCGTTTAGTGAAATGTCATAATCATAAAATATCAGAACGAGCTCTTGTGAGGTTTCTGACTGTGTAATTATTTATCCTCAATCTCAAAGAAACTAAATGACACTTTTTTTTTCAGTGATATAAGGTCCACAGCAAATTTGATCAAATCATCTTTAGGGTCAGGTCTGCTTGCGGGACCACTAGCCTTCTCCAACGCCGGTTGGGGCATAGGAATACTAGGAACTATACTAGTGGGAATAATATGCGGACACTGCATACATATTCTGGTAAGTATATCTTTCATAGCTATCGATTCAAAAAACAACTAAACAGGAATAAGACAATTTTATATGAATTGCCGTGAAATAGGGCCCGGATTGAAAATGATTTCCTGACCGAGATTGTAAAACTTAGAAGAATCTCATAACTCATAATGATATAATATTGATAATGTACGGATAACGTATTTGTGAAACTATTTTACAGGTGAAAACGTCTCGAGGATGTTGTGTTATAGAAAAAAAACCGTTATTAGGGTATGCAGAGACTTGCAAATCCGCGTTCAGAAACGGGCCCAAGCACGTCAGACCTTTGGCTAACACTGCAAGGTAATTCGACAATTCCATGACACAATTTATCCTTGGATTTAATAAATACGTACTTTTACTCCTGCGACCATAGTCCGCGGTAAATGGAACCTGGTATAGAAATAAAGACAGCCAAACATCCATGATAAGCAAACCAACAGATAATGTGCCTCTTTAATCCAGATATTTAAATGTTTGATTGTGCTATGAGTAATAGATTACAGTAAATTGCAGTCGTTGACATTAAACACCTTATTACATATCATACCTATCTTATAATAAGCAATATTTATTCTTGTCTTAAATTTGGCCACGATTTTGGGCGGCAGCGGTGCGCCATACGTGTGAGCGAGAAATCCTGGGGTCTAATTCACTAAGTAATGACATATTTCGCGACGGCGTCCCAAGACATCACCTCACAGGTCACCTCACCTCTCACCTCACCTGTCACCTCGCGCCTGAAGCCTAATGCGGCAGACAAGATAATCTTACCCCGATACGTCACATTTCTTTAATTTGAGAAAATATTGGCTCTGTACTTATGTTTCACACATAAGATTAGCAAAGTTCAATTGTTACTTTAATTTATAAATTCTTGTTGATTATAAGCCGCTTAAACCACTCAAATTAGAATAGTAATACATACTTTCCGTCGATGTGTGCATCGATAAGTAGAACACCACTAGGGGTGAGATGATTTGACAGTTGTACCTTATTCACTAAGCTATTTTGACAGCCAAATGACAGGACGGATGGTGCACCACTGCCGCCGAAGTCGTGATCGTGTCCTTACGGCTAGTATCGCAGAAACAGTTTTCAGGTACATATTTGCTAATTCTAGGTTTTCTTTTTTTAGTGTGTTAGCGGAATTTGCGCTGGTTTGCACATATATGGGTGTGTGTTGTATATACACGGTACTTATTAGTGATTCAACGAAACAGGTAAGTTGAATCTAGATTGGGTAAGAAGGGGTTTTTTAATAGTGTGGGTTTCAATAAACACTTTTAGTGGTTGCAATAATATAGATCAAGGATGTTGCGCAAGGGTTTTTTTTATATCCGCGGATGCGGATGGGGATTTTAGGGTCACTCACACACTAAAAAACATAAATCCATATGATCATCAGTCAGTCATCATGACGACAGCTTTAGCATAGCTGGTAGTGACCCGGCCTACGAAGCTGGAGGTCCTGGGTTCGAATCCCGGGCATTTAAAATTGTCCCCATTTATTTATGAAACCCGCTGAAACAAAAACGCGTCTGTTCTTGTCACAGAAACTAAATGAAGATTTTTTGGCTTATGGCGAAAATATCTAAAACGCGCGCGGTATGTGCCTACTGTTTGATTCTGGTCTCAAATTGTAGCAATTTTAGTCTGCTTAAACAAATAAATGTATGTTTATTAAAAAAACCGCATTGTTTAGGATTCATAGACAATACCAAAAAAGTGCGAAAATTTCGTGGTCTTTCGAGTGCTGCAAAGTTAGCACAGGTCTCTCGAAGCTGCAAACTTGGATATACGGTACTGCCCCCCTAGCACACTAGGTTTTATGTCCGACGTAAAGCATTCGTCCCTCTCGCACTCGTATATTTGCCAGAATGGGAAGAATGCTTTATGTCTGACATAAAACTTAGCGTACTAGCCCCTAGCGTAGTGGTCCTAACAACATATTAAAAAATCCCAATTAGCCGTTAGCTTGCAATTTTAATGTTCGACATGACTGACCTATAATGTAGGTACATATGGTATATTTATCACGACATTTCGTTATCTATAAGTATTCAAATGATTTGGCGTTTGAAAGCTAGTTTCCTTTTACGCACGTAAGAATAAATGCCACCTGTGTTGATGTTTGCTCACCTACTCTACAAAAGTTCTAGTGACAGACTTCAAAAGCCATTAATATATTTTTTTAAAGATACAAATTGAGACACTATTATCATAAGCCTGAAATATTACTGTGTCCGGGACTCATCGAGGTTTGAACTTAGTAATACGGGCAGAAAAACACAAAAATTTGCTATCATTTCAATGTCAACTTCAGCATGACTTCAGCATTGAATCATTGACATAATAATTTGTTTAATGTTATGCAAAAGCAGACATATCAACAAAATGTAAACTTTAAAAACAATAGGTATAGTTGAAATTTTCTAAACTAAGCTCATGAATGGCCATTGTACTGAGCTCATGAATGCCTTTGTTTGCGGTCCGAACAAAAGCTATTAATGGCGCGCGCGTACCAAATTTGCAAAAAAAAATAAGCGCCACATAAAATGTTCATTGTATAATGAACTCTATCGTCTTATTCAATAGATTCAAAATGGACTAAAAGATAACAAAAACCCGCTCCCAGCGAGCCAGGTACAAGGCGCTATGGTAATTTTAAAGATAGAGTTCATTATTCAAAGAACATTTTATGTAGCGCTAATTTTTTTTTGCAAATTTGGTACGCGTGCGTCTTGAATAGCTTTTGTTCGGACCACAAACAAAGGCATTCATGAGCTCAGTACAATGGCTATTCATGAGCTTAGTTTAGAAAATTTCAACTATACCTACACCATACTTAAGTTAGACCTTCGATCGAGTTTTTTCTATTCTCGATCATTTCGGTGCGCCCCTTGTACTCCTTGGAAAAAGTTTTTCTTTTTATTACAACCACAGTAATTAGGCACATTGCTTATTAGTTTTCCAACATAATGCGACTATATTACCCGACATGTTTGAGAAAGATATTATATTATGCGGTAGATTATGATTATCTGCGCCATTTATGAGAAGTAATTCAGATGCAAAATATCAAACCAATTCTTTTGATTACAGCTATTCGATACGTACGTGCCCTCGACGAAGTTATCTGTGGAATACTATTGTCTGATATTTCTGGTACCACTATGTTTGATGTGCCAAATCAAGTACCTCAAGTGGTTGGCTGTTCTTTCAATAATGGCAAATATCCTTCTGTTCGCAACGTATCTCTTCTGTTTGTATTATATTTTCCATGGAGGATTGAACTTCAGCGATAGACAAGCGGTTGGAAATCCTGCCAGATACCCAGCCTTTTTATCGTAAGTGGTAAAACTAATAAAACAAACAGTTAATTATATTTTTTTCTTCTTCTATGTGTCTTACCTTCGTTGAGTTTGAAAAAAGTTTCAGAGTAGTAAAAAATAAACTGCGTTTATATGTAGAGGTATAATATTGTTGGCTTCGCTTTAATTTTGCTCTTTCTTTACGTAATTTCCTATTGATGACGTAAAGACTCAAAGAAACATACAACCAGATTGCGTACTGTATAACTATTATATATAATTCGTGACAGCGAGCGTTTCTTCATTTCCTTGGTCCACGTTGTCCCTAATTCTTTATTACTAACGCATAATTCACTTTTACTATGTTTTGTAGGACAGTTATTTTCGCAATGGAGGGAGTTGGAGTAGTTATGCCAGTGGAAAATGTGATGAAGAAACCGAAGCACTTCCTGGGTTTCCCTAGCGTGCTCGTGGTTGCTATGGGAGTAATAGTGTTCCTATACACCTCTTTGGGGGTGTTTGGCTACTTCAAATACGGTGATGTTCTACGAGGCTCTATAACATTGAATCTACCGATGGACGAGTGGTCAGTTTACCTACCCCAGCTGCTAAATGCATGATTTACATGAATTATTAGAATATTTAATTGAACCACTACGAGTAATGCGCTGCAATAATACGACTGTTTAACACGAAAAAAACCCATAATTTAAAAGAGTAAATTATTAAGATGTCTTAAAGACGGCATTCGGTAATTACTCGTATTAAAACGACAATTGATCGTCTAATCTATTAACCTGTTATATATAGCATATCTTCCAATTTATGTCAACATTAATGAGCTAGTTTGAGGAAAGGTCCCTCGGTGATCCAAATGAATTTAGTAGAATATACATAGATCAGTAGGCACATATATACATATACATATTTAACAGACGATAAAATTTAAAACTAGTTACATTTTATTTTCGGAATGTCTCTTAGCGCTGAGAGATTACTGCTATGGTCTAGTCTCAATTTTTTTTCCGTCCACAGGCCAGCGATATGCGCAAAAGTGTGTATAGCCTTATCTATATTTTTCACTTTCCCCCTTCAATTCTACGTGGTCTTCGAAGTATTCACCAAACACAGCGACCCCCATATTAAACAGAACTACAAGGCTGTTGCACACGTCGCCGCGCGCGTTATCGGGGTGTGTTGTTGTGGTTAGTTCCAATTATTTACCTAATATGATACTCCCTGCCTATTCTAGATTATGTATCGTCTACATCAAATTGCTCATAGACGTCTGCAGCTGGGCAAGAGATGTTTGTAAGGGCCAAACACGCAGCCGTCCTTTATAAAATATCACAAACTATCACGTCTGAGCATTAGTTATAATCATTACGAAGTAATTATTTAAGAAATAAATAATTAGGCGCTTACACGAATCCATCAAATTCAGGCCTTGTTGTGTAAATTTCAGATTTAAAATGATTCAGATTCCTGGAAAATCACACAATACACTGCTGTTGTATTTACGATATATAATTAGTGACGGCCCGTGACTTGGCGGTCATGTTACCAACTATGTGATATATCGGTGATATGAGCTAAATTACCATTTACATTCACTTGATTTGTAGAGAAACAAATAGGCAGAAGACCGAGAAAAAAGAGCCAATGCGCTGGACAGATCAAATCGTTACCACAATCAACCTCGTCGTTGCGGTACATGGTGGCCATGGTCAAAGGGCCCAATGGATGCCCTAAGAAAAATTGAGGTCATCATCATGAGTTACGACCCCAGCATTGGGGAATCGGCGCAACGAGGGCAAACGCCAAATTATAAAAATCTGGCAGAACAGAGTGACATCGCGGAAAATAGGCAATATCACGAAAAAAAAGTCGTGAATAGAGCACCAGATTGTTAATACATGATGTTGTTGTTACAAGTGGCTCAAGTACATGTTGTTTAATCCCCTAGTCTATATTATCTAAGACGGCTAAAGCTGTTTATTGGTATTTAAGGAAAGCCTGAAGGACCGTCACCGTTAAAAATGTTGATAACCATCAGATTTCAAGTGGTGATTGATGAAACGTAACGCTAAAAACTCTTTATGATATTGGTTCACGATAATCATGGTCACTGGCTGACACCGTTCGACAGAACAAGACGGACGCTCTATCGTGTCACTTATCGTGTGATTAGGCCGACCATGATACGGGGTCAGGATTTTAATTTGGGGTAGGGGTGCTTAACCCTTTAAAATGCAGAGGGAACTATATTCCCACCAAGAATGAACATTATTTCCATCGGGTTCAATCCTATGAAAAACCAGATGATTTTGTCCCGGTTAAAGGGTAAAACTTTTTTGGTTGTGGTTGACAATGTAAATATACTAATAACCGATTTCTAAAAATATGCTACCAATCATATAAAATTAACCATCTGAATGTGCGTAAGCTATATCCAGCGGCTCCGGCTGCGTTATGTGTAATCCATACTAATATAATATATCTGTGTGCGGGTGTAGCTTTGTAAGTTTGTATTGTACGTAAGACCGATTTAAAAAAATACCAGTATACAGAATGCAACTTCCGGGTGGATATAGTATAGACTATATTTAATCCACAGACATAGCTCTGCACGGCTATTACGCGACGGCGCGCGAGCTTTCTCGATTTTTCTCGCCTCTCTCTTATTAGAACACTTAGAACAAGTGCGAGAAAAATCGAGAGTATGTCGCGGCCGTCTCATGATAGACGTGCTGAAAACGTTAACTACAATTAATTGAATTCTGTCCGCAGTTGGTATTGGCATGGCTCTCCCTCTCCTAGAGCATATCATCAACATCGTCGGCGCGCTATTCTACTCTATCCTTGGGCTCGTCATCCCCGGCGTCATCGAAACGGTTTTCAGATGGCACAACCTCGGGAAATGCAACTGGGTCCTGTGGAAAAACTGTTTTATCGTTTTATTTGGATTCTTATGCCTAGTTTCCGGGTGTACTGTTACCGTTCTAGACATTATTGAAATTCTACAGGGTAAAACCGTTTAGTATTTATGTTGAAGTAAGATTTGGAGGTATCAGCAATAAGAATTAAGGAAGCTTCCGCTGATATGTAAGTAGTCTGCTCAGTGCTCTGTAAGCACAAAATGTATGTATTAAAATAACACAAAGCACGATTTCTACGGGTAAAATCCCTCGGGTCAAGTCGACTTGTAAGTTCTAACTGACATGAATTGGCAAAGCATTTTTTTAATTACCTCTGTTTAAAGTAAAGCTAACATTCAATAATTCGATACTTAATATATAAAGACTGGAAGAATTATAAAATGATAATAAAACAATTACTTGAGGAGATCCTCAGCCAGCTAGCTTATTGGAAAAACCAAGTAAAGTTTTCGCGTCAATTTACATCACATTTTCACAAACACGTCATAAACAGCCTTCAAAATTCCGAACAATACTGGTGAAGTGTCGCTACGTACGCTAACAGCGATTTGTACCAATGTGAACCGTGTCAAAGAAACATTTCCTCTTCTCGATTTATTGTGTAATGTTTGGTTGATTTAATAAAATGAAAAATGTGCACGACAATGCAATTTGTGCATTGATGTGGACTTAGCGTAAGTATTTATTAAATGCATTAAATAATTCAAGGAAAGTTTTAAGGCTTTTAATCTAATCACTATTTACGCCGATGTTATTAGTATTACACCTCAATGTAAATGGGTTCTTCACTGTATGTGGTAAACTTTATTACACTTGCCTATGAGTTATTGTCAAGTAACTCAAAATACAATGCTGAATGTAACTGTGTCATCATATAATTGTGTCGATATCTGCCATAGCAAAGCGTGCAAAAATATCTGACACGGTCCGTAGGTAAGCCCCTAGAAATAATAATAATAAATAATAAATATTAGGGGACAATCTTACACAAATCGAGCTAGCCCCACAGTAAGCTCAATAAGGCTTGTGTAACGGGTACTAGAAATAGCGTCGGGTCATAAGTGATTAATTTTAGTTTTTACTGCTACTGTCGAATTTAGGTTTTATAAAATAATAAAAATAATACCCACCAAAAAGAGCCTCATCTCTAGAGACGCATCCACACGGCATTCCTGCATGCTATGAGATAGAGCGAGAAAAACAAGATCATTCATCTCCTTATCTCGCTCTGCCACAAGACCGTGTGATGCGCCTTAATCACTTATATTTAGGATGAAAAAAGCGGCCAAGTGCGTCGGGCCATGCGCAGTGTAGATTTCAGGCCTGCGCAAACCGGCGGAGCACAGCGCAGATCACCTAGGAGAATTTAATCCGCGCAGCGTACACCGACGAGGGAAAATCCCCCGCGATACCACGAGCGCCCGCCAGCGCAGCGCCGGCGCACCTGCGAGCCCTTCTGCGCATACCAGGGGATGCCGCGGCATGCTACCGCCTATCCTCTCCCCGCGGCGTTGAAGAGCGCCGACGATACTGCGGCGGCATGCCGCGGCATTCCCCGTATGCGCCGAAGTGCGCCGGGCGGAAGGAAAGGTGCGGGGTGAAGTAGCACATCAAGCGGGGGCGCGCTTTGCAGTCCATTCAGACCAGTCTTGCCGCCTCATTTGGTGTTTGGTGAATATATTCGCGTGTTATTTTTTCAATATGACCGAAGTCAACGAAGATAAAGTGATCTTAACACTAAATCCCAGTCCGCCATCAATAACCTTCGACACGAACGACTCGTAAAAAAACAAGTTTTCGACTGTTGGTCGCTAGTGGAACGGAATGTATAATCACCGATCATGGCATGCCGTGTGATGCCGTGGGATGCCGCGGTATTGCGGAGGTGCATTGATGAATTTAAAGTGATCTGCGCTGCGCTCCGCCGGTTTGCGCAGGCAGGCCTTTCCGTAGGTGACTGTTTGTCTTTGTTACATCGACAAGCGCGCGCCAACTAAATGATGCGGTTGCGTCGGCCAAATTTATACGAAACTTGGCCTTTAAGTACACATTAAGTTGGTCGAATATTACTCGGTTACTAGTTATGCCTACTTAGCCGTGATAGTTTTCCTTTTAAATTCATTATATGTACTACTGCCACGATTTTTTTACATTCCCAATAGTAGCCATTTAGCCGGCAGGGAGGGAGACACCTTGACTCGAACAAAAATTAGGACTTTAAAGCCCAATATCACGCAAACGGATCACCGAGTTGAAAAATGGTCTGTATAAACCCATAATATTTTTAAACAAGCTATCCAAAACCAACGATACCCCACACCATGGGTTTATTAGAGAAAAAAAAAGTGACATCCCTAATTTACGTGTAAAGGGAGGTACCCTGAAATAGATAATACAGAACGGTCTTAAATATAAACATTACAATAGGTATAATAGGTTTTTTCTGTTAAATTCTTTAAATTACAGTCTCTCAATTACACTCATTTCATTAAATTTTGTTGTCAATTATTAAATTCATTCTAAATGTCATGTCATCAAAATAAAAGTTTCATATTAAAACAAATTGAAATAAATTGTTTTTCAGGATTTTATCCTACCGTTTTGTCGGCGTGATTGATTTCTATACCCATGTCGAATTACAGCTTTATTCTATTACTGAGCTAAGCTGCAGACGGACAGACGGACATGGATAAACTACAATAAGGGTTCCTAGTTGACTACGAAACCCTAAAAACGCTAAGTCATAAAAGTATGCAAATAATGCGTAACTGAGATTTTTTAACACTAAGCTATGAAGGTAAAACTCATATTTACTATTGCCAGATAACCGGTAAAGTAAATGAACTTCTGGGTGAGTAATGTGAATTTTTTTATGTCTGTTACTACCTACACGTTGACTTAATTATTCGTCCTCAAAAGATCATATAAATCTTCTTTTTTAACCCCCGACGCAAAGAGAGGGGTGTTATAAGTTTAACGTGTCTGTGTGTCTGTGTATCTGTCTGTGTTATCGTAGCTCCCAAACGGATAGACCAATTTGAAAGCGGTTTTTTTTATTCGAAAGCTGATGTGATCCCGAGTGTTCTTAGCTATGTTTCATGAAATCTGTTCAGCTGTTCTTGAGATATTGGACGTTGAAATGAAAATGTCGGGGGTTTTTCAACTTTTCTAAGTTGTAGTTATTACAAATATTAGAATGTACCTGAAGGAAATAGTTATTAACGATACAAGTTCGGAAAGTAATTAAATTACCGAATAAATTGGTATTTTCAAAGTTCACAGTTAAACTACTTATTATTATGTATTTATTATTATTATTTATTAATGTACAAGCTGTTGCCCACGACTTTGCCCGCATAAAACTTAATATCGTGTTAGAAAAATTAATGCTATAAAATTATTTTAGGTGCAAGCTAAATTATAGCTGTCTCAAACAAATTTTTACAATATTAAGGGATGATTTCCGAGATAACAACTTATCTATATCCTCCCCAGGGTCTCAAATTATCTCTGCGTTAAATATCATTTCAGCTTTATTACTCTTATTTTTCTAAATCCATTCAGTAGTTTTACTCACGTTAGTCCGGGCTACCTGTATCGTTTTGAAAGCAAAATTATTTTATGCCAAAATACATAAAAGCTTCCATCTCCATCCCCATTATTTTGATTAGCCAAAATAAACTTCTTAAATTAACAAAATGTTGAACAAACAGAACAAATGAAAAGTTTTAATCTAACATTACATTCTTTTCGGTTCAATAAGGGTCGCAGTTCTAACTTAACCTAACCTACTTTTCTGCTAGTAGTTGGATTATGTATTTTTCCTTGTTCCCCGTACAAACCTCTAACTGCTTTTAGCCCCTTTAGGGGCTGAATTTCTTTTAACCCCCTTGTGGACTCCATTTCTAAAACGAGGTATTTATTTCTTTAGTCTTCAAACTTTCAGTCTAAATCGAAAGTTACAAATCTCTTACTTTCAAAAATTCTTACTCTCCATATAAACTTTGACCCATTTTTAAGGGATGAATTTAAAAAAAAGCTGAAATCAGTTTTGTAGTCGTTATCAAACCACCTATGACCGGAGTTACATATCTGTTACTTTAAAGATATCTTGCTCTCCATATAAACGTTGAGCCCTTGTAACCCCAGGGATGAATTAAAAAACGCTGAAATTAGCTTTCTAATCTTTAAACAAACAGTCTAAAACCGTAGTAGCAATCCTTACTTTAAAAAACATCTTACAAGCGTTGAACCTCTTTTTAGCTCTCATATGATTAATTTTTATTTACATTCTATACAAACAGTCCAAAACCGAAGTTACAAATAAAAATGTCTTGCCCTCCGTACAAACTATGAACCCCGCTTTAACCCCTTTAGGGAATGCAGCTGCTTTAGGGAATGTTTTTTTCCACCGCAACAGTGTAGAAACACCTCGAATGAAACGCGGGAGCTTTGATCTCAATTGTCGGCTCTCTTTTCGCTTTTCAATTATTCCTCATTGTTGTTATTTACCAACATAGCACACTTTTATCACAATGTAGGTACTAAAGCCTATTTATTTATTGTTACTCTAAGATTGCAAAGACCGCACCTAGATGCTGGTGTTCACGTGGACTCAACGTGAACTCATTTATTTTATCTCAATTTTATCAAAAAGATAAACGGGATTATAATCATAAAATCTTTATAAATGCAGATGAATGTTAGCCTCCGCGACTAAACAGCATAATTACTTAAAGAAAATGCCATGAAAAATTAAAATACTGTCAATACCTTGAATGTGCGATTATAACACAAAACATTAAAATCGTCTGTAACAATTGTAGCTCATTTATTGGCACAGATGATGCCGTAAAACAGCATAATAGGAACGCATATCACACAATAAATGAGCTCCAGTGACTTTACTTACAATTACGTATTTATATCTCGATATCGGCAACCAGCACTTGTGTTAAGACGTCGTTGTAAAATCAAAGTTAATCGCCTTTAAATGCTACACGTCAAGTTTCTGATGACAGGGCTATTAGTTAAGCAGTGTATTATTATAACAGTGAAATAAATTAATACAAACATGAACGGAGACGTATCAGGAAACGATTATAATCCTTTCGAGCACAGAAAAGTGGAAAAGCCCATTTCGTAAGTACATAACCATATTTGCTACTGGATCTTGCTTTCATAAAAATCTTAATACATTTTTGGTTTCCTACTAGATCTTTACCAATATACTCAATTTGAGACAGTGTCGCATAATTGCAGCTATTGCGTTGTGTCCAGGGAATATCTAGAAGATTCTGAGACAAGAAGTTGACTACAAGGGCTGCACTGAAAGTTTCGGGAATCGAATACTTATAAACTTATTTTTCTGAGGAGGAAATTGTCCCGTTTAAAAAGTGGATTAACTAAAAAACAATATGGAGACCGGATGACTGCTGCTTTTAGTAATGAAGCACCTTCAAAGGCGACAGTATGCAATTGGTATTCAGAATTTAAACGTGGCCGAGTATTCCTCACGGACGACGCGCGTGGTCGACCAAAATCGACAGTTACGCAAGCAAACACATCTTGTGCATCAGCTGATAAAAGAAGACCGGCCTGGACATATCGGGAAATTAAGGAGTGTTTGGGTATAGGGATGAGTCAGATACAAATTAATTTACAGGAAGAATTAGGCATGCGAAAGTTATTTTCCCGTTGGATACCTACCTCGCGTATTGTCTGACGAGCAGAAAACGACTTGTGTCAATTGGTGCCGCAGAACATTCAATAAATTCAACGGAGCAACTTAAATGCAGTTTTTGGTGTCGTATCAGGTGAAGAGTCGTGGATATATTCATTTGAGCCTGAAACTAAAAACCAATCATCAAAATATTCGTTCTCGCAGCACGGCCAAGAAGATGGTGGCAAACATTAAAAAACGTAAATAAACAACGTCCATTTTATAACATTACGCGATCATCAAACACGTTAAGACTAAATTACAATCGTAGCGAGCAAATATAAAAGGCGTTTGCTCTTGATCACAGAAACGAAAAGAAGTTTTTTTTACTAATGGCGAAAACATCTAAAACGCGTACGGCAAGCGCCGCGTGGGCTTCTTTCTTGTCGTGAATTGCACTACATCCGCATCCGCAAAAACCGCATCAATTTTGGCGGATGCGGATGCGAATGTCTGCAACATCCCTGGTTTGAACTTTGAACGCATGAAAAAGTGCATAAGATATGAAAATCGAATATGTAGGTACTTTAAAAGCAATTCAAATACTTTTATTCAATTTGACTGCCTTTTTTACTCTCAAGACTTTCAGTTTGACCCTCGTATAAGAGTACCTATTTGAAGACTTTTTTGGAGCGACCATATTACTCATACGACAAATCAATGCTACTGCATAAAATTTCTGTCAAAAAATTCATTTTTGTACAAGCTTTTATTGCCGACTGTACTTTTCTGTATGCCGTCATCAACTACTCATTGAGACGATTCTAACGAGCCCAAACTCGATGGGGTTATGTGGTTTTATTACGGAGTTCCTGTGGCCACCTTCCAGCTCCATCGTCAGATCAGCTCCACGTCATCATAATATTGCATTGTCACGCGATTTGTATATTCGTGCAAAATTTCCACTCAATCGGAAACCGGGAAGTGGATCAAATTTAACTTGCAAGATTTGATTACAGACAGACAGACAGACAGACAGACAACGGGACAGGTGAAACTAAATAAATATAAAAGCTTGTAATAAAAACCAAGGGGGTTTGATTGAGCTTATAAGGAATACGAAAAGTTTCGAATTATAACAAATAAAACTTTTTTGTCCCAAAGGCCAAAATAGACCTGCGAGATTTACGAAGTTAAGTTTTCCTCTTATAAACCATAATAATGCTATCAAATCTCTTTCAGTCAAGTAATCCATTATGCTGAAGTATTTAGAATGTAGGTACCGACTAAAACAAACACTCTCACACCGAGATAATTATTAGTCATATATGTAAGTACTAAGTAACAGCTCATAACCGCTGTTGAATGTAAGTGCGAAAACATAGCACTATACATACAATACAATAGGGATGCGCACTAAGATTTTTTATGATGTCATTCGAACCAGTTTTTGGAGAGGAACAAATGTTTGTATGGGAGCAACTACAATTAAAGAACATAAATACCCAAAAATTTGAGACAAAGATTGATGTCGCTGGCGACAGCGCAAAACGCTTCATACTGATAGAACCTCACGAATGACGTCACTTGTACAAAGTAGTTGTATCGTTGTATGGAAAATCCGGTAAATTAACGTTTCGGTCGCGAAATACTGCGTTTAAGTACATAGTTGTCATATTATTGTGTTTCTATAAAAGCGTAAGGATTCTATTGGCAGCTTTAAATTTACTCTTGGACGATAAAAAAATGCATAATTTTTCTAAACTTTCAAGGTTCATATCTTTTTATGATTTTAATTACATTTTATAATTTATACTTTATAACGATAATTTGATGGTTTACTATCCATTTAGAACATGAGGCCTCATGCCTATTGAAAATACGTTCGCCGTACGTTCACCGCTTCAGCCACAACCAATCCAGTTTGTAATACAAACTGAATATATTGTTGCAATGTTTGAACAACGATTGGAATCGGAGCAGCGTGCAGTGGCGTGCACCGCATCCCATCCCCCGCCGACGGCTGGCTGTCGACATGACACATTTTTAACATTTTCTCAAACATGCTCGACCTTCGTAGTAAAGAACTATAGTTTAAAATTACTCTACTTACTTTTTTCAGAGATACCAGAGCCCTTGCTAACCTGCTCAAGGCCTCGCTGGGGTCTGGCTTGCTGGCAATGCCCTTAGCATTTGCCAACGCTGGCTGGGTAGTTGGCATCGTGAGCACGATTATCATCGCCCTTATTTGTGGCCACTGCGTTCACATATTTGTAAGTAATTCATAATCTATTTGTATGATTCATTGTTAAAGGATATTACTAAACGACAAGCAGGTTCTATACTAACAGAACTAACAGAACATGAAAAGAATCTATTGCAACATGCAACCATTCAGATTGTAATAATATATTATAACACATTACACAGAATATACACAACCCTACACTACGAGATAATTACCAATTAAATTAAAATCCAACCTTTTTTTACCATTTACATACCTACGTCAACTACATAATTAGCTTTAAATATAAATATAAGTATAGTTTAAATTATTTGAACTGAGCTCATGAATGGCCATTGTACTGAGCTCATGAATATTTCTTGAAAAAAATGACACGCGTCCGACCACAGTCGTATTGTTAGACTTGAATGTTGATAAGTTTCATTCAATTTCATTGTTCTGAAGATAAGAAGATCGCCAGTTCAGAAAATCTCAACTATAACTTGTTAAGTAGTCACTTTGTTTGGTTATTAAGAAAAAAAAACAAGCCATAAAATATAATATTTTTTGAATTTGTTATTTCTTTTTATGAATACGCTACTGCCCGTGCAGCTCTTCCAGTGTACTAATATGAAAGCCGATGTCCAACCTGACTGAACGTCCTTTCCATAAATCCCAGAGATTACCCTTTCCTCCACACACAAACTTTATTATGTCTTGACGCTGTGTAAACTGAATTTAAACTTTGACCCTGATGTGGTTTCAGGTAAACACGTCTCGCGAATGCTGCAAGGTGGAGAGGAAACCGCTTCTGAGTTACGCAGAGACGTGCAGGGCAGCCTTTGCCAACGGCCCTAAAGCTGTAAGACCCTATGCTAGAGCCGCGAGGTACAGTCAGCTTCAGAGAAAATCATTCATCGTTTATCTTTTAATTATAATCTAAGTACTGTAGAAAATAATGCATATTGTATATTCGCATTAAAGGAGCCCTGTTATACATCTACAACATAACTTCTGTTCTGTCGTCATCATCATCATCATATCAGCCTAAAGACGTCCACAGTTGGGCATAATAATAATTGTCATACATTTATTGCACATAAAAGTTTTAATGACACATAAGTATCAATCGCCATAATAGTTTGCGCATAGCGTTTTAAAGTCATATAAGACAAACATTTCTATCCTAACTTACCCTAACCTATTTAAAAAAAAAACGCACAGCAATTATTTTAATCTAACCGCCCCAGCGTGTCGACGTAAGCCCGCTTCGCGACGTGCCTATTTCCGCACCACACGCGTGTTTTATGGTTATATCCCGATTAAGACACGTTGGCACCTTGCAGCAAGATGTATGCATGAACACGGTGCATTCCTAAATTAACCGAGTACTACAGATGTACATGTACAGCTTTTTGAAAATTCTCGGCAAATGGATTCTTACACGACTAAACAAATTAAATCCTTTTTGTTAATTAATTGACTATTTAGAAACGTTTAATTTACTAAAACTATTCACATTTGCTAACATTTTACATGAATTAATAAATATAACATTTTAAAACGGAAAAAAATATTTTGTATTGGCTGTTTAGAGATTCCGCACTGCGCAAACTTCAGGAAAAAAATTGTTGCGCACCTTATAGGTATTTTTTTTGGAAATTTCCTTGTAATTTAACAAATATTTGTAAACATTATTAATGCGTGTTTGGTTATTATGAAAAGAGTCAGTAGAATAGTGATAAATAGAATTGACGCCACTGGAAATGTACAATATGTGAGTAAAAACCTGTTGCCATCAATAACTATAGAAAATAACTTAGGAAGCCTATACAATTTTTATCTAATGAAAAGGATTTTTTCCTCGCAAATGTGTTGAAAAACGTCGTATGAAACGCGTGAGCTTTGATAATTATCCTCGCTCTCTTATCACGCTCACCTTGCGGCTCGCAATCCCGCCTCTGATGTAATTATCAACATAGCTCACTTGTATCACAATGTACTATTATGAGCAACAGCTTGATGCGTAAAGTGTTATGGCAATAGTTATTATACGACTAGATGTACACCCTGTCTGGTATATAGTTAACAACTAATAAGCACGCGCATGAAATGCAACTTTTGATTTTAACTCTGTGTGGCCCTAAAACGTACACGGACTCGTGAAATTGTTACGCATGTCCGATCCCTGATCATATATTATAGGGACGAGAAATCCATGTGGCTAACGTGTTATTCAAATATCCGACCCCTAGTTATAATAAAGACGCCGAATCGAAATATGGCTAACGTGTTACTTACATAATTATGTTCGACCCGAGGTTATTATTGAGACAAATGATGTTGAAATGGTCTATACAAAATAAGTAAAAAAAATACCAACCTAATTTATGTACTTTATTAGCCCCAGTTCTTTGATTAGCGCCGGCATGGTATTGACAATAAATAATGCACCTTATCATAGTTAATAGCAAACGTGCAAACGCTTACATTATTGCCATTTATTAAAAAAGAAACTGGCGGTCTATAAACAACCTACCACGACCACATAACCAGAGACCGGAATTTTCGTGGCTTTTTTGAGGTATCATAGTGACTTCTCATTCATCGACTAAATACGTAATATCGATGTTCACGTACCTAATAAAATCTTAACATTTTACGATTATTTTTTCATGTGTCAGTGATTCTTTCGATTACCAGGTGCCAAAGTGGACCCCGGGCTCCTTAAGGATGCAACCGTTAAAGACATAAAGATTTAAGTAATTTTGAATACAAAAATTTATTGCTTTTATGGATAAACGGCCAACATCTGTAAATTATATTTCCCTTCCCAAGGCAGGGATCCAGCGTATGCCTAAACATGATGCGGAAGAATTTTGTTTATTAAATTGCTCATTGAATTATTTCAGGCACATCATATAAAACTATATTTTGCACGCAGTTGTTACTATCAATGAAAGATATACAATGTCGGCGGCCGATCGTAAAAACCGTCAGATCACGAAATTCTTAGGCATATCATGAAACGATAATGTTCATGATAAGTATGCCTAAAAGTTGGGCAGGTTTATCACGATGTGCCTGATAAAAAATACGGCAGATCGATTGGAGTAACGCATTCGTCGATATTCCTAGCTCTATACCGGGCACATCGTTAAATAGTTTCTTTCTTGGCCACTGGTGGCGCTGCGTATGCGATGGCGGCAGTTTTTGTTGGGAGCCTCGGGTATAAAAATAAATAATATAATTTCATTCGCTATAACAACATTTGATATATTTTCAAGGTACATAATCACTCATTGTATATAATAAACGTTGATTATAATTTCAAAATATATATGTTTATTTTGTATAACTTTTATCAGGTATAACACTTATTTTGTATAATCATTATATGGTATAATGCTCATGTTATATACAAGTTATATCTCATAACTATAAAGTAGAATAATATTTTATTATCAAAAGGAAATGTAGCAAACACAACGGTTTTCGAATTGTACTATGTAAGTATATATTAGGGAGTAAAAAAGTGTTCGGTTCTGGCGCTTCGCCGGCCGCTGCCGCGGCACGCTCGCTTCGTTTGCTCGGCTCACGCGCTGTAGGGTCGCAGTTAAACCTAACACTCCTCGCTTCTCTCGTCGTCGTACCTACACCGACCTGCCTTAGATTCTACCAACAATTATTATGCTAACTGTGCATTATAAGAAATTAGCGTTATAGCATTTGTTCATTATAGGAAATATGCATTATATTTAAAGTATGTTATATTAAATGTTACTACATCAAATAATCATTATATGAAATTATAATTATATCGTATATTAAGTGTTGTTATACGACTCAGGAATTATATGAAAAGAGTGCTATTGCGACTAATATTATTTCAAAAAAAATTATAGGCATCGTTACGCACCTCAATAATGTATGCCATACGATTAAATAAATTTGCGCGATATTCCCCATTTCCTAGAATAAACTTGTATAAAATAAACTTAGAAAAAAATTATAATAATCGTTTTCCCAAAGTATCACGTGACGAACTAATTTCTCAAATTTAAAAGTTTATTCTAGGAAAGGGGGAATTTCGCGCATATGCAAAACCAATTTATGAAAGTGTGTTACATAAGTTTCTTTAAATATCCCGCCGTTGGCCTGCGAATGTCAAAAAACGTTTTGTACGGTCGTCAAACCACCTTGGTCATGAATTTTTAATTTTATTTTTCTTTCAGTGTATTTGCGGAGGCTTCTTTACTCTGCACTTACGTTGGTGTTTGTTGTATATTTACGGTTCTCATATCAGAAAATATTAAACAGGTTAGTCAGGATCTCCACTTACACATACTTAAATTTGTACACCTATTGTAAAGCATGTTTTCAGTTTGTAACATAGCCCCCGCCCTGTATGTGGCCTATAGTGAACATCTTACCCACGCATGCACATACACAAATCATGGGGCACGGCAGTGCCCCCGCCAAGTCGAGCAAAACAGCGGCACGGCCGTACTATCGCTTTCTCAAAGTAGTCCAGGCCATTTTCGACCTATAGGGGGGTTGCCAATGGACTTTGTAGTGGATAAAACTAGAAGCCTGAATTTTCAGTTACCAAACAGCCATTGTATAAACACGATATATTTCAAATTTCATTTAATTTGAACCAGTAGTTTAAGAATTATAACTAGTCAAAGTTTCTTAATTTTGTCACTCACTGACTGACCGATCATCAAAACTCTAAGGCACTTCTAGCAGAGATAGAAGCTTCAAATTTAGAATACAATTAGTGTTTAGTGTATAAATCAAGGGAAAACTTTACAATTTCGGTCCAGTTTTCTAGATACACCAACTGCATAAATAATATCACACAATACTAAATAGTTTTAGGTATGCAAAAATCCAGTAAAGTTGTGTGATTGCTAAGTTGCAGAATTTTATTTAGCTAGCAAGTAAAGATTAATAAGAATGCCTGAGACTTGGTACTACGAAATATCTCACAACTTTTTACGGTGGAAGAGTTGCGAGACTTGGCCTCTTTTTTACTTGGAATGTTTTTATGGGATACACTTTTCTTAGATTTATAATACAATTACATACTTAAAATATGTTCAACACACATATATTATTTTACTTCTAATTAAAATAGTTATACTTACCACTTCTTGATTTTGGAAGAGCGCTGTCTCCTGACAAAAGCAAAATTACTTGTAATGTAATTAGGATTTGCTATCTTTTATAACCTGTTTTTTTTTTCATTTTCATTAGTAATTTCGATGCGGTCGATGTGTTATAGCGCGTGACGACGTAACAAATACAGACAGGCTACTACGGAACCATACACTGCGCGTGGCCCGACCCGACACGCACTTGTGCGGTTTTTTTTAAACTGATATCTGCTTTTGTGTTACATATTGTATTGCATGTAACACTAATTTAGTGTTATGAATAACAAGAAAGTATTACAAAAGTACCAAACGCAATATAAAATGTAACATAAGCAAACTTTGGTTTAAAAAACTTTAATTTTGACTGACCAACAAAGATGTTTTTTGTACTTAAATATCGAATACAGGCTGCTTAACAGAGTATGTTATATTTTTCAACTATAGATAAATTAACGAGAGCATGGAATTGCATATGTAGTACCGTCATATGCTGCAACATTGCCTATGAAGCCTAACTTTGTGTACCTTATAAAACGGCTTTTTGTTACCTAAGTATGTAACCTGCTTTTTTGGGAGAAGAATGCGAGCAGCTGCCGGGTACAACCATTTGTATCTTACTCACCCAATCGAGTTAATCCCGGTTTTATAAGGTAGGCAAAGTTAGGCTTCATAGGCAATGTTGCAGCATATGACGGTAGTATTGTATGTTTACAGGCATTCTATATTTGAATTTTCTATTTTCTCGTACTATAACGGTACAACCACTACAAATGCAATTCCATGTTCTCGATAATTCATCTATACCATGGTTATTCCCATCTTTACCACATGCCACTTACTTTATTAATGTAGAAATTGATTAGTGTAATATATTTATCTTCTTTTCAGCTATTGGACACCTACTTCCCCGTTATGACTCTTTCTGTACAGTATTACTGTCTTATTCTTTTAGTACCGTTAAGTATTATGACCCAAATAAGACATCTGAAATGGCTGGCACCTTTCTCGTTGCTGGCGAATGTATTGCTGGTCCTAACGTTTATGATATGTCTATACCACATATTTAAAGATCCTATATCCATCGAGGGCGCACGCGCCACGGGAAGTATATCAAGATTTCCTGCTTTTTTATCGTAAGTATTAAATTATGTTGGTTTAACAAGACAAGAGCATGTGTAGATAGCTGACCTTTGGCGTGCATGATGTGCACGTTTACGTAACAAATCTGCAAAGGCCGTGCCAGGATAAGCTATGTGAATCTGCCCCCAGCGAGACTTGTAATTTTTATGGACGGTGTGGCTCTACATTAGTAATTAATGTGCAAAATTTGAGCACCCTAATCTTTAGAGTAGGTATTTGTTTAAAAAAAATGTTTTTTCTTCGATATTTTTTTTCTATCCAACCGATTTTAATGTGCTTCACATTTATTGTACACTTACTGAAGATGATTATATAACATAAATTATATTTTATTTATGTTTTTTTTCCGTGCAAAATTACTCCCTAACCATTCCAAAATATCAAAAATGCGCAACGTTAATATTCAAGTTTTCATTTCTGGCGGCACTACCGGAGTGCAACCCGATCTTTTTTTTAAATCGGATGTTATTCGCTGTTATTCGCTAAGCGTTAAAGCGGCTCACCCCGCCGGTCGCCCGTCACGAAACCTCTACCTACGCTTGGTTACTACGCATCGCGGTGTCAATATATATTTGTGGGTGAGCGTTGAGGTGAGCATAAAACAAGTTACAGAATAGGGGGGCAGGTTGGTCCCGAGCCCCCGACGGAAGACCAGCGCTGCCTGGTCAATTAGGTCGGCACCATGCTTGCTTAGTCGTGACCATTTCATGGCGTGATAATTTCATTTTTGTGTTTTTTTTAATTATCCTGTGTTGTTTGTGCCATGAATGAATAATGTTTCTTCTTTCTTCCTAGTTACGGCGATTAGCCCCCTGCTTACAGACCTTTCCTCTTATATAAATAACCATTGCTGTTTTCCAGACGCCTATGTACGAATTAACTACCTACACCCACAACATTCGCAGTCTTTTATGCCCTCGTGGTTAACTTTTGGCGTAATTTAAAATGTATTGTAATTAAAGCCACATTCATATTTAAGAAATGTGAGCACCAATTTACTACATTCGATATAACCTGAAACTAAGAAATCTTACTGACATAATCAAACGTTATCTGATTTATCATTTATTCAGGACAGTAATATTCGCAATGGAAGGCATCGGTGTGGTGATGCCAGTGGAGAATGTGATGAAGAATCCCCAGCATTTCCTTGGGTGTCCGAGCGTGCTTGTGATAGCCATGAGCTTTATCTCGGTACTATACACCGTGCTGGGGCTGTTCGGCTACTTCAGATACGGCGATGCGGTGATGGCCACTATAACGCTTAATTTACCAGTCGATGATTGGTATGTACATTAGACAATGTTCTTTTTGCATTTATCAAAATAAAATGTTATCGGAGTAACCGGGTGAAGATCCTTTATACTATACACATTTTGTAAAGCCACTACGCAGAGTACTAGTAGCCATCAGATATATCGGAGCGGCCAAAGTGCTCACAGATATCTGAACACGTCTCTATGCCTCGACAATAGAGACGTGTTCAGATGTTTGTGAGCACTTTGGCCGCTCCAATATATCTGATGGCGACTGTACAAACGTGCCTTTTCAAGTGCGTTTAAGGCTCCACATTCGAAATTTTCGTGAAAATTAGTTGTTTTGTAACCGTTTTATACATTATAACGTAACATTTTTGCTGTCGGAAAAAATATATCATAATCTGCAAGATATGCGACGGGTCATAGTTTTCGTAGAAATCCATTTTAACAATAAAAATTAGAGAAAAAGAAATCTAGTCACCCCAATTTTTTCACTTGTAACCATTTTACTGCTCCATTTTTTATCAGAATAATATGAAATTTTATAACTTTCTTCATAAAATAATGAACAAGGGCATCATTTTCTTACTTTCTTTATTTTCTTAAAAATTTATCTCGTCTTCTGAAATATTCCGCCAAAGTTCCTACGCCTCCCCGTTTTCGTCCATACGGTCAGTGCGGGACGAGACACGTTGCATGACGGACCTGTGTCAATTTGCGCTGCGCCGAAATTTTTAAATGTTTGTGGAAATTGTGGACTATATTTGTTGCATAGAGTGGACAATCCGTTTTGTGATTCGTATAGTAGGTAACTAATAAGCATTTGCGTATAGTTTAGTTTTTAGTGACAGATAATTTTGTTGCATAGAGTGGACAATCTATTTCGTGGTTTGTAAAGTAGTAGGTACTATAGACAAGACAGCTGACTGACCATCCGTGCACTTTATGTGCATTGTAATAAGGTTCTTGTATAATTACAGGATGGTCAGTTAACTGTGTTGGCGTTTGTACCTAATTAACATTTACGTAGGTATAGTTTAGATTTTGTTTTTAGTTCAAGATGGGAAATAATAACAATAATAATAATACATTCTTTATTTCAGGCCAGTTTGCCCATAGATTGTTAGTAACATACAAACTTACGATACTAGAGTCAGTACGTCTTAGCTTAGGTCTCACAAATTTTTCAATAATTATTTTGGGTCTTTGGGGTTAAATAAGCGCAGGAGGAAAAGACGTAATATCAAGAAATTTTACAAGAGAAGAGGAAAAAGAATACACAAGTAAATACCTATTCTATCAAAGTATCAAATATCTAAACAGTATCAAAATTGGGAAATCGCTAAAACCAGACATTTTATTAGTAAATATATTTACAATATCTATTGCTTAGGAGCATGAACAATTATAATAGAATAAGTTCTAATAAAAATAGTGGGCTTGGAAAATATTGTAAGTACCTACCTATGGGTTGCATGCCAACTCCAAGTTCGATACAGTTATTATTTGATATGAAACAAAGTATGGTTAACGTACAACTAATCTATAACGGCCGTATTCATAAACGTACTATAAGCCTGTTTTAAGTAAAATGGCGTTAAAATTCGTTTGTCCTTATCTGTCACTTTGACATTTGTGTTCGTCAGAAAGGAACAAAGCACATTTTATTTAGCAGAGGCATTTTAAATTTTATGAATAAGGCGGTAAGTATATATTTACCCGAGGCCGATTTCTGTAATCGATCCTCATTTAACTTGGAAACACCACATTAAAAAAATTAATAATAAAATTTCCAGTCAATGTTACGCACTATCTATATTAACCGAATCGTGTTCCCAAGAAGCCGTTATTACTGCATACTATGCTAACGTATACTCTTTATTGACTTATGGTATCATTTACTGGGGAAACTCGATAGACGTACAGTCTACTTTTGTTTTACAGAAAAGGTGCTTGAGAATTATCTTTCGCATGAACAACAAACAATCACTTCGAAATGTTTTTAAAGAGCAAGGCTTTCTAACATTAATTAGCATTAATATTTACGAGCTCTGTAACTTTGTAAAAAGTAACAAGGATTACTTCACGACACTAGCTTCCCAACGCGATAACCTACGCACTCAATATAGGTACAATTTAACATTGCCTTTGGTAAAAAATAAAACTTATGGCAAAAGCTCATTTATTAGTGCCATTCGAGTATTTAATCAGCTTCCTAATGAATTAAAAATGTTGGATGACACAAAATTTAAACGGAATTTAAAAACATGGTTAAGCAAGAAAGGTTTCTATTCTTTGAAAGAATTTTTTGAATCTTCGTCTTAAAAGAAAAATAATGTATAATAATATTAATAATATTAGTTATATTTTCCTTAGTTTTAAGCAAATATTGTACACCCGAAATGGGTAACCGATGGGGCCTTGTAATATTTTATACCATCTATGTAACACGGTTAAACAATAAATTTGTTTCTATTCTATTCTATTCTGTACAGTCAGCATAATATAGTTAGTAGCAGCCAAGTTAGCCAAATATATCGGAACGTACGTTCATCGAAATAGTTTTTGTTACTATAAGTAGGAGTAAGGAATGTGTTACGATATATTTTGCTACTTTGGATGCTACTAACTATCTGATGCTGACTGTACACGCCATCATCATCAAATCAAGGAAGTAGAACGTAATAAATATACCGAAAATTAGTTACACTTACACAAAAGGTAACGGACAGACAGACACACTTTCGCATTTATAATATTAGTATGGAGTATGGATATGGAAGTATGGATAGTATGGATTATATGTCTTTCCCGCTCACGGAACAATGATGTCCCGGACCTTTGGGAGGAGTGCGTGGAGCTCTGAGCCAACACGTAGAGGCCCTTTTGACAATTTAATGAAATGCAAGGAGTACACCAAGCGGATGCTGTCTCTGCCCGTGTTATGGGACGCACACAGAAACAGCACCCGCTGGGGTGTAAGAGTCTATTGCTAGTTGATGGAATCTAAATAAAACGGGTTATTGGGTGAAAATGATGGACTAGTAGCTGGGCTATTGGATGAAACATCGGACGCCTGCCCAATAAAACTGTTTCACATTTTATCTCTGGCAGACGGTGACTCACTAACTGCTAGATGGGCCCCTATTAATAGCGACATTAAAAAATGGCCTAAGGGCAACAGTAGGTATGGATTAATATTATTACCTTTATATTTTTTCGCACTATCCGTCTCTCTCTCTCTTATTAGAATATTTAGTAACAGAGGTATAGTGCGAGAAAAATCGAAAGTATGTCGCGGCCGTCTAGTGCTAGGCGTGGTGAGGGCCTACCGCGAAACGAAACCGAACTTCGTTCGTGTATCTCCCTCTCTGTCGCACTTGCTAGTTCGAGCGACAATGAGAGTTATTCGAACGAATTTCGTTTTCACTAGCACGGCTAGCACGAGACGGCCGCGACATACTCTCGATTTTTCTCGCACTATACCTCTGTTACTAAATTTTCTCTCTCCTAATGTTCTAATAAGAGAGAGACCGATAGTGCGAGAAAAATCGAGTGAATGTCGCGGCCGTCTCGTGCTAGCCGTGCTGACGGAACTACACTAATCGTAAGTAAATAGTATTATAATAGTAGGGACATCATTTTTGAACTTAATCAATTATGTAATTTATGTATGACAAATATCACGTTTCAATTAAGCATGACGAATGTCACCCAGCCACGTCCACCATTGCATTGGTAACGATGCGCGATGACGCGTCTGTAACTTAATCTATGTAACGCTTAATAAACGACGGCGGGTTGTGCGACTTGCGCGGGGAGAGGGTCGAGGCTCCGCCCATACGCTCAAGGACTTTAGCGGGTATACAAGCCTTAAGAAAATAATCCACTCATACAAGCGACTGCCCCTCCTTTCTTTCACTACTTTATTTCATTACTCGTTTTAAACAACGTAACCTCTCGCGCAGCATTTTGCATTTGCAAGTATATAAAAATAACATATCCTATTTATAATCCTATAACAATAATGTGTCGATTATATAATAACACTATTGCGATCGCGATGCTTTCGTCTCTGGATATATTTATTGATAGATAACATTGCTAAATTTGAGAACAGTATTAGAAATAGTAGATTGTATGACAAGGGTCTAAAGTAAGCCATATCACCACGAGATGGATATTTTCCCGAACGAAGTGAGGGGAAATAGTTCGAGGGGTAATATGGCTTTTAGACCAGAGTTATACACTCTACTTTTCACTTCGACTGCGAGAAAATAGTAAAAACAAAGATTATCCATCTACAATCAACAATTATACCAAGGCAAAGAGATTGTTCAATTTGGCGCCATTCTTTTTAATAAACTACTTTGACACAGATACAATATATTCACACCACGAATAAACGCCTCTGACCCTCTAATAGCCGCGTCTAAACGGCCGAGCGCGGCGGACAGCATACGCGAGGCATACGATAAGGCGAGATAGCAGTCTATCCCGCTCAATCTTCATAGCTTATGTCATGTATGCAGTCAACCATGCTTGAACGTTTGGACGCGGCTATAGTCGGTCAGAGCGTTTTTTTTTTAATTATTGTGAATTAGTGAGTAAAAAACACCTAATGTTTCAAATGAATTCTGTTTCCTGATTGGCCGATTTGAATGTCTAGTTGTATTCTGGTTAGTTGATAGCAAATACTAATGTTTTTTTAAAGACTTGTGATTGGTGGATGTAATACGTTGAACTGTTTTGAATGATCAAATTAAATTGTTTTATAAATCATAAATATGTATACATATTTTCCCTAGGGGCTAAATGTACTACTTTAGCCCCGCTTGCTAAGCCTAATATGACGCACTTTTTGAGCATGAGGAGTGAAAAATATTTTTTATACTTGTCGACTTTAATGTTTGAGTTAAGATTTCGTACACTAAACTAAAATCACATACTTTTTACTATGGAGGTCCCAACTCAACATTTTACAACTGTTTAGGCAACTTAAATGAAATGGACCAATCACGTGGCGCCTTTACTGATGTATTTGACCAATAGGACGCCGTCATGAGAAAGTCAAAAGGTAAATAGACATCAATGCACAAAAAAGAAAAGGCCGTTGGTTCGTTTTCAATAGATACTAAGTTTGTTTAATTATTTCAGTTGACTCGTAGAAAAAGTATTGTATACAATAGTTATATCATTAGATTTTTAAGTCCTTAATTACACTCTCAGCAAGCTTCGTGGCCTAAACGTGGTACTCGACTGAAAAAGCATACATTATATAACGATTGCGTAAAATACTAATTAAGTCTCGTACCTTAATTAGGCCACTCAGCAAGCTTCGTGGCCTAAACGTGGTACTCGACTGAAAAAGCATACATTATATAAGGATGGCATAAAATACTATTATGACACTCAATAATCTAACCCAATAATTATATCAATCCCATTGTTTCACTGTCACCCCATCATATTAAATAATTCAGTAGTTTAAAACCGACTGACTAAAATTGTACGGCTATCCTCTAAAAATATATTTTATGTATAATTATTATTTCGGTGCACACATATTTTGAGTAAGGGTGAGGCCAGACGAGCGTAATTTGTGAGCTGTGCAAACCGAAATGTCCATCTATGGGCGAACCGAAATTACGCGCCTCTCCGCCCTTATAGTCCAGATCTCAACATATCACATTATTTGTATTATTCTATAGTCTAACTTGTTTTGTTAGCCCAATAAAATACCTAACAACTTATTTTTTTTACAGAATCTGCATAGAGTGACGTCTTTGACGATTCATATTCATACATTTATATAAAATAATAACGTATCTTGAATTAAAATGGGCCAACTAGTAGGGCAGTTTCAGGTGATAATGTGGACAAGCTGGATGGGAGTTGGATTCCCTGACCACAAATACATATTACTATATATTATATACTTGGTGTCTAAATACTGTCTGTCTGCCTTTAGACACCAAGTTTGTGATTCTAAGTGACTTAGAACTCGAGATATTAATAATGAACTATAATTCAAAATGGCCGCCGTAAAATTAAATATGGCCGACGACGGAGGAGTTGGTTCCTATCAAAAACTTAAAGCTATGGACCTAACAAGTGCCTGAAAAAAATTGGTGCTTTTGTCCAGCGTGTCTACATTTACGACAATTTGTTCGAGCACTCTGGCCCACTAAACCTTGGAACCTAACAAATGCCTAAAACTAGAAAAATAGGGGCATATTTTTTGCGATCCGATCTTACACACACGGCACACACCCTGTAGGTATATTTTATAACACTTCTTTGATTTAGGTTTTTTTTTATGTACGTAGCATGTGACCAGATTAATTAAATCCAACGGGTCAGGTTTACGCACACGCGTGGTGGTGATGATGAGGAGGTGGTGTAGCAATTGATTTTGTGGGACCGCTACGTGATTTCTGAACTTGAATTTTTCTTGGATTCTCTTAAAAGTTATACCGGAAGATCGATATATTCTGTAGAAGTTGGCAAAATCATAGCAAAATGTAATCAATGTTCTCCCGCTTATTTTTATGCGATTTTGATTAGTGGAAACCGCATAGTAACTATAACGTCAATCTAACGTACCTAGGTAGAGGTTTTCAATTGTATGTCACCCACGGAAATGTATTTAAGAAACGTATTTGGAATAAAATACGAAATCTAAACAATTCTCTGTCATTTTCCAGTAAGATGTTTTGACAATCTCAGTTTCTCTCAGGAGGTTGGTGACTGGTTCTAATTCTTAATGTTACCCATAAAAATATAATCCTAGGCCAGTGACCTGTCACAATAAAGTGACAGGTCACTGTGATAGTGTGCGTGAAATGTAGTGGTGTGCGTTACTGGGGAGAATTACGATAACTTTGCGCCGCCTAGCGGATATTTCGTGACGCGTATGTAGTTTCATTCGAGTTAGAAAGCCTGAATTCTCTTAAAAACAAAACAAATTGACGTCTACAACGATATGTACCTGAGTTTCATACAATTTCACTGTATTTTTTATTGTATTGGGTGTAGTGTTGAAGAGATTTAGGAAAGAGCAATGAGTCAAGATAAAGAATTCATTAAGAAATATCAAATAACGCTTTACGTAAACTAAATAATAATTTGTATTTCAGGCCTGCGATATGTGCTAAGTCGTTCATAGCATTATCGATTTTCTTCACGTATCCTCTTCACTTCTTTGTGGTGGTGGACATTTTAACAAAATACGTCAACCCGCGCGTCAAGAAAGAATACACAAACGTTACTCAAATTTGCATGAGAATCTGCGTTGTTTGGTTTTGCGGTAAGTTTCTCTGTCAACAAAGACGCATTTTTGCTTACCGGTTAAAAATGTCATCATCATCATATCAGCCGAAAGACGTCCACTGCTGGACACAGGCCTCCCCGAAAGTGCCACTATGAAAAATGTGTATTAAGCTAAATATTGTACTCGCAGGATCATCAGCTTCAAATAAAATTTCAGGTGGCATCGCCATTGCTCTGCCGATGTTGGAACAGATCATCAATATCGTGGGTGCTCTATTCTACTCCATCCTGGGCCTAATCATCCCAGGCACTATCGACATCATATTCCGATGGCCTGACCTCGGCAAGTATCGATGGATCCTATGGAAGAACTGCCTCATCGTGCTGTTCGGATTCATCTCTTTAATGTCTGGGTGTGCTGTCACTATAGGGGACATCGTCAACAATTTGCATGAGCAAAGCGAGTTATAACTTTTACACAAACGTAATCAGCGTGCGACGAGTTCGTCGTGTTTATCCAAGTACCGAATTATCATAACATGAGAACTATTGTGTGACGTGTACAATTTTTAATTTTATTATAAAAGAATTCGAATCTTCAATAAATTACTGATTTTTGATTTTTGAGCCATCCAGGAAACTTTTTTTGTGGAACGATTCATGTTGCTTAATTCTAGAGTAGACTTGTGTCCATAAATTAATTTATATATATATTGGCAATTACATGTAGTAGGTAATATATAAAGGTATTTTTTTAAGGATCGTAGTATTTGGAATTCTTTACCTACACGTTCAAACATAATTACTGTTGTTGGCATTCATTCAAAAGCAGATTTCGCAAGTATAACACACTGGTATGTCGCAAATAGTGTGTAAATTAGTTTCTAAATACCAGTTTACAGATTGCCAATGCCAGGTCATAAATAATCGCCCGAAACTATTTTAGTTCATAGTACAAGACACGTGCAAAAAGTAAACAAAATATTCATAATAGGTGTGCTGAAAAAATAGGGAGTAAATATAATAAACTTATTATATTTACTCCCTCTCTACCATTTCCCCCCAGAATGTAATATTTATCCAATATTAACTTTTTATTGATTTGTTAATCATTCTCATTATTTTATCAGTAAGTAGGTACCTAATATTGCATTAAAACGTTTAATTAAGTTGCTTTGACACGTTCATTATCCTAATACCTTTTGTCCATGAATATGAGTCCATAAATATATATGTATTTTTCTGCAAAAGTCTACTATCTAAAGTTCGCCTTGTGTTCGCCCGTAGAGATAGGCCTCTTCTTTACTACGCCACACCACTCTCCACGGTCCCGTGCCAGCCTCTTCCGCTGCTGTTTACTTGCCGTTCGGCACTTCTCGATCCATCGAGCTGGTGGTCGGCCTCTAATCATTTCGATGACTTCGACACCATTCAGTAACCCGGTGTCAATCTCTCATCGTTTTTCTTCGCCTAGTGAGTTGAGCCCATCCGAGTTTAACAGTATCCTTCGTTTACTCACGTCCGCTTCTTTCAGCACCGGATGTTAGTGTTGAGACTTGAGACACGATCAAAAAGGGTGAATACCTAAATAGGCCAGTCATATTTGAACAGAAAAATCGCAAGCTAACGGTTAGTTGTGATTTTTTAATATGTTGTTATACGGTATATCCAAGTTTGCAGCTTCGAAAGACCTGCCCATACAACCATTTTAAGTAACATTTCGGTAACTGTGTACACACTTTGTGTCGACACACGTAACACATTTAGTTATTGTTCGGTCGCAGTCCGTCGCGGCGACCAAAAGTGGGGAAGAATCGTAACATAAAAACGGTTGCATTTTAGTAACACTGTTACAACACAACGTGCACACAAAGTTTCATATTTGCGTCGACGTTGGATGAGAATTACATTCATTCATTTACTTGATCTCGTTCATTTTGTTGTCATCGCGTGACGTATCAGATGTTATTTTTTATTTTAAAACATGATAGTAAATAAATGTCAATCACATGTCAATAGGGAAATTTGTTTGTGTAATTGTGAGTTTCCGCACGAAAAGTAAGTGGCAAGGACGTGCGAACGTCATTTTTCGTGTACTTTTGAAAAATAACTCCATTTTAGCCACGCGCCTGTGATGTTGTAAAGATTAAATAAATTATTGTATTTAAATACGAGGTTAGAATAGATTGTTTTCTACTAAAATAACAATAAAAAGGTATTGATAGACCATATCATTGTTTAAATGTTTAGTGTCGCTAGAATTACGACTTAATAGTTGTTAAAACTACAGAAATTCAAGATTATTTAATACCTAACCGGGAGTCACTCAAATTTAAAATCTATTTCTACTGTTTCAACGTTGTGTCAACTCGTTAGTCAATTTATTTCGATTTTAAAATGGACGGAGCATGATATGGGTTCTCAAACTATGTTTTAATGTTTGACATGAACAAAACCTTTAAAATGTTTTCAATAAATTAACGTAGTTACTTAAGGCTGCACATTTGAAATTTTCGTGAAAATGAATTGTTTTGTAACCGTTTTATACATTATTACGTAACATTTTTGGTGTCGCAAAAAATATATCATAATCTGCAAGATATGCGACGGGTCATAGTTTTCGTAGAAATCCATTTTAACAATAAAAAATGGAGAAAAAGAAATCTAAAGTCACCCCTATTATTTCACTTGTAACCATTTTACTGCTCCATTTTTTATCAGAATAATATGAAATTTTATAACTTTCTTCATATTTTCTTAGTTTCTTAATTTTCTTAAAAAAAATTCTCGTTTTCTGAAATATTCCGCCAAAGTTCCTACGCCTCACCGTTTTCGTCCATACGGTCAGTGCGGGACGAGACACGTTGCATGACGGACCTGTGTCAATTTGCGCTGCGCCGAAATTTTTAAATATTTGTGGAAATTGTGGACTATATTTGTTGCATAGAGTGGACAATCCGTTTTTTGATTCGTATAGTAGGTAACTAATAAATATTTGCGTATAGTTTAGTTTCTAGTGACAGATAATTTTGTTGCATAGAGTGGACAATCTATTTCGTGGTTTGTAAAGTAGTAGGTACTATAGACAAGACAGCTGACTGACCATCCGTGCACTTTATGTGCATTGTAATAAGGTTCTTGTATAAATAAAGGATGGTCAGTTAACTGTGTTGGCGTTTGTACCTAATTAACATTTACGTAGGTATAGTTTAGATTTTGTTTTTTAGTTCAAGATGGGAAATAAGCGCAGGAGGAAAATACGTAATATAAAGAAATTTTACAAGAGAAGAGGAAAAAGAATACACAAGTAAATACCTATTCTATCAAAGTATCAAATATCTAAACAGTATCAAAATTGGGAAATCGCTAAAACCAGACATTTTATTAGTAAATATATTTACAATATCTTTTGCTTAGGAGCATGAACAATTATAGAAAAAATATTGTTTTATCTGCTCGTATTAATGACTGTCAAGTGTTAATAGAATAAGTTCTAATAAAAATAGTGGGCTTGGCAAATATTGTAAGAACCTACCTATGGGTTGCATGCCAACTCCAAGTTCGATACAGAGTTATTATTTGATATGAAACAAAGTATGGTTAACGTATAACTAATCTATAACCCCCTTATTCATAAAACTTAAAATGCCTCTGCTAAATAAAATGTGCTCTGTCCCTTTCTTACGAACACAAATGTCAAAGTGACAGATAAGGACAAACGAATTTTAACGCCATTTTAGTTAAAACAGGCTTGTAGTACGTTTATGAATAGGGCCGTAAGTATATATTACCCGAGGCCGATTTCTGTACAGTCAGCATAATATAGTTAGTAGCAGCCAATTTAGCCAAATATATCGGAACGTACATTCATCGAAATAGTCTTTGTTACTATAAGTAGGAGTAAAGAATGTGTTACGATATATTTGGCTATTTTGGATGCTACTAACTATCTGATGCTGACTGTACACACCATCATCATCAAATCAAGGAAGTAATAATAAATATACCGAAAATTAGTTTAGAACTTAACAACCTTACACTTACACAAAAGGTAACGGACAGACAGACACACTTTCGAATTTATAATATTAGTATGGAGTATGGATGTGTAAGTATGGATAGTATGGATTATATGTCTTTCCCGCTCACGGGACAATTATGTCCCGGACCTTTGGGAGGCGTGCGTGGAGCTCTGAGCCAACACGTAGAGGCCCTTTTGACAATTTAATGAAATGCAAGGAGTACACCAAGCGGATGCTGTCTCTGCCCATGTCATGGGACGCACACAGCAACAGCACCCGCTGGGGTGTAAGAGTCTATTGCTAGTTGATGGAATCTAAATAAAACGGGTTATTGGGTGAAAATGATGGACTAGTAGCTGGGCTATTGGATGAAACATCGGACGCCTGCCCAATAAAACTGTTTCACATTTTATCTCTGGCAGACGGTGACTCACTAACTGCTAGATGGGCCCCTATTAATAGCGACATTAAAAAATGGCCTAAGGGCAACAGTAGGTATGGATTATTATTATTACCTTTATATTTTTTCGCACTATCCGTCTCTCTCTCTTATTAGAATATTTAGTAACAGAGGTATAGTGCGAGAAAAATCGAAAGTATGTCGCGGCCGTCTAGTGCTAGGCGTGGTGAGGGCCTACCACGAAACGAAACCGAACTTCGTTCGTGTATCTCCCTCTCTGTCGCACTTGCTAGTTCGAGCGACAATGAGAGTTATTCGAACGAATTTCGTTTTCACTAGCACGGCTAGCACGAGACGGCCGCGACATACTCTCGAGTTTTCTCACACTATACCTCTCTTTCCTAATGTTCTAATAAGAGAGAGACCGATAGTGCGAGAAAAATCGAGTGTATGTCGCGGCCGTCTCGTGCTAGCCGTGCTGACGGAACTACACTAATCGTAAGTAAATAGTATTATAATAGTAGGGACATCATTTTTGAACTTAATCAATTATGTAATTTATGTATGACAAATATCACGTTTCAATTAAGCATGACGAATGTCACCCAGCCACGTCCACCCTTGCATTGGTAACGATGCGCGATGACGCGTCTGTAACTTAATCTATGTAACGCTTAATAAACGACGGCGAGTTGTGCGACTGGCGCGGGGAGAGGGTCGAGGCTCCGCCCATACGCTCAAGGACTTTAGCGGGTGTAAAAGCCTTAAGGCGCCGTAGGTTCATGGTCTTCTCTCACTCTCACTGAACATAAGCGTGAGCGAGATGGAAGTGCGTGCTCGAAAGCGCGGATATCATGTTTTTTCATTGTAATTTTTTGGCTGTTTAAATAATTAAAAAAGTAATCACTGAGTTCTCTCAAACATGATATTGCCGATTTTGAGAAGCAATTTTAATATTCTTAGCTTTTGTGCAGAATTTGTTACGAATATTTTAATTGTATTTTAGACCTATGTTGGTGATTTTTTTCTATCGAGCGAAAATTGCTTAATCATGTTTCGTCTGATCTCGCTGCAAAAAAGCCTCAAGATTAGGTACTAATTCGATTTTTTTTAAACCATATTATTATAAACAGACGCATTATATTGTTTCAGAAACTCTGTTCGCTTAACTTTGCTGAACCTACGGCGCCTTAAATAGATGTCCTAAGCGGTACACCCCGAAATTCAGTAAAATGCTGCAAAAGGTGTTAAAAGCATGAAAATCGGAGCGATTGATCTTTAGGCCATACGAATCAGTTTGACCCGTAGCACGAAAAAAAAACAAAAAAGGAGAGGAGTTATAACGTCATCTTTTTTTAGTATGGGAAAAATATTTTTTGTTCTGAAACCTATCGTTGTGGTATCTAATGATAGGGCTTACTAAGCCGATTCTAAAAATATATCACATCATTATATTTGAGTCACTTGTTTCAAATTAAAATAAAAATCATTTTCAAAACATACCAAGTTTGTTATTTATCCTCAGTGTCTAAAATTGAACATTTAAATACATGTTTCAACGAATTGTGAATAGCTTTCTTGGGGTTGGATATGAGGCTATTACATAATTATATCACTTTAGGTACGATTTACAAATAATGATTCAACCGTATCATATGTGGAGGAGCCCAAACTTGGTATGTTTTAAGTAAGTAAGTAATTTATTTTGCTTAAAATGAAAATGATGCATGCTGATTTGTTTTGAAAATGATTTTCATTTTAATTTAAAACAAGTGACTGAAATATAGTGATGTGATAAATTTTCAGAATCGGCTTAGTAAGCCCTTTCATTAGATACCACACACGATAAATTTCAGAAAAAAATTTTTTTTTTCCCATACAAAAAAAAGATGACTATTTTTTTCGTGCTATGGGTCAAACTGATTCGTATGGCCTAAAGATCAATCGCTCCGATTTTCATGCTTCTAACACCATTTGCAGCACATTTTTGCGTACCGCTAGGACTAGTACGTAACCGCTTTGTTGTTGATTATTACTGCTACTGCACGATGGAGGTGCTTCTGTACTATTTTCTCTGGGACTCATATTGTCACCAGTTTCACTAAATGTACATAGTTTACTGACTTCGATAAAACGAAGACGAATGTCGGAAGGGTTTTGTTTTTCGATTCATTTTCACTTCCGAACATCGATTCTCTACTAAAAGTAAGCTCAAACTTTGAGAACTCTTGACTCAATATGATATTTTGTTTGTTCGACGACCGCTTTAGCCTAGTTGGTAGTGACCCTGCCTACGAAGCAAGAGGTCCTGGGTTCGAATCCCGGTAAGGGCATTTATTTGTGGGATGTGCACGAGTATTTGTTCCTGAGTCATGGATGTTTTCTATGTATTTAAGTATTTATTCATCTATATAAGTATGTTTATCGTCGTCTAGTACCCATAGTACCCATAGTACAAGCTTTGCTTAGTGTGGGACTAGGTCGATTAGTGTAAGATTGTGGCGGTCGTCAATATAATTCCTATACTATTTAAATAAAAACCCATACATTTGTTAAAGAACACTAAAACTGCTACAATTTGAGACCAGAACGAGCTCTGTAGGTTCAATACTTACTAAGATAGAGCTCTCCAAAACTTTTTGTTGTTTAGCCAACCCAGCAAACTCTTAATCGTTATAAATCCTAAACTGTTATATTAACTAAAGAACTATTCAAAAAACCTAATAATTCTTTTGAAATACCTATTTAACGATACTCAATATGATACATATAGCTCATCGACTCAATTTTTTTTGTTACAATATGGCGTCTGGTGGCCGCCATTTTGAATTATGATTAAAACTTGATTAAAAAGACGTTTTATTTTTAAAAACGCGTAGTTTAGGATTTATATTGACAATAACCAAAAAAAGTGCGAAAATTTTGTGGCTGGCGAGCGCTGCAAGTCTCTCAAGGTCTCTCGAATCCGTAAACACAAACCGTACATAATCACAACTAGCGGTTAGCTTGCGATTTTAATGTTCGATATGACTGACCTAAAATGGCTCGCTCGATCATTCTGTATCAAACTAACTACATTAACTACGTATACATCATCTAAGCGCCCACTAACAATGTTTTTAAGAGTAATTTATTGTCATATCCCGGTTGGTGTCAATCAAACATTCCTTTTCTATTCCCACTCATGAGTAATCGGATCATCCCGTTGACAAGCCGCCAATTCCTTACAACAACTCAGGTGAAAAATATCACATGTGTCTAAGATTCTTATATTACTTGTCGCTTCTCATAGTTCATAGAAGTTCTTTCACAAGTGACGAGCTGATTTTCACGTGCACCGAAACACGTGGTCTTGACAGGCAACGTGTAACGCGTAGTAGTCTCTCTCAAAGTTCAATGGCAAGGCTGTACAAACGACAACACTATTAACTGACCATCCTGTGTTTATATAGAACCTTATTACAATGCACTTAAGGTGCACCGATGGTCAGTTAGCTGTGTTGTCGATAGTACCTAACAATTGTCGCGACTGCTATTAGGCGCGGAGTTTCAGAGATCCTTTGTTGGGTTTAGTCAATCAAGTTGACTGTATTCGTTTTCAGAGCTTTTAAATAGGCTCCATTATAGTCCTTATTAATGCTATTTAATTTCCTGTTTTTGTTTATTGTTCATGTGTTTATTCAATGAGCCATTAAAAAACACATTCATTGTCAAAAATGACGTAGCGCTATGCTCGTAGACGATAACATGCGAAAAACCGTTTCTAGAGGAAAGCGCCTATACGAACAGAGGACCCCGCCCACCAGGTTTCTGGCACTCAAACAGCACGTCTAGCACACGACGGCCGCGACCTACTCTCGATTTTTAACGCACTATACCTCTTCTTCTAAGTGTTCTAATAAGAGAGAGACGGATAGTGCGAGAAAAATCGAGAGAGCTCGCGCGCCGTCGCGTGCTAGCCGTGCTGATAAGATGTGTTTCTCTCGCACTGTTTCGCTTCTCGGTAACATCTCTCAGTAAGTAAGAAAACTTTTTACTTTTTCGATTTAATATTATTGATTTATAAAACGAATGTGTTTTACAAGCTTTTATTTAAATTGCAATGTATGTTTGTCCGGGTGGAATCTTGCAACTGATTTTTGAAGCAGATATCTTCAACCGATCGAGCGGAAATTATGGGAAAAGGTATAGTTTGGATGACAATTGACCTGATCTGATGATGGAGACAGAAGGTGGCCATGGGAATTCGTTACTTAACCAACGTAGCCCCGTTGAGTTTGGGCTCGTTAGAATCGTCTCAATGAGTAGTTGATGACGGTATACAGAAAAGTCGGCAATAAAAGCTTGTATCAAAAATGACATTTTTGACAGAAACTTATTTATATTACTTATTTTTTATTTTTCATTTTGTCGATCTTTTACCCACATTTATGCTAAAAGAGGCGCTGGAATATGCGTTTCATGTGCTCTGCCTACCCCTTTTGGGAATAAAGGCGTGAATGTATGTATGTATGTATGTAAGGTCAGTGTGGGCAAGTCCGTCAATAAGGCAAGCCCGTCTACACGCCACCATAACTCTTGTATTTGTATACGCGCGCCACTTATAACTCTGTTGGTAAAGCGGTGTTTTGTCCTAGTTCTTTTTCTGTAACTTAGATGTAGAAAATTAAAAAAATCGCAGTATTTGTTAATGAGGTGAGTAATTTAGCAGTTTAATAACCGCTTTTCTTATCTAACGCTTTTAATGTAGCCAGAACGCGTTAATTTTGTACTTCTAGGTTTCGAAATGTCAAACCTTAAATTTTATCTATTTAGTTGGAAAGTCCGTCTGAAATGTTCAAGGGAAGCCCGTCATGTGCCGGTATTGCCTTAAACCAGATCTTGCCAACCTTTTGCGTTGAAATATGCTCATTTCAAATATTGTCACGATAAATAAGATACTTTCACGTAAAACTTTTTTTAAATTACTTAAAACATAAAATATACACTATTGCTTTTTGTGCATTACGCTATTTACGTGCAGTACCGGCCTATAATATATCACCTTCTTATTTAAGAATTTTCTAAGTGATTTCCGGTCAGAGTATATAAAAGGGGGCCCGGTTTATGGACTTAGAAAATGTAGATTTTTTTTGACAGATAATTGTTTACTGTTTGTAACTTAACTTTAAATAAAGTATGCCGGACTTGCCCAAACTGACCTTACTTATTTATACAGTAAACGTACTTAACCATCCGTAGAAAGCTACGTGAAAAAAGCTACAAAAGGTCGACTAATCATAACGTTGTTTTTTTATTTAGCGGGCGTAAACGGAACCACGACCCTTGCGTTGGAATCGACGACAAATGACACAATTAAGTCTGAGTAACCAATAACGTTATTTGACTGCGTGACACACTTATAACAATGATGAATCAATGTAAAAATCAATGGCAGGTAGAATAAAGTGAGACGAATATTCTTGTATAATTATTTTGACTCTGAATCTATGCCCAATAGTTAATTGGTAGAGAATGCCTTAATTTAAGACATCAAGTCTACCATTTCATCTCTCCCGTTTCGTGCAATAATGTTGAAATAAATGAATACAAAATATTGATACCAAAAATATCCTACTAATATTATAAATGCGAAAGTTTAGATATTTGGATGTTTGGATGTTTAGATGTTTGGATGTTTGTTACTCAATCACGCTTAAACGGCTGAACCGATTTGAATGAAATTTTGCACGAAGATAGTTTATAGCCTGGATTAAAATATAGGATAGTTGTTATCCCGAGTCCACGCAGACGAAGTCGCGGGCGGAAACTAGTACAGTAATATTTTAAAAGAACTTTTTTAAAACCGGTTTACACATGCGTTGCTATGAGTATTAATGTAAGATTCATGCATGAATAACTATTCATTCCCTGGTTTGTGTAGCCAAATAGCAGGAAGATAGCCAAGTGCGCAGTTCATATCATCATAAGTAACGAAGTGTCAGAAACATAGTAATAATGTGAAATTTAAATGCATGGAAGAAATTGCCTCAGACATTTGAGTAGAACGACTGCTCTCGCACTTCAGTTAGTCTCAGTGAAGAATATTCATTAGTGTTTCACGTGGGTGATGCAGATAGGTGAAAGAACAAATAAATGGATTACGGAACTGATTGATCGTAGTTATCGAACGCTGAAAGTTAATAAAAATCCTTGTAAAACAAGAATTCTGAACAAGGAAGTTGGTAATCTTTTGTACATTCTTTAACCATTTATTATTTCTTACACAGACAGCAATTGTGTACACGTATATTCTTTTGAAACGCTGATCGATAATATTGAATGAGTCATAACCACAAGCGTCACGTTTTATTAACAGCTTGTGGGAGCACCAATCTTGGTTCAAAATCTGTGTAAATAAGTGACCCATAACGGAACGATGTCAACAAACGATGAAAAAAGTTGAGAAGTAACTTTTTGGCATACAAATAAATGCCCAAAAGGGAGATTAAAAATCGGTAGGGGTAGGAACATTAACCCAACCGATTTTTCCCCGAAAATAAACCTGGTATTAACTTGAATCTTAAAATTACAATAGGTACCGTCGCTGTAAAACATATATATCATATATAGCCTTATCCCGTAATCAAATAAATGAGGCACAAAACTGTAAACACACTTTGACGTCCAGCGTAAACACGGGTTTGTTAACGTGTTGTAAAAAAATATACCCCGGCTTATATACTTGTATATATGTACCGATAATATATGGTAATCTGATATTCATGCAAATAAACAGTAGTTTAGGCTAGGTTACTAATATCCCCATAAAATAACTTGTAGATATAGGTATAAGTACAAATATAAGTTCACTTTATAAGTTCATTTAAATTTTGCGGGGCTTGGTACAAGTAATACGAGAACAGCACATTATCTGAAATTACGAAACAAACCGCATAAACACATCGTGAGAAAAAGAGTCGTTCTCAAACTGGTGGTCTGGGCCTTCTGCTGCCCTGGGTTGTTATTCGCTACGCGCTAAAGCGGCTCACCCCGTCGATTACCCGTCACGAAACTAGCCCTCTACCTACGCTTAGTTAGAACGCATTGAGGTGTCAAGATATATTTGCCGGTGAGCGTTGAGGTGAGGTTAAAACAAGTTACAGAATAGGGGGGCTGGAGTCCCACACACCCGTCCGGTCCCCCTCCGACCGGGCGGACGGTGCATCAACGCATTACCACAACGCAAACAAAACAGGGCTGTTATTCGCTAAGCGTTAATGCGGCTCACCCCGCCGTTCACCCGTCACGAAACTAGACCTCTACCTACACTTGGTTACTACGCATCGCGGTGTCAACATATATTTATGGGTGAGCGTTGAGGTGAGCTTAAAACAAGTTACAGAATAGGGGGGCAGGTAAGTATGTTATTATCATTGCGCAATTTCATGGGTGACTTGTTGTATTCGTGACTGACTTTACCAAATTGTCCTTACTTTTCGGAGATAAATTAGATCCGGTGGTGTGCTTCCGTTCACGCACGTGGAATGCATTAGGCAAAGGCCTATGCCCTCACTTCAACATGACCTTGAAGATCCTATTTGTGCTAAATGTCACGACCAATGCTGTGCCAACGCACTGCAGCATTCTATATATAATACGTATATAACCCACATACGAGTGTGCACTGCTGCGCATGAGACGCGATTAGTGCAGTAGAGTTACTGAATACATTTCATATGTCTCATGTTCAGCTATATACATGATTGATTTGGGAAAAATATACTCATTTTTAGTCATAGATACTAATACTTTATAATAATTTTATGGGGCGTATATAAAGATGCTTTTTTAAGAGTCAGGCGTGTCGCCTCTTTTTATTAACCGACTTCAAAAAAAAGGAGGAGGTTCTCAATTCGGTTGTATTTTTTTTTGTATTCCAACTTCTACATGCACTTCCTTTTTTTAATAATTTTGTGCTATTATATTTATAACGTAATATATGCAGAAAAGCTTGTCTGGTAGAGTATTTTTACATAACCAGAAGTCATAAACAGGTTTTTAACATATGCCCTAGCGACAAGAAACCACAAACAAAAACAAGCAATTTTGGTAACTATAAATAATTATTGAACGAGCGAAGGAACTCCTTTCCGTTTCAGCTTGGTCCGAAATTATTTCGTGTGTCCAGATGTCCAGACAGATGTCCAGACAGATGACCGACTGTTCTCCTGTGCAGGTCTCACTTGTCAACCGATTCTCGTGATTATTTGTGATCAGGCTACAAATAAACCCCACCTGAACAAGCTCCACACCACTGAGATGCGCATGTTACACTGGTCAGCGGGTGTCACCATGATGGACAAGATAAGAAACGTGTATATGTAGTTTCAAAGTAGCGCCAATAACAGAAAAGCTGACGGAAAAACGTCCGAGGTGGTACGGTCATGTACCGAAGCGCCCAGGGCTGTTATTCGCTACGCGCTAAAGCGGCTCACCCCGCCGGTCAACTTTCACGAAACTAGACCGCTATCTGCGCCTAGTTACTACGCATTGCGGTGTCAAGATATATTTGTGGGTGAGCGTTCAGGTGAGCTTAAAACAAGTTACAGAATAGGGGGGCAGTAGACTACATGATTAAGGTAGCGCTCGATATTCCAACGACGAAGCGAGAACGCGGAAGCCCGCCTGCCACCTGGCTGACGACGGTTCAGCGAGACCCGAAAAATCTTAATATAGACGACCTTGCACTCGATCGTGCAGAATGGAGAAAACTAACAGGGAAGGCCGACCCCAAGCAAATGGGAAAAAGGCCTAGCAAGATGATGATGTTTGTGATCAGGTTCAGTAATTATATCGTTTCTTTCTGTAGATACAGTTTTGCGAAATTAAAAAAGACAGGTTCGCGAGTTCTACAGCTCTCAAAGCCACTAGTATATTTATAAATCCTTCGTGCATTCAGTTCTCAAGTGGGTGTATGTTTGTTAAATAACATTAATTACGTCGCTAAATACGTGCCAATAAGTGGGCTTAAGGTGCTAAAGATTCCCTTACTGTCGTTACACGCGATCATTTGACAACCCGTTGCGCGCCAAACATGACGCTTGCGCTCAAACACTGCAAACTAAAACAAAGTTAGTGTTTATACATGTTAAGTACGTAAATAGTGTTGTGATACTTGTGATCCAGCGATGTCTAACAGCTACAATATGAAGGAATTCAGTTCCACGTGAGTACCTACTAATTATATAATATTCAACGGCTTATTTAAAATATCACTTCTTAGTAATAAAATTGGCATCTATTTGGCAAGCATTCTCTTTTGTACTAAAATTACGAAATCTGAGTTAAAACGATACAAGCGTGGATGCAACCACGTGTAGAACTCACGATGTGTCGTTTTATTATAAATCATTTTATGCTATGAAGCTATGGTCAACTGCCCGGCTACCACTAAATGAGGCATAAATCTAGGTACTGAAGATTTAGCGCATGGGACACAACTAATAGGTTATATTAAGAGTCCGCAGTAAGCTCGATTCTCCATACAAACGTAGTTACGTAGTTACAATCCAGCACGTAGTATTAAAATGAGAGCATTTTAAAACTACGTGTTGGATTGTAACGAAACTTTGCATATACAATGACATGAGGTATAAGTATATCTATGTCTATGTCACAAGAGTATATGACGATCAGTACACCACTGCGAATGAATGGTAAAAATGTTACCAGCTAACCCGCCGGCGTATTTCGAAAGAATTCAGGATTTATATAAATATGGAATAAGTGCACGGATAAGATTTGTCCACACTTGCAGTAATAGCACGCTTCGGCAATTTGACACGGAATGCTGGTCAAGTCAGTTTTCGCTTTCACTGTAAGATTGATCTACTAACTTTGCATACATAAGTACTATTTACTTGTTTATTAGTTAGGTATCCGCACTGCCGCGCTGAGCTCAAGGGGTCTAAGTTAGTGCTCGCTCCATGATCGACATACGTCCTTCTGGCTCATCACGGGCGTCTAATGTTGAGTTAACTATTCGTATTATTATTTTTCACCAACCGTGTTCATATTCTTTCTTTTCTAATGAGTTTAACTTTACCGACATATTTTGTGATGGCCTTACGAATCAACAATGAATACAAATATAATGTAAACCACGAGGGGAGAGGATTTGCGACCAGATTTGTACTTATTCTGTTAGTAGTTATGACCTTTGTGAAGGCTAAATAAAGTTATTTTATTTATTATTGACAACGTTACGGTGTATTTTACGATGAAATGTGAAGGAGCGCGTTTTAATTCGCATATTACGTGAGTTAATGTAATACACCGCAACCAGTCCGTTTGATTCGCTGCGCTGTTTAGTCCGATGCGGCTCTCTAGTATGAACTGTAGCATTAAAATGCTCCAGAACGCTATATGTTCGCCGCGTACAATAACTGTATCTTTATTTTTCCACGCCCTCTAGCGTGTCTATTGTGTAGTTGGGACGTTGCTCGTAATGCGAGTGTTTAACGAAGAGTTGTCTGTCAGCGATTGTGGTGGTTTTATGGGTTTTCAGTTTTCAGTAGATGGCGTAGGTGACATTACAGCGGTCTATAGTTTGCCTTATGCGCAAGCCAATAGTGGGTTTTGGTCTACAGCTTTATAGGCCAGTTGTAAGGTTTCTTTAAGAATAAAGTTCAGGAAGTGATTTAAAATTTGAGTTGAATTGTTCTAGACCGTCTTCTCGAATGTGACATTGGAAGAAATGAATTCGTTGATTCATTTGATATTCGAGAGTCGCTGATAGAGGATGTTCAAAAGTTGCTAGCAAAGACAGTTTTTTTTGGAGAGCCAATGCACCGGCGTTAGAATCGTACAGATGGTATCTGAAGATTAATGTGAAACAGTTCTCCAGTCTTTTAAAGTGCATCGGTGTCGAGCACCATGTGTAACAGTTCTCCAGTCTTGCATCAGAGTTGAGTGCCGACAGTTTTGCTTCCAGCCTTAAAGAAGTTGTTGAAGCGATCAAATCGTTCGTGTTTGCCGAGAGATGGCGGAAACATTATTTTATTGATCGAAAGAGCCAGATGTCCGAGTGACATACTGGGAGAGCTGGGTTTGCTTAAGTCTCAAATTTACTTCGTATTTTGTCTCAGTAGTACTTACTTCTTGATTTTAATTCGTAGCTCCTGGGTATGACGCATATGGGCCTTACCACGTAGTGTGAAACACCGCTGCCGTCGCCGTTGGCGCGAAGGTTCAAACGTATGCAGCATATGCTACGACAGTTCCAGAAGCCGTGGAAGTAGATCGTGGTTGTTGGAGACCTGCATCGAGTGGACTACGCATCGGTTCTTCATAAAGGACGTTTTTTCTAGCTAAGTTGTTTTATAGGTTATTATGACAGGCAGGGTGTAAGCCAGCGAGGCGGTTAGTAATTCCATTCGTACTCCTTGTGATATCAGTTCATTGACCAGATTTTTACTTACTTATCTAGAGTCCGTCAACGTGGTATTTTGGACTAGGTAACTCTAGTTGTGGTCAGGGTAATTTCATCCGATTACAGTGGGAGGCCCTCAAAATTTAGAAAGGCATATTGAACGCCACCGTCGCTAAGTTTTATCGGCTTCCTTAGGTATCATTTCAATCATTCATTTCCCATTCCACTCAGTTCTCATATACCCCACGTATAGGATCCACTCAACTACAACTTATATCTATCCTGGCGCGTTACCAACCACATTTTTGGCAGGGGATTATGACCAGTCAGTCAAAGATCTGGTTGGATTCGGTACTATGATTTGATGTGTAAAACTTGTTTTTAAGGTTTTGAACCTTTTAACCGCCGGGTTTTGAACGGCCTTTTAATCACCTTTCCAGTGTCGGTGTTTTAGTAGTGTCTCCGTGAAGTCTTGTGCGGTAATGTGATGGGTTTTGAAATTTCTTAAAAAATAAATTTCGTTCGTATTTATCTTGTCAGAGTTTCCTTTTTTTTAAAATCGTGACAGAATTACTTCACTACTGAATTTGCCTTTACATACACGTATTTCATGGATAACAATGTTGCATGGTATTAATCGGCGAAATAAGTACTGAAACATGAATGTATCTTTATTACGTCAATTGTGTATTTACCGTTAAATGTAGACACATGTAGTATTTTTACGACATAAAAATATGTTTAACCGTCCACAAAATTATGAGTTGTTTACTATCTTTTCATGTCCTCGTGTCGTAAGCCCTAAGATTGTACTCGTATTTATAACGTCCCACATACCTATCGCATACAAACTATTCGCAGCGCGTGTAGGCGTTCGTCTGGTCTGCGGCGCCAGCATTGTGCAATTTTCGTAATTTTTCATACGTCCACTGCTCCGAAAACTCCATCTGAAGAGCTATTATAGACCTTATGTCAATGCAAAAGCAGCAAATTTAACAAAAACAGCGTTATGCAACGCGTGTATAACGCGATAAAATAATAATGATACTTGAACAACCATTATTTTTCTTCAATTCGCACAATCAGTTGCGTCAGGTGCATCAAGCAGATGGAAGTACAGTTATATGAAATGAAAATTTGAACTTCATTCTACTTTATATTTAAGCGGAAAAATCAGACCACTCCAAAATATAAATTTTGAGAAGCATAAATAATTGAACTTTTTATGATATTCTTCAATGTGAGGGCTACATACGAAGATGGTTTATTTTCATCATATTCTTTCTCTCTTTATCATATCGTTTAATAGCTTACAATTAAATATTGTCATTTGAACAAACTTTTACGTTTTACCTTCTAGTCTAAAAAATGATCGGGGTAACTTCCTCGTTAAAATAACACGAAACAATTTTTTTTTAAAGCCTCTCCTCTCGACTTCCACTCGTCCCGGAATTGAGCAATCTGTGGCCCATCGTTACAAAATGCGTCCAGGTCGTCCCGCCATCTCCGTGTCGGCCTGCCACGTCGCCGCCGCCCATCGTGTGGTACCCAGTCCATGCATGGCTATTTTCGCCCACCTCTGTGGGTGCATGCGGCAGACGTGGCCAGCCCATTCCCATTTCAGCTTGGCGGTCTTAACCCCAACGTCGGCAATGCGGGTTTTTGAGCGCAGAAACAAAATATTTAATAAAATAATTTGTTTCGTTAGAAAGGTATAATAGTAACTTTCTTAGTTATCATATAAAGTAGGTATCAAGATTAGGACATCATACTAATTTAAGACGTTTGACACATTTGACAATGACGTATAAATCTCGGCCTCATCTTTCCCTGGCCAGTCTCTTAGTTTCAATCCTAGGAAAGGATATAGGATACTTTTTATCCCGGGATTCATCCCCTAAGGGTGTGAAATAGGGGCGGAAAATTGTATGGAGGCACGATATATATACGAGTTCCACGCGGACGAAGCCGCGGGCAAAAGTTAGCCAGGAACAAAATAGGTCGTTTAAATTGCTGTTGTGATTATCATATGCCTTTGTGTATCACGTTATATGTTATATGTTAAGAGGCCTGGGACACTTAACGATATTTAGAGTGAGGACAGTGATATAGCCTTGTCATGACTTGGCGTGGTAATCAATAATGATCTATGTGCATCAGTGGAGGGTCTGCAATATGCTTGCATTCAATGTAGCAAAGTGCGCTGTCGTATCATACAGTCGAGAGTGAAATCCACTTCACTATAATTACTCTTTAGACTTATTTAACCCGGGTTGACTCCATTCGGGATCTGGGAGTCATCCTTGACACTCGAATCAATTTCCATGAGCACTTCAACACGTTGACCAGCAACTGTTGCCAGAGGTTAGGATTTGATATACGGAATGCTAGGGATTTCTACGACTCCAGAACCATAAAGCTAATATATATATACAGCTTCAGGAAGAAGTAAGCTTGAGGCGGCTTGTGTCGTTTGGAACCCCTACGATGTGTCTCTGTGCATCCTACTCTTGGAGAGGGAGCAAAAAGTGTTCTAGCGATTTCTATAAAAAAAAGTATGGGTATTACCGATTCTTATACCCTACCAAATTCCTGCTAGTGTCCTGGGGTTTAATTCCCTAGAGGTCAGGCGAAATCTTGCACTTCTCACCACGGCCAGTAGTATCTTGCGTGGAGTCTGACTGTATAGAGTTAGCACCGCAATTAGTGCGTTTGTTCGTTCCCTCTCCAACCAGGTTTGACATCCGGCCGCGTGATCGCTATCTGCTAGCGGTATACCTCGACACATTTAAACAGAGCTCCCGGTGCAATATAAAATGTATGGCCGCCAGAGCTCATTTTACGTGGGTTGACTTGTACCAATATCGCGAACGCTGTCACGCAGAAATCGCCTCGGGTACGTGCCTTACGCCTTTTGAACGCACTCCTCTTATCAGCCCCTGAATATCGAGTTTGCAAGCAGATGGGCAGTAGTACGTGATAAATGTTTGAGGTTCTGCAACAAGATGGATGTGTCTCTCTTCTGTCTGACATTTGATTTGTTATATATTAGTATTGTAATTATTATAAGTATATGTATATGGTTGTTTCTGTTGTTTCACAGTGCTTTAGTTGCGACTGTTATGCTGTGTATTTTTTTTTCTAATAAGTAAAAATATACAGTTATTTCATTGATTTGAAATTTGCTAAATTGATTGTTAATTATATACCTGAAGCACAGGCACAGTGCAGCAGTTTACCAAAATCCGACTGCTGACGCACATATATTCAACTGTTTTCCATAATATTTAAACTAGTAGCTCTGTGGTGAGCGCTATTAAAACATATACATTTTGTAAGTTTTTCATTAACCGAATCGACAAAAAAAACATATAGGTAATTACCGGAACCTGCTCACAAAGTTCCACGACAATCATTTGAGAAATGCGACCTGTAGAGGAGAACAGCCTGACACCTAGACCGACGGACATACAAAAGCATTTTTGCCCAAACTGAAACGGAGAACTACGATTATATTATACCCACGTTACCAGAATGCAAAAATTAGGATTGAAGTGGGAACAGCATGCCTAAGGAATCCCATCCACACGAGACGTCGCCCCGTTCGCCGTCATCGCCGCCCCGAGATCCGGGTAGTGATGTTCCGTTCCCGAGAATATTCGCGGTTTGTACAAGGAATATATATATGTATACGGTCATATTCGGGAAATTTGCGGCTTCGTGACTTCACTAGCTCCGGGACCGTTAGTGAGTCTGTGGGATTCCAGATGCTTGTAGTGTAGTCCGAGCCTTAGAAGTAACAAGCTTCTGTCAAAAATTTCATTTTTGGTACAAGCTTTTATTGCCGACTGTACTTTTCTGTATACCATCATCAACTACTCATTGAGACGATTCTAACGAGCCCAAACTCAACGGGGTTACGTCGATTAAGTACTGAATTCCCATGGCCAATACAATCAATACAATCATTCTGAGATGACAGCTAGATGCCAGGTGTCACCGTACCCAAGCTATATGAATGCACTTAATGCTATCTGGTATAAATAGTAGTCCCTGGGTGACCGCCGAGGTCTGTTCTGGTAAAAATACGGAGACAACGATCTTTTCCAGACATGAGACCTAGCTATTTTTCGCCCCCATTACTGCAAATTTCATCGAAATCGTTAGAGCCAATTTCGAGAACCTGATTACAATTATATTTTATAAATTCCACTTATATACAAATGTTGCTCGTTTAATGGTATAGGATTTAAACCCAGATTAATCGTGACAATTCAAGGGAAATTCATTCATCATCCTAATAGCTAGTTATAAATTTAATCAATGAATTCATAATAACTTCAAAACCGGCATAAAAACTAAATGCACGAATCGGAATATCTCAAAGTAATTATACAAATAGAACAGTACATAATGAATGATAATATAAATGGATGATTGGGCCCAGATAGTTACCTAGAACAAAATGAGATTTATATATTCTCTCAGAGCCAATTGAAGAAATTAAAGCAGAATCACCCATTTTCCACAGACCGCATTTTATTTAATCCTTAGAGTACAGACATGCCTTAGATAAAGATATCTTAATGATACTAGCTGTTTAATGTTTATATACCCGTAAAAATACTATGTTGCCTTTAACAAAATAATGACAATTTGGCAATGTTAATTATAAACCGGTAATCATATCACCTATATCACCACGATAAAAAATTGGCATGTTTATACTTAGAGAATACCTATACCTACGACATCTATTTGACATCAACTGTAAAATTACAGGATAGATTAAACATCGTACTGGTCCCGTATTTTTTAATCCACCTGCGGCACCACACCACACACGTTAAACAATGCTTGAGGAGAATTAGCTTCGGACAGCGATAGAAAACGTTTTTTTAAATCTAAAATTAAAGAAGCCAGTTAGTAATAAATAATGTTAATTATAATTAGTTTTTGGCATTGGGATAACTTTTGACATTGTTTCCTCCTTATAAACCTTATTTGTATTCGTAATCCCAGAAAAAAAAACAAATTATATTCTTAGTCACGATAAGAATTTATGATTTAATGGGCCAACGTATGTATAAGAAATTTATCGTTGTCAAACAATGACTCAACATTTAATCTACTTAGTCGTGAATATACATATTAGGTCCTTATTAAATAGGTACTTAATAGTTAGAAACTGATTGGTTTACTCATAAAACATGAAATGGATTTCATAAGTAACTTGCAATGTCGAATTAGAAAATATGTGCACGCGGGACGAAGTGATCAAAAATATGTGAACACGACGTTATTGTTAAGGGCATAACGTTACTCAGATATGTTCTATGTTGTTGGTTCAAATCTTGCTAGTCAAATGAGACCAACTTCCCAAAGTTCAAAGGCCTACACTTGTCAGATGATAATCAAGCTGGTCTTATGATGGAGCCAGAAGGTGGCGATAGCAACTCCTAAACAACATAGATAATAAAATATTGATTGATGTGCAAAAAGAGTCGCAATTGTCGCGAAGCCACGGTCACTCTGTGCATGTGCACACGTATAAATGAACCAAAACGTTACAATATTATAGGATGCATCGAAAGTGATTATGGAAAGAGCTCATCCTGGTTTTCCTCCCAATCTAAACCTTCACTTAACTGTTCGTTCGATATATGGCCGTTAAGAGCTCTGACTTGCTTGTGAGTGTTGCTTCATGAAATGAATCGGCTGTTTTTAACATCAATGTAAATAGTATCGTGAATCATGACCACACGACAGCAATAAAGCATTTTACTAAAAATATTTTTTTGGCGGAATCTTAATTGACTTTTCGATCATTCACAGGCAAAAGGAACCATTTGTTCGTTTGTCAATAACGATTTTAGGGACCCTTTGACCACCAAAAAATGAGAATAAGGCAAATTTGATATACAAATTGCAAACAATTACGAGTACACAGATACTGATAAACAGGTAACGAAGAACCGGTTTTCAAATACTTACCAATAAGTTATTTCTCATGTAGCAGACTACATAGCAACTATAGCAAGATAGGGTCCACCAGGGTGCGTCGGTGGGGTAAATGCGTCTTTTGAAGATATCTTCGTAACGCAACATTTTAGAACTATTACAGCCTCGATGTACAAAGTATGTTTACCAAACTTTCAATTTAGACGATTGAAATAGTTCTTTTTTCGACTCCGTCCGCGTGCAACTCTTTTATATCGTAGCTCGAAACCAACTTTCACCGTCTATTTCACCCCCTTAGGGTATAATTTCCGGGACAAAAACTATCATATGTCCTTTCATTAATAATAGTATCCTGCCTGAATCCAAAAATATATGCATAACTAAAATAATAGTATTTTAATCAAATTTTTGCGACACCCTATGGAAAAAGGTTTCTGGAAATCAATTAATATTGCATGTATCACAAATTGTGATTCACAATTCACACAGAACAAGTTAAAGTTTATAGATTAAATGTACACAGAACATAAAAAGCAGTAATTATGTTAAGAAAGTTTATCATTATTGCCATTTTTTTTACGAAATTTATAGATTAGTTTTTGTTATTTTCTATACCATCGTGGGGCTAAATGTAGGTCGATTATCAAATAATACTTAGTCAAATTACCAAACCAAATTTTTGGTGTGAAAAATGTTGATATGCGTTGTTGTTTTTTCATAGAAGACAAGCGCTATTTAAACAAACAAGTTTATAAAATTTAATAATTAGGTACAATGGTAACTTCATAAATAATAAACACAAAAGTTGTGGACATCAGACTAATATTTGTAACTATTTTCATATACCCATACTGGACATTACCGGACTCTATCTAGTAACACCTTTTCCCTGACCACTTGCCTGTTTGTGATTTCAGAGCAATTATAACGGAAAATGGAGTATTTCCATCAACAATATCGATCAACACAATCAACACCAAATGTAAAAATAATGACCCAGAGAAGAGCGAATATGACCCTTTCCAAAATAGAAAACTGGAATATCCTAATTCGTAAGTACAAACTTTATGCATACTAGGTCCTACATTATGAATTATGAATGAGTTCACTATGAAAAATCGATCTCTTTATCGAGTGCAAATAAATAACTGTTGCCTAATGGGTAGTGTGACCCTGCCTGAGAAGCTCCTGAATTGAATCGGTAAGGACAAATGTGATGAGTGAGACTGATGATTTAGCCTCCTAAGGCCCAGCATACAATACAAAATGGCATTGAAATTGGAATCGTGTCGTGTCGGAAATAGAGTTGACTTTCGTTTGTTTTAAAAAGTGCCCGAAACAAAACAAATGCAACTCTATTCCAGTTAAATATAATTTAAATTCCTTCGACAGAATAAGTCCTATAAGTAGACCCATGGGGCTTAGGAGGAAATATTTCGATTTATTTATTTCGAGATAAAAATTACAATATAGATTCACATACAATGACAAAATTATAAGAATCCTTATCACGATCGTCAATAATAAGAAATAAAAATTAATTGATATTCAAAATGTCAATACAGAATGTGGAAATAGTATGATGCGCGCATGAATGTTTGTGTCAGACTCTTGAGTGCAGTACATATATGTATGTACATTTGTCTCTTATGTTTTAGATAAGTACATCGTCGTCTAGTAGGTACCCATAACAAAAACGATTCGATTTGTGTAAGATTTTCCTTTAATTTTGTGTGTTTGTTTGATCTATCTTGATATATCTGTGGACACGACCGTTGTGACTTTACCTAAAAAGGCACGTAACTATAGACCGAATGGTCTCCGACCGACCGAATGGTCTCCGTATACCGAGTGAATACTCACACTCATATCAGCCGAAAGACGTCCACTGCTGGACATAGGCCTCCCCCAAAGAGTGCCACAATGACCGGTCCTGCGCCACCCGCATCCAGCGGACTCCCGCGACCTTTACCAGGTCATCAGTCCACCTTGGGGGGGGGGGGGGGGGCTATAGACCATTACGAGATTATATTTATAATTTAATTAATATCGACACAATCAGTCTTTATGGAATATTTTTGTGAAATAAGCAATTCCGATTTACTGCTAACAGTTGATATTAATTAGAATAGTAATTAATAATGGAATTAAAAATATATCGTACCCTCCAAATTAGATGTATGTATGATGTCCGAGATAAGGCTTGCATGTTTAGCTAAATGCATCTTGCCTTAGACCGCGGCATTGCTGTTTTCCTTATTCAGAACTGGATGCTCTGAATGGTCTGTCTTGACACGGAATAAAATGTTTAACTACCTACCTAAAAGTAAGTAGAGTTCCGTAACGTACTCGAAACGTATTTTGAGATTATTTGAGTTGGCCGAGTTGCTTCAAAGTACTCTTCCAGACCATTCAGTTGCTTCCAAGTACTCTTCCAGACCATTCGGAGAGCAACTCTACCGTCCAAGGCTTCCAATTTCAATAACAAGTTTTATAAAAAGTCAGTCACATTAGGAGTCCGCAGTAAGCTCGGCCGAATTTCACCTTCCCGTACAAACGTTGTTACGCTCTCATTTTGGAACTACGTGTTGGATTGTAACGAAACTTTGCATATACAATGACATGAGGTATATCTATGTCTGTAATTACTTTATATGGTTCCAGTTTATGAAACAAACAAAATACAGCAAAGACAAGTTTTGTATGAAAAACTTAAATTCGCTGTATTTTTTTACTATAGTATCTGAAGCTACATAAACTAATTACAGACATAGATATACTTAATGTTATTGTATATGCAAAGTTTCGTTACAATACACCAGGTAGTTTCAAAATGAGAGCGTAACTACGTTTGTATGGAGAATCCAGCTTACTGCGGACTCTTAAATAATCTGAACCATACGTCTTCAAAATATTATTGTCTAATCTTCAGGGACGTGAGGTCATTCGCAAATCTACTAAAGTCCTCTCTTGGATCCGGTATACTAGCCATGCCAGCTGCCTTTAAAAACTCCGGGACCGTAGTTGGAATATTTGGGACCATCATTCTGGGCTACATCTGCACACATTGCGTTTATTTACTGGTAAAGTATCGATATTCTATTTATTTATTTATTTAATCTTTATTGCACAAAAGAATATCTTATGGTACAAAAGGCGGACTTAATGCTATAAAGCATTCTCTACCAGTCAACCTTAAGGCGAAGCAGATAAAATGTGGGCAGTGCAACTTAATTTAAAACAAAAACTCTTTAACATGTCTAAAGATGGGATGAATAATAATATAGTTGAATACGATACAATACAATATAATATGATATAACAATATATGATATAATATTAATACGTACATACACATAGATGAATTAGAATATAGATGATTTTATGAATGATGATATTGACAGGCTCAAAACTGTATCGCTATGACTTTTCGGTTACTCCACGCTGGCAAGAAACGAATGAGTGTTTAGCTACTCTGCTACTGACACGGTTAGATAGTCAGTTTTTTCTTTTTAACCCTTTTTGATAGCGTAATAGTGGGACTAAGATTTTTTAAGATGCTATTCGAACCAGTTAAACAAATGATTGTGTGGGAGCAACTACAATTAAATTATAATGAAATACCCAAAAAAATTATCAAAGATTGACCGCGCTTCATACTAATTGACATAAATGTATGACGTCACAGTATGCTATTTCGACTGATCGTTGTATGGAAAATCAAGTAGATTGCTGTTTAGGTCTAAAGTTGTCATACAATTTTGTTTCTATAAAAGCGTATGGATTCCATTGGTAGCTTTAATGTACTCTTGGTCAATAAAAAATAAATGCATATTTTTTCTAAACTGTCAAGGCTTTTTATGATTTTAAACGTATTTTTAAAATTTTCAGTTACTTTAATACAATAATTTGATAGTACCTATACCATTTAGAAACACTATACGTTATCAATTTTAACATGAGTCTACACCCTTATTTCGGAGTGAGATTAGGCTTTAGTAGGACAGATAGGAAAGAAAAAGAATTAAGTCAGACACGGTTTCAAGGTCAGAGTTTGCATTCAAGTCGAAACAACTATTCTAAAACTTGTAACTGATCAGAGGCGTCTTTACCTATGGTGCACACGGGCGCAGCGGTCCTAGGGGGCGCCGAGCGCCGCCCGCTACCATTCCATTTTGACCGCCTGCTTAAGTAATGTTTGCACACGGGCGCTACATGGGAGCGAGCTAGCATGAGACGCCTCTGTAACTGATAAGTAATTAAATTGCACTCACAAAGTCAAGTGTAGGTACCTGAAACCAAAACAAAACTTCTAATCTAAGTGCATCCCTCAGTTTGTTAAAGTCTGTAGGTACACTGGTTTTAAAGTGTTTAAATTCATTATTCAAGGTTAAAACTTCGCAAGATGTATCCAGGGTGGCAAAAGTGCCATCGCTTGGGTATGCTGAAACCATGGAAGCAGTTTTCGCGACCGGACCATTGCCTTTGAGGAGGTTATCTAAAGGAGTCAGGTAACTGCAATCTTTTTTTAACATTGGTATTCATTGAAACCAGACCCCGTAGCATGGACGGCTTTGTCACACGATAAGTGACAATAGAACGAGACGGAAGCTCTTTCTTGTCACTTATCGCGTGATAAGGCCGACCATGATTCGGGGTCAGAGCGATATAAAATTCGTCTGTGTCCTACCTCATTATTCTTCAATCTTCATTTCATTATAATTCACGTGATGGTCATTCCGTGATTTCTGAATATACACGATGACAGAGCTAATCACATGAATTGTATGGAATGAGATTGATTCGCCAGTAACATAATTGATTATTGGTCCTATTTGATTTCATCAGGCAGACTACCGAAATTGTATATAAATAATCACTATACAGTGTTTAGGTAGCACAAATCAATGTCATGTATTTGGCGCAAACATATGAGCAAATGTGTTGATCATTAGTGAAAATTCATCTTCTAGAGTATAACAAATTTATCAATAAAATTTAATATTAATTAGTTAGGGTATACATATACAACACATATACAAGATAAATTAAAAACTAACCTAACCCAGTCATAGGACTGGGTTAGGTTAGGTTAGGTTAGGTTATCTTGACCCCGTCCAGCAGTTCCGTCTGCCCACTTATTGAGTGACTCGTTCATTAGAATTGGACAGTTGAAACCCATTTTATGCTTAATCTGTTTAGATATTTCTGTACCACTGTATATGTATCTTCGCTACACACGAGAGCAATACCGGCTTGCCCTAACGTAACGACATAAGGCATATATTCGGACGCCCCGCCAGCATCACGCTCTAGTGTGGCAAAGGCTTTATTTTTAAAACGCTTCGGTAATCAGAGGCTCTAGTATAAGTTTTACCGAAACAAAACGTTACGACCGCGTTTGCGTTTAGCTGTCAAATCCCATACAAATTGAGGGTATAAAACGCAAACGCGATCGTAAAGTTTTGTTTTGGTAAAACTTATACTAGAGCCTCTGATGAATCCATGTACCTACCTCTACTATTACTCTATTCTTGAATGACGTTATTGGGATGTTAATCTCATTAACATGCGCATAGGCAATACCAATGCAACTTGTAAATGAGGAAATGACGTTTATCTCACATTCCAGGATATTTATAGACATGGCGATGGCGTTCACCATACTTGGCGCCTGCGCCGTGTACGTCATCCTGTTGGTGGACTCGGTTAAACAGGTATTGGAACCGTGTCAAAGTCAATTTCCTTAACGAAAATAAACTGACTAATTACCTGTGCCTTTTGTTTTGTTTTTTGTGATGTTTGGTTTGAAGTAAATGTTTGTTCTATTTCCTACGTCAAAATATTAACCCAGCCAGCCGCCCGCGCGGCTTCTCCCGCGTATTGCAGCAGGCAAATCCGCGGGATAAAATATAGCCCATGACCATCCAGGAAGTTCATTAATCGATTTAACATTAGCATAACTCAATTCTCATCATCCTCCTAGCGTTATTCCCGGTTGTGCCCTATAGGAGCCCCGGGTCTGCTTTAGCACCTACTTAATCCCAAGATTTGGCAGTAGGCACTAGTTTTACGAAAGCGAACTACCATCCGACCTTCCAACATAGAGGGAAAATTAGACCATATTGAGATTAGACCGGTTTCCTCACGATGGTTTCCTTAACCGCAAAAGCTACTGTCAAAAGTCAAATGGTATTTCGTACACAAGTGTTGAAGTGAAAACTTTTTTAGCGGCGCTGTGCACTTTTTGGGATGGGGAAAAATTGTTAAACTCGCCACAGATTTCGCAAGGTCAGATTCGAGAGAGGTCACGTGACCGTAAGATGCGTAAGGTGAGATTGGTGGGGAGGCGGGGGGGACGGGACGGTTTGACGTCTTTCTAGTTGCGAGACATATCGGTTGTTACGATTATCGATAGTTGATGATATCAGTTCATCATCATCAAATATCAAAAGTGCACAACGTTAAAGCACGAAGTTTTCACTTCTGCCGGCACTCCCGGAGTGCAACCAGGTCTTTTTTTTAAACCCAGTGATACGAGCCGGGGTTAGGACCCACGACCTCGTCGCGTGCCTTATCGCTCAGCTACAGTGGTTCCTAGCAATTCAATTCTAACCGTTTATGTATATTTTTTCAGATGGTTGACTTCTTTATAGAGGACAACACGTTGAACGTCAACATGTATTGCCTAATGTTCCTGGTACCACTTCTAATCTTCAGTCAAATAAAAAACCTTAAGTATCTGGCGCCTTTCTCCGGTTTAGCGAATTTCCTGCTAGTAGCGACATTCCTAATTTGCTCTTACTACATCTGCTCAGACTTCCCGGATCTAACAACGCGACCTATGTCGGTAGATGTTGGGAGACTACCACTATTTATCGGGTAATTCCTTTGTATCTCATTAATAAAGCTATCGCACTTCAATATGCCTGTGCTAGTGTCTTTAAAGTATATACGGAAGCAAGTATGTGTATGATGAAGATGCTGCTAGCTTAGCTACACTCAAAACAAAACTTGAACGCGACTTTTTTTTTAAACCATCAATTTTGAATGTCATGAGTACGTACTTTAGCTAATGTCATGTACGTTCTTTAGCTACCAGCTTCTGCGGTTTTGTTGAAATCAGTTCCTTTATTGACATGTGGATGTGACATGAATACACTGTTGTATGTGTCTGCATTTTCCACATTTACACCAGCTAATGTGTACGTTTACAAATATAAAATTATAAGTAGATAAGCATTAGAGCTACACAGGGCGACTTTTTGCAGCGATACAAATGCGCGGTTGTCACGCGACACTTGCCATAGATTATCTGTCAAATCACTTGCACGGCTATTATCACAGGATGGCCCACGAGCTGTGTCGCGGCGACATAGACTATGCGTCTCTTTCTAATTAGTACGTTTCGAAACAGAGGGACAGTATGTCGCTGCGATACAGCACGCGGTCCGTCCTGCGAGGTCCTACCGCGAAACGAAAACGAACTTCGTTCGTGTATCTCCCTCCCTGTCGCACTTGCTTATTCGAGTGACAGAAAGGGAGATGTACGAACGATAGTTTCGTTTTCGTTTCCCGTTAGCGCCCCTGTATCGATCGCGTTAGCTTTTGTAGCGCTGCAAAAGGTCGCTAGGTGTCGCTCTTACCTATAACCTCCACATGGTTTAAATCATCTAAATCGAATTGCAGGTACCTCATTCTTAAATGACATAAATAATTAACAAATATTTAAATCTTAACTCATCTTATGTTTATTCCAGTACAGTGATTTTTGCCATGGAAGGCATTGGAGTAGTGCTCCCAGTGGAGAACACCATGGCAAAACCCCAACACTTTCTTGGCTGTCCTGGAGTGCTAAATATTACCATGGCGCTTGTGGTATTGCTATACATGATTATGGGTTTTCTGGGCTATGTCAAGTATGGAGACGATTCAGCGGGGAGTATCACGCTCAATCTGCCAACGGCTGAAATGTAAGTTAAAATGATGCTTTTCAATTAATAATGAGTCATTGTAAAGTTCAGACACTTATGTTCATTGTAAAGTCTTCAGTGTATCATAACGAATAGTGAACATTCCATCAGTTAAGAATTATGAGCGTAATGGCACTAATGGCACGTTTATTGTTATTAATTTTATTATACATCAAGTACAAAATATCAGTCCTGCTAACCAAGTTTTAATTCATAAGTAGGTAATACTCGAAATATGTTTTGTTATTAACAAGGTACGAGCCATCACACTCCTTATTTAACGGGTTAACACTTAAAACGGCCTTTTGTTGTCTTACATATTATATTATCTCAGGGAAACATTTTCAACATCGCCTGCGAACGGGTAAGTTAACAATGTATTTTTTTTCAGTCCCGCATTGATGGCAAAGAGCTTCATTGTAATAGCCATATTCTTCACCTACACTCTTCAATTCTACGTCCCTATGGAAATCGTGTGGCGCAACACTAAGGAATACGTGGGACTAAGGTATCACAACCTGGCGCAAAGCGTCATGCGAGCCGTGTTTTCTACACTTACAGGTAAACCTAACTCTCTCCATGGCAAAACTAAAACTGGATTTCTTATGCACAAGTCACTACCAAAAAATTCTTCTATTAGTAGCATAACCAAGATCGGTGATCGGTGTTGTGCAGTCACCACCATTAATATCTGCCATAACAAAGCAGGCAAACATATCTAACGTCCTAACGGACCTTTGCTTATTTCAAGAGAACCTAACTTGAAAGTTTATTTTAAATGTTTCTCTCTTGCTCTTTTAAATTAACAGACACCTACGCTAAAACTCCCCCTTTATTTAAACCATATGTTGCTCTTTCAGTGATAGCAGCAGCGACGTTGCCTCGTCTAGAGCAAGTAATCGGACTGGAAGGAGCATTCTTCTATTCGTTCCTCGGCCTTATAGCGCCGGCTGCGATACACCTGATCTTCCACTGGGAGCGAGGGCTAGGCAAATACAACTGGATCCTAGTCAAAGACGTCTTCCTAATCATATTCGGGAGCTTTGTCCTAGTGACTGGAGTGACGCAGAGTATTAGGGAAATTGTCAAAACTAGCTAGTAATTAAAGTGGCTGTGCTATTAGTTTTTATATCTTATAACCTAAGTACCTATAGTAAAACCGATACGATTGTAAATGAACCGAGCAAATACACTTTTAGGAAGGAGGAGAACGGAAGGAAATGAGTATGAAGACATGCCTCGAGGGATCCGAAGTAGGTACCTACAATACGGGAAATCGTATAACACGTGGTCGTATCAAAACTAGAGTTAATGTAAAATAAGATAATGTATACAATACATAATCATTATATTTTCTCAAACATGCAATGAAATATTGACGTTGTGTTCTTCATAATGGGCTTCGAAGTGTCACGTTTCGGGCGCAGCGAGACGAGAGACCCGTAATGGCATTTCATACAAAATTGGAGGCCTAGGCCAGCAAGATGGTCTTTTTTAATTTCCATTCCACTATTTGTGGCACAGGATCACGGCGTACAGCCATGAAAATTAAAGTTTGATTTCTTGGAGTTTTTTTAATTTATTTCATTGCATGTTTGAGAAAAGCACTATAAATACCTCGGCGTGAAAAGGGGTTGCCGGCCTCATAACTATCCGACCTCGCTACGCTCGGCCGTCTATATGTACTCGGCCGGCAACCCCCTACCTCCCGGCCTCTATAGTAATGTACTATTTACGATTCCGATAATTTCAGGAAACATTCCTTAGGTTTAATAAAATCAGAGGTTGTACCGATCGAAGTTCGCATACTTACATTATATATTATGCATTTCTATCGCAATTGCATTCTACGAGCCATAGCAGTATATTCATACTTCGATATTCGGATATCGCGGTACCACCCCAGGTTACCAAACACACTCGCGGGCAAAGAATACGGGTCGGTAAAATACCGTCATATTTCCTAAAATAGTGCGTAAGAGGTTGTACATTTAATCCTGTCATGATCTTTATTTAATTTTACATATAAACTGCTAATAACAGTAAAAAATATAACGTTACCAGGTTTAAATCGGACTCGTAAAAACCCGTGAAAAAAACAACGTTAACGGAGCGACATATCGCAAAAATCGTGATTTTTGGATATCGATATTTTTATGATAGGATCCAGGAAATTGTTAATACAGTTGGGTATTGTAAAGAATAGCATATTATGTAAATAAAACAAGTATTAAATATTTTAAAAAACCTATTGCAGTTATTTAATTTAGGGTGACCCGTATTCTTTGCCCGCGAGTGGTTATTTTCTGAACGGGCCGAAAATAAAAACACTTCTTAAAAGAGAAGACGTTACACTAGGTTAAATTGTTAAGTTAAAATTGCTCTTAATCGGCAGTCACGTCATTGATATAGACATCATTTCCTTCTGCGTACATAACTTCTATGAGCCATAGACATCATAGAAGTTATGTACGAAATAAGGAAAAGCATTTTTTTGCATATTTTGAACAACTACCTATCTGTATGTACTATCGCCCAAGGGTAAGGGTTCACACCTCTAGGGCTATTTTCGAATGCACTTCAAAGCGTTTGCTATTTACATCATCCACCAATAAAAACGGCCAGTGATTGTTTGACCAGTAACTCTTGTGAATTCATTTTAATTTATACTTTCTTAACAATACGGTACAAATTAGAATTACTCGAAAATAATAGCGAGTCGGCTTTAAAAAATGTTTTAGGGTTAGGTTGTAAAAGAACGCATCTGGATCGGCTTTCCTGCCATTTTTTGCGATAAAGTCGCCTTTGAAGTTGTCTACTAAAAATTGATCTCTAGATTCGAAGCAATTGTGTGTCAAACAATGGCCAACTGGCCTTGACGTTAACAAGTTTGAATGAATGAATGAAGTTGAATTATTAAGACATTTTTATCTAGACTTATTTAAGCTTTAATCAAAATTTATTGGTACTAATGGACACAGAACTACCCAAGTATATCTATAATAGTACTATCGCCCAAGGGTACGGGTTCACACTTTCTTAACGAAATCGTCTGCAGGCACAATTTTATGTATTCACGCCTTCTTTCATGACAACCAATTAGGCTCGTGCAATAAGTTACACTTGGGCCTTTTTTTGTTTGACCTGACCAGACCCAACCATCCCAACATCTGTTGATCATCGACGTCAGTCTATTAGTTGAGTTGCATCACTTGTTATAATGGAGATAATAAGAACAATGAGGAATCTCTCTACAATACACTTACCTGATGGCACACGTCACATTTGTCCGGCAAATAATGGTCGTAGCGACCTCCACCACAATCACACCACATTTCGTCTGTGTCCATTTGTACCAATAAATTTTGATTAAAGCTTAAGTCTAGATAAAAATGTCTTAATAATTCAACTTCATTCATTCATTCACTTGTTAACGTCAAGGCCAGTTGGCCATTGTTTGACACACAATAAGGTGTATTTGCTACGAATCTAGAGATAAATTTTTAGTAGACAACTTTAAAGGCGACTTTATCGCAAAAATTGGCAGGAAAGCCGATCCAGATGCGTTCTTTTACAACCTAACTCTAAAACATTTTTTTAAGCCGACTCGCTATTATTTTCGAGTAATTCTAATTTGTACCGTATTGTTAAGACAGTATAAATTAAAATGAATTCACAAGAGTTACTGGTCAAACAATCACTAGCCGTTTCTATTGGTGGATGATGTAAATAGCAAACGCTTTGAAGTGCATTCGAAAATAGCCCTAGAGGTGTGAACCTGTACCCTTGGGCGATAGTACCTACATCTTTGCCTGAAGGTACAGTTGCGATTAAATATGTCTGTACTCTTCAGGATACTGAAAATTATCTGAATGTGTCGAGATATTTGTGTGTACCTTGTTCGCCTGAGTTATATTATATCTGACGGCGAATATACACGGAAATACGTTGAAGTTAATCGGAATCGTAAAATAAAACCGTGGTAGGTTAGGTACAAATAAGAAATCACTGATTAAACTACCTGCGTCGTGGCCAAAGCTGTACAAATTACACATAATTAGTTATATCTCGTACCTATGATATAAGTTGTTTAATTAAGAATGATACAAATATTCTTACTGTTCAAATGAGTTTGTTTTATTTATTGTTGTAATTTTTACCAAATTTAAAATAACCCGCGGACTGATAAATAAGAATAAATACCTACATACCCTTATATTCAGTTACCAGAACAATACATAAGCTAATTATAATTATTCCTTGTTTGTAATATGATCCCAGTTGGTCGAAATAAATGATTTTAAAATTTATTAAATTTAAAATAACCCGCGGACTGATAAATAAGAATAAATACCTACATACCCTTATATTCAGTTACCAGAACAATACATAAGCTAATTATAATTATTCCTTGTTTGTAATATGATCCCAGTTGGTCGAAATAAATGATTTTATTTATTATTTATTATTATCCAATATTCTGTTATATATAGTCAGTTTCCATAATACGCGAAAAAAAAAAAAAAGAATACTCCTTTGCTATTCCGCTAAAAACGTGCGGGTATTAGATGATGGACACCGGGAGGGTGGCACGTGCAAACATGAAAATCATTACAGCAAACCACCACCAACAATGACAAAAACCACGACACGTGTTTCGCCTCTCTACGAGGCATCATCAGGAGGTGCAGGCAGGGGTGGCCGGAGATGTTGCTTGCGCCAAGTCAACTGAGCAAAAAAATTTATTTTTAGCAAATACGCAAATAGGTCCAATGTTATCATCACTATAAAATTTACATCGATAGAATAGAGCGATTACAATCCAAATTCATGAAATTTCTTTGCTATAAAATGCATATACATTATAGTTCAACTAATTATTTAACCTTATGTAAAAAGCATCACCTGATATACCCCTTGTTAAGCGTCGTGAAATTGCTGATGTATTATACTTGTTAAATATAATAAAAAGCAATGTTGACTGTCCTAATTTACTTGGAAAAAATTATTTCAATACTCCCATAAGAAGATTCCGCCATTTTCGAACTATTAGCATGTCCCATGTTTCCACTAAATATAGAAAGAATAGTTTTTTGTGCAGAGCAGGCAGGAGTTTAAACAAAGTTGTAGTTAAATTAGATATAGACATATATTGTGATAGCATACAAGCAATAAAATCCAAATTGATAAGATTCTTCATGTGTGATACTTCAGGTGTAGGCTCGGGATATTAGAGTTTATATATCTTAATTTATTAACTACTTGTATATTCCCATTGCCATGCTTGCTATTGGTGCGCGATGGTTACTGTGCGTCGTAATGTACGCTAAGTTTAAGTTTGGCTATAGATTTCTTTGTGTTAGTTTATTTCTATAAGTGTGAACCTGTAATTGGCTATATGGATTTATTATTTTGTCTATAAATATGTTGCGCTGATGGTTTTCCATGTATCAATAAATAAATAAATCACTAATAGATCTGCACGTTTTTTAGCGAAATTGCAAAGGAATATTGTTCTCGTAACTTATCATGGACTTCCGCAAAGTAACGCCGGATTGAACCTACCCTTACCGAACGCGTGTCGTGCACGGCGCGTGTGCTGCGCGGGCCCCCGCAAGTTGTAAAGCATTGAAACTACACTTCAAACACGTACGTAGTACGTTAGTCACGACCTTTAATATCAAAGTAAAATCTTGCAGTGTCCAGGGACACTAGTAACACACACACTAACCCTAGTCGTGATTGTGGGTCAGGACCCACAATCACGACTAGGGTTGCCGGGAGAAGGGACGTTTAGTTTCTACTTTCTAGGGCCGCCGATTGTCCTGTTTCTTTGCCTGCCTTTTCAAGTAAAATAAAAACCTTTTGGTTCAGACTACATAGACCGTGCGTTTGTTTAAATTAAATATCTGGCCCTGCTGTTTTTAGGGTTCCGTACTTCAAAAGGAAAAAACGGAACCCTTATTGGATCACTTTGCTGTCCATCCGTCCGTCCGTCCGTCTGTCAAGACCCTTTTTCTCAGGAACGCGTGGTGGTATCAAGCTAAAATTTATACCAAATACTCAGGCTACTGTTCCTTGGACCTGTGAAAAAATCAAACTTATAAGCCAACGCAATCAAAAGATACAGCCGTTTATGCCGCAAATTTTCGAAACTCGCAAGGGAATCAAAACCTACAGGGTACGGTCGCGTTCTTTAATTTATGACCCTTTTTGCTAAAATATTCTTTGTATTCCTATACAATTTGACAGGATTGTGAACCTTAAGTGGGTCCCAAATTAAAGTTCGTGACTGTACTTCCCGTGAACTCAGAATCTTGAAATTTGGTACGAAGCAACGTCTTATAGCACAGGTAAAGGAAAAATTGCGAAAACCGTAAATTTTTAGTCACATCATATAATAAAAATATTTTTAATAATTTTAAAGTTATTACTTATAAATATACCTACAGGTTTGTACGGAACCCTCGGTGCGCGAGTCCGACACACTTAGCCTGTTTTATTTTTTATTATTATCAAGTGTCCTACGTCAGATGGCAGTCGCTTTCGTAAAACTAGTGCCTATGCCAAATCTTGGGATTAGGTGTCAAAGCGGACCCCGGGCTCCTTTAGGGGCACAACCGGGAACAACGCTAGGAGGATGATGATCAAGTGTCCGACAAAGAGGGTTTTAATTTGAATGAGCTAGTGTAGATTTAGAATTGTACATTGGCATGGCTGACCCTTACACCCTTAGGCTACTGCCGGGGTCCGCATGGGACGGATAGCGGATTGGCCATAAGATCAGATATGATGGTTACCCGGCCTCACTAGGGCAGGGTTATCGGGATGTAGTGGGAAGTCATGTTGGAGTTCTCAATATAAAACTGCATAATCATGTGACGATTCTGTGACATGGCGAGTAATTGCTGACATTTATGCAATAGTATTTTGTTTCGTAAGTGCCGCACCACCATGACATACCTGGAAGCTGCTTAAATCATCTTATCATAGATGTAAGGCACGTGTTCAGATTTCAGATATCAAGGAGCGAGAAAAACTGTAAAGGTGCGGTGTCGAAGGCAAGGGGTAAACCACCACTCGACACGTCCCTACGTCGAATACGTTGGAAATTACTCCACCAACTAGAGTGCTCTTAAATATATATATGATGATAAGTATAGATTTGAATGTTTGTGGTTAGGTATAGCTCTGTCTGACCGCCAAGCGAGCATGGCTGAGTTATGATTGCTTTTGTCGCTGCGACAAACTAGTGGAGGGAGTTATTAGCACGTAGTGTGAACAGTCGGTCAGCGATCAAATAGGTATTTACACGTGTATTTCTTTTATATACACGGAACCTTATCTATTTGTACGTTATTTAAGTGAGAAATTTGTTGATGGATAATAGTTGCTTACCCGTCGGCGGTGGAACAGACCTAATAACGACAAACATCGTAATTCGAAGTTCGGGTATAATAATAATATTCCAAAATTCCGGGACCCCATGGTCCTGAGATATGGAAAACACAATTATAAATAGGTACTCCTTATTGCACCACGACAAGAGAGAAACATCTTACAAAAAATGTTCTTAATAAATAATGGTAACAACAGGCGGTCTTATCGCTTTAAAGCGATCTCTTCTAGACAATCTGTTGGAAATGATATCAAAATAGTGTTTAAATAAGGTTCCCAACGCCATCTATCCACAGCTATGTCAAACTTGCCTTTAACTGTCAAGTATGTGTCATGTGTGGTTACTTTTTCAAATACATCAGTCATTCGTTAACTGCCAACTTACGTGTTTTATTAGAAAAAATTGTATAGCAATAGCAATGTTAAACAGGTAGTGCAGGATTTCATCAAGAAGAGCATACTAACACATCAATCTTTCAAATATTACTAAACAGGACACTTTAAAATACATACCTAATAAATGAAAAAATACGCAGACATGTATACAACCATACATACAATACGTAAAAGGCAACTTAAGGGAGGGACAGGTATATATATTGTTTCAACAGAATTTTGAAAATAAGAAGAGATTTTGCACACCTTATATTCAACGGAAAAGCATTCCACAACCGAACAGCCCGAAAGGTAAATGAGCTATTATAAAATTTGGTAGATGAAGGTGGTGGGGCGAGAAGATAGTTTTGGTCTTGGTTTTGGTTTTTGATCTGATGGAAGTGAGACGATTAAAACGCTCTTTGAGATATGGAGGAGTAGAGGTAACAAAAAGTATACTGTAGAGTAACGCAAGAATGTGAGAATCACAGCGGAGACGAAATGGAAGCCACTTGAGCTGAGAACGAAAGGAGGAAACGCGGTCGTACTTGCGCAAACCAAATACGAACCTAAGAGACAGATTTTGAAGGTGCTCAAGTTTGTTAAGCTGATTCTCAGTAAGGTCCAGATAGCCAACATCAGCATAATCTAGAATGGGAAGGAGAGATTGAGCTAGCGGAATTTTAGTGGCGAGTGGCTAAAAGTTACGAAGTCGACGAAGAGAACCGATCGAAGCATGTCCTCCTGCTGAGCTCGCTCACCTGAGGTACCCAAGATAATGAATGAATGCATGATAATTTATTCGTTGAATATGGTCACATTAGCTGGTATATAAATAATGCTTAGTAGGTATCTAACATATTCTACCGGAAACCGGTGTACGAATTTTATACAATATGTATTTATAGGATTATATCTACTCGTAGAGTTAACGCATTAATAGGTATTAGGTATTTAATATTTATTATTATTATTATTCTATAACTTTATTAGAATTAAATAATTTACCATCGTTGAAACAATACTAATAAACTAATAATAGAGAAGAGTTCGAAACATGTCGCCCTTAGTGACATTGAATACGTAAGTTGAACTGTGTAATTATTAGTATTGTTACTTAATATCTATTAAATCTACATGTACTTTTTGTTAGGAATTCCTTAGTTGTATAGATACATACAGTGTTCAATTAGCCACACTTTGAATGTTTTACTAACTGTGTAACCGGTAAACTGGTTATTTCTAGTGAAATAGTTATAAATCAATACGGCCATATAATAACAGTTATCTCTATATAAATTTACTTTCGGACCGGGCATTTTAAGAGGCAGATGGGTTTCAGCTCTTTTGTTTCTGTTGTCTCTTAATTCGAAAAGTGACACGTTCTGTTTGACAAACTTACCTATGCGTTCCATTATAATACCACCAAGGTTCTCCTTACCTGGTGCGAATATGAAATTTGAACACCATTGAACATTACGGCTGGCAAGTTAATAAAATCAACCCTAAGAATGAGCTTCGGACTGTCTAAGTTTACCTTAAGCCCAAAACGTTCACTTCAGGTAGAAATACTCTCCTATGTAGTCCTTATTCATGGAGTGCATAACCTGAGGTAAATCAGTAATGAGTCTTCAGAATAAATTTGAAGATCGTCGGCATAAAGGTGATATGATGAAACGATGTTACTAGTAAAATGGAATTAATGAAAATTGAAAAAAGAAGAGGAGTCAACACGCCACCTTGCGGGATACCGGCAAGCGTGTTGCACCACGACGAATGGGAAGAATCTACCTTTATGCGCTGCCGACGACCATGTAAATAACTATGAAACCAATCAATCACCACATGAGACATGTTAAGAGAACGTAAAAAACTAAGCATAATATAAAAATCAACAGTGTTAAAAGCATTACTAAAGTCAAGTAGCGATAAACAGTGACATTCCTGTTGTCCATGCCTGCTCGGAAATCATCAGTAATTTTCACGAGAGCGGTAGCCGTACGCTGTTGATGAACACTCGCCGAGAGTAGCTTGGTGCATACGCGAATAGGCAAGCATGTCTCGTTTCGAAAATTTCGACCGCCCAAGGGAGTGGTGAGACTATTTGCCCGTATAACACAGTAATGTCCCTGCAGCCCGAAGTTACAGTTAACTCCCTTATTTATTCCCACGACAGCCAATCGCCGACTTCCAAATTCCCTAGTCTTTTATATATGGACCGCGGTTTGTTATGTAGTGTGACGTTTCACCTTGGGTCTCTCAGGGTATACTCGTATAAATAAAACAAGCATTGGATGCTATTAGCTCAGGCGCACAGACGTGACCTCGCTCACCGACAGCTAGCCGGCGACTGACCCGAGCTGTCGGTTCGCCACAACACAGCTGCTGCCCTCGCATATATATTTGTGGTGGCTATACGCCACATGTAGTATGGAGTTTAGAGAAACTGGCGAACGTTACCAATTCGTTTCCCTGGCCTGTCGCAAATTCGCCAACTTTTATTTTACGTCATATCCTTGCAGTTATTGTTATAACTCAACGAGTAAATCTGAACAGCGGTCACTTGACGACATCATCAATGAGTCATTAGGGTTTTTTTGTATCAACGTGATCGGTGCTTGGGTGTCGCCGGATTTGCGTCATAATCATAATGTAATTTGAAAGATAACTTACTTGGTTAAGTTGCCTTCTACCACACGCAAGTTATCATTATCACGAAAACTCCATCATGTTCGTTGTCGCTCGTCGCGCCGTTCAAGGTCGATTGCTCGCTTGTTTTCTTACAACCACCAACCATCGAGAAGCAAAACGATAGTGAATCGCACCAAAACGAATGCGATGAGCACTGGTAACCTCATATCTTTAAGCTTTTATGCACCACCTATGGAGCTGATTACCACTTTTCGGCCCAAATACATGTATTTACTCAACTTCGGCGATGAAACATGATGGTAATTTGGTAATGTTAGTTTTAAACACAATAGTATATAAATAGTTCACTATATCTTCTACTCACTACATACATACACTTCGATTCGGATTAGTAATTCCAGATTTCTTTATTTCGCAATAAGTTACAAAAAAAAATTTAAACCCGAATATTTCGTTAGCAAACAAAAAACAATATGTGTGAAGTTCGTATGCTAAAGTTGCCAGCTTCATTCAACAGTAGGAGTAGGGATAGAAGCTGACGGTGACGGCAGACGTCCGAGCGCAGCGGACGGCACGAGCGGTACAACGTTAGAGCGTGTTCAGACCTATCCGTAACTGTCGGTGTAGGATCCAACTACAACTATACTACATTACATGGTGATTAAATACTGGGCATATTAATTAATTTATGTCCGTTAAACGGATAGTAACAAAACCGACAGTCAATGTCAATCCCATACGTTTAGTAACAAAACCGACAGGTTAGACGTGACTTAAATTAAACATCGCTTTAGCTAACCTTAACCTGCCTTTTTTTTTTAACTCCCCTACTGATGATCCTGGTTTGTCAATATTTGCAGCAATACTCAAGTGTGGAAGCAGTATTGAACGGCCCTTTAAACGCTAATTATTTATCGAGTCAATATTAAAGGGTGGCCAGACGGTAGGTAGTTCTGTTTCTTCCATATCCACATCTCGCTCTATCTTATAGCTGCGTACCGCTCATAGCATCCATCAAGCAGAATCGTGTGGGTGTGCCTTTAGTCTCTCACAGGTTACTTCTTATCTGTTGGTGGATTACAAAACCATTCGGATATTCTGCAATATATTGCCAATCCTGTGATACAGGTCAATATGCATGTGATCCGGATTGTGATATAGGTGGGTCAACAGTAATTAATCAGCGTGTAATGGCCGCCTTTCGGCACCTTTAGTGTTGATGCTACAATGTCATTTGGTTGCCGGTTCCAGACCAGACATTATGCCAGTGCATATAAAAAACTTTATACCTCTAAAAAATTGTACTCAAGAAGAAAATTCAATGGCAGACCAAGAAAAAGTGGCGCATCAATCCCATGTGCCCATCTTAGCTGCTTAGACAGCCTTACTTTAATTGAACGAGCGAGCAAAGCGAACGGAGGATTTTTTTCGTATCTATGTGCGGATACCAGGTTGTCCAGCTGTTCTCCTCTAAAGGCACCGCCGCACGTACGAAATCGGTGAACAGCATGCAGTCGGCTCGGGGGATAGGCCCTGATGCACAGCGGCTTACAAAATTCTATCCATTTCTCGCTCTATTTTCAAAACTTCATACCACTCATGCCGTTCGCCTCGCTCGGACGTCTGGCATAAGCTTATGAGCGTCGCGTAAGCGTATGTACTTCTCAGACCAGCACGTGGGTACCTGCCCTAAATAGATAGACAACCCACGCAAGGAAACGGAAGTTAAGTCGATGTCATAATTTCCCGGACATAGTTCAAATTCAAAATACATAATAAATAAAATACGTTTCCTTAGAATTTTAGAATTCTAATCGCTAATTCTAACAATAATAAGTATTAAGTACCGGTGTCGTATGAAAAATACTGCTAGAATAAGCTCTACTCTTCATTTTTATCCAAATACATTAAAAGTTGACAACAAATAAGCGTGACATGTGTAATACACTGCTGTAAAGTAAACTATCTTCTGAAATTCCTATTTTTGTACGCTATTTTCAGGCCGTCGTCCGTCATCGCTAAAACAGTGAAAGGTACCGTGGTTGGCGTGGTTCGAGTTCGAGTCAATGAACTGAAATATTCGTATTCTTTCTTTAACCTGTCGGACAGTCAACACTGTGTTGGTTTGTGGTTGCAGTGAATCGTGAAATGAACTTAACATTTTCATTGTGTATTTCCTCTAAATAGTGTTTATTAACTAAGACCAAGATGAGTTTCAATTTAAACAGCAAACTTGTAAGTATTCGCAAGCAACAGAATCAATATAATTATATGCGTATTCTATTTTCTGTATTGTGGAAATCTAACTTCGGCATCCTTTTCATTTAATAGGTTATGTTATTATTCTTACTTTGATTAAACACGATGACTATCGATATTGATAATTCTTATCTGGTTATCGTTTTTTATTGATAATGTAATACAGGTAAATGATTATACAATGGTTATTTTAGTAGTTAGCCTACAGTAACAGCAGCAGTGACCTAAACATGGTTAGTGCAATAAGTTAGTGTACAACTATAATATGTAATTGATTTGTTATCAGTTTACGGCATAGATGAGTCTGTTATGACGGTATTCATCAAACAAATGAAATGATCGTATCGTATCGTATCGTAACGAAATGTCAGAATTATAAAGCAGTTCTCTAGTTATCAAAAGTTCAAGGACTTGTGTTTGTCGAAGTGTCATTTAAATTCAATGTGACCGACCCGCCCGACAGTGCCACAGTAAACTTAGTGCTGCTTCCATGGTACACGCACCGTTTTCCTTTTTTTGTGTAATCAGAATCACAATCATATAGTGCCTAAAGTGGGGGTTTATCGAAATCATGAGTAACTTAGAAGTTGAAACAGCTGATCTGAACAGTGTGCCAGTATGTACTAATCTTACCTTTTTTCACCTTTTATTTTCAAGTCAAGGTTAACAAGAAAACAGGACTTTGAACAGAGGACATTATATTACGAGAAACTTAAGAAAAACAATAGAAATGTTTGTTAATAGTTTTATATACCAATAGAAATGTTTGTTAATGGTCCTATATTTTTCATTACATTTGTATTGTCTAGGTAAATAAATCATCACATCAATTTGGTGTAATAGTAGGTAGAATAGTTTTGCCTCCATATTTGAAGTTGTATTATCACGTTTGTCCTTTAAACCTCATCAGCATTATTTTGCGAATCTTGTCCTACAGAATTTTAAGGTTATTTTCTATATTATTCATGTTTTCCTTCCCTCAGCAAATTGTTTTTGTTTATTCAGCATTTATGTAGTTACATTTATTTAATCAGTATTTATGTAGTTATATTTATTTATTTATTGAGTATTTATGTAGCTATATTTGTTTAGAAACTAAAACAAATTCCATAATTAACAATTAATTAGGCAGTAATATATTTAATTTCAAATCAGAGATCATTTTATAGCTGAGTTTTATAGTGTTAGCATTTATCTCATTTTTACAATTCAATTTCAGGTGTTGCCTATAGTTGTTGCTGTTGGTTCTGCCGTTGTCCTAGCAACAGTTATCGCTAACTGTCTATGGGGCAAGAAAAAGTCTAAAAACAAGAATCCAGTTGCCCTTGTAGACCCCAATGTGAAATATGTGCTGCCACTCATTGAGCGAGAGGAAATCAGCCATGACACTAGAAGATTCCGCTTTGGACTACCAAGCAAAGATCATGTTTTAGGTAAGTATCAGTTAACTACTCACTTCCTTGTGGCAACCACAGTTGCCAATTTCGCACACCCCTGTGTGAACATTTATCTGTGTTACTAGTAATCCAGTAAGAATTTCCTTGTTAGAGGTTGGTTTTTGGAGATTACAATAACAGGTAAATATCTACTTTTATTGTGTTGTAACTATGGTAAACAGTTTGTCAGGCAAGGATGTATATTTGAAATACCTTTGCTTCACTAGCGGCTCCGGGGGTTTTAGGGGCTCAAGACCCCCTAGCATCTTAGTCCTTACCAATATCTGAACCCCCCAAACCAAAATCCGGAATCCACCAATGGTTTGCTGCCAAAGGAGAGGAGGGTTAACATATTTTTCAAGTGTATGTATGTATGTATGTGTGTGTCTTGTTCTTTGGCATGCCCTGCTGCCTCAACCGTTTGACGGATTTTGATATATGAGGTGTTGTTGGATTCCTCTTAATCATGGAAGTGACATAATCTATAGTAATTGAAAAAAAGCAGTTGGTTTTTTGAAAAAATCTTTTAATTTCACTTGTTTATGTTACAGGCCTGCCCGTAGGACAACACATTCACTTGTCAGTGAAATTGGGAGATGATCTTGTCATTAGAGCTTATACACCGGTGTCCAGTGACGAAGAAAAAGGATATGTTGATCTCATTATTAAGGTATTATTCGTTCTGTACACCTTAGTCCGTAAAATGTATGAAAACGTAGATGATCTTGTCATTAGAGCTTATACACCCGTGTCCAGTGACGAAGGAAAAGGATATGTTGATCTCATTATTAAGGTATTATTCGTTCTGCGCACCTTAGCCAGTAAAATGTATGAAAATGTAGATGATCTTGTCATTAGAGCTTATACACCATGTCCAGTGACGAAGGAAAAGGATATGTTGATCTCATTATTAAGGTATGATTCGTTCTGTACACCTTAGTCTGTAAAATGTATGAAAATGTGAAAATGTAATTCTTTCTAAGATATTACTGATACTTACTTATCTTATTGATTATTATTGAATGATTGGGGGATTTGAGACGATGATGTGTGTGGAATTTTGTTACCTACACAGTATGCTGTAGTTATTTATATAGATACTAGCAATTTGCAAATACAAATACTCTTTATTGCACACCTCAATTTATCACCTTATAATATATGCCTAGTTTTAGATGGCTAAATTGTGTGTGTGTGTGTGTGTGTATGTGTATGTATGGTGCGTGCGTGTGCGTATGTGTGAAATGTATGCTGGACGTAAAATTATATTATATAATAGAGTAAAAATATCTACACTGGAATACTGACTAAATGATCAGTAGTAATTATTTATGAAAATAAAAAACCATGACATTGCGAAAATTATATTTACTCAAACATAAGTAAATTAGCTACTACATACTCCTGCTAGCCCGTAGAGCGTGTGCGTCATGATATTTACAGGTATTTGGTTTGCCTTTTTTTATACTACAACGGTGGCAAACGAGCATACAGCCTGCCTGGTGGTAAGCAATAAGCATACACCGTCGCCTATGGACGCCTGCGATACCAAACGAATCACAATCGCGCTGCCGACCTTTTATTGATTTGAAGATTTTGTTGTGTTAAGCTACACACTTGCAATGCAGGTCCCACACTCACACCGCAGCACGTCCTCTAGGACTCTGGTGACCTCACCACCAGGAACATAACACCAAATACCCACGAAGCTAGTAATTTCATTTCATTTATTTAGGAAAATCAGTATCTGTCAAAAGTTCATTTTTGATACAAGTTTTTATTGCCGACTGTACTTTTATGTATACCGTCATCAACTACTCATTGAGACGATTCTAACGAGCCCAAACTTGAGGGGTTACGTCGGTTAAGTACTGAATTACCATGGCCACCTTCTGTCTTCATCATCAGATCAGGTCGATGGTACCATAATATTGTATTGTCATCCTATCTATACCTTTACCAAAAATTTCAGCTCAATCGGTAGAAGATATCTGCTTCAAAATTCAGTTGCAAGATTCCACCTGGACAAACATACATACACCGTGTCCAATAAGTCCGAATACAGTACAACTATAGAATAAAATAAATGAACGAATAGTTACTACGATTAAAATTATGTTTTATTAATGGCACACTTATATAATATATTTACAACAAATGTTTCGGAATAACTATACTTTTAACTTTTTTTTACCAGCCTCAAACGGTTCTCGAATGAATCACACGCAGCACGCACCTTTTCCATTGGCATTTCGTCCCAAATACGCTCAATAACCTTTTTGAAATGATCCATGTTTATGATTTTATAATTATGTAGTTTCGAAAGCATGTACGACCATACAAAATAATCTAATACGTTCAAGTCTGGAGAACTGGGTGGCAATTCATGTTACGGCCAAAAAATCTGTCAAATTAGTCTGACACCAAGCTTGAACAGCATTAGCCGTGTGTGAAGGAACTCCGTCTTGTTGGAACACATAATATTGAATAAATCATTCCCAAACAGACTTTAAATTTGGGGCAACAATCTTCTCAAAAACCTCGGTTTTATAATAAAGTGCGTTAATTTAAACGCCTTTTTCTATAAATAGTAAAGGTAGTTTACCCCGCGTACATACTGCACCCCACACCATGACCGGATGGTGAGCTCAACTTAGGAACATTTTTCTGGTTGTCCGGAATGTCTTCAATCCGTGGTGCCCACAATCGATCATTTTGGGCATTATGAGGCTGTTCTAACACAAACAGTTTCTCGTCAGAAGAAAAAAACAAGTTCGTCACCTGCGTGCCAAGAAAGTATTGTGTTAGATCTTTGCACTCTCTTTTTCTTGGTCACTTCGGAAATGCCATCTACATTGCGTTTTTTATAAGCATGGCATCCAAGATCCAGCCTCAAAATTGTGTGCACCGATCCTCTTGATATGTTCAGGTCAGCAGCTAATTTTCGTATAGAGCGGTGTTTTTTTCCGCCGAAGTCGCTCTCTTACAATCTTGACTACTGTATCGGTTCTAGCTCAACGTGGCCGACCGGAGCTTTTCCTGTCTTCTATCTTTATTACCTTTTGATTGTAGTGTACACTAGATTGCGTTTAATTCCAAGAGGCTTTAAAACCTTAAAAATAGCACCTTTCGCCAGTGTAAGAGCACCCTTTTGAAAACATTCCAATTGACAACCACTTTTCGTTATACTAGCAGCTTGTTAAAGAGATGTATACACTGATTGTGGCTGTCTTTGGGGGAGGCCTATGTCCAGCCGTGCACGTCTTTCGGCTGATATGCTGATGATGATTAAATATTTTGAGAAGTATTTAGCAGCCGTATCAGCTGCCCACGGATTATCCTCGGTTTACGGTGTCCCCTGTATACAGAAATGTGTGTAGATATTTTGACCCCTGTTTTGTTCACATGTGTACGACAAACATGTGCACAGATATTTGTATATGCGCGTTTGCCTACCTCCATATACTTACAGTTGTCTCCCAGGGGGATAACGGGGAATTACGTTGGTATGGAACGGCTATTTACCCACACATGGTGCTGCGCTCTATTTGATACCTACCTATCCGTGTGCAATCTCTAGTGCCCTCTAACCCGCGTAGGTGGCTCTACGCTCTAGCTAAACAAACGCGGCAATGAAAGGAAATCTGAAATTATAAGAAACTAGCTTCCGCCCGCGACTTCGTCTGCGTGGACTCGGGATAAAAACTATAGGCTATAAACTATCTTCGTGCAAAATTTCATTCAAATCGGTTCAGCCGTTTAAGCGTGATTGAGTAACAAACATCCAAACATCTAAACTTTCGCATTTATAATATTAGTAGGATACGGACATTAGCTTTTAGGAGTCTCGACACAATTAAAAAAAACAGCATTTAAATGTCCATATCTCTCTCTCTCCGGACGATACCGCAATACAATGGTCTTATGATGGAGATAGGTGGTGGCCATATAGGAATTCCTCAATTACACAAGATAAATCCGTTGTATTTGGGCTCATTAGAATCCTCTTAATTAGTAGTTGATGAATGTGTTAAAGTACAGTCGGCAATAAAATTTGTATCAAAAAAAAATTTTTCGTACAGATTTATTTATAAGTATGTTTTTGTATCTATGTGACTTTGACCACGTTTAGTTTTTGGTTCTGCCACTTAAGTTTCTTGACTATGAGGTTTACATAGGGTATAAATATTATCTTGTTTCATTTGCAGGTGTACTTCAAAAATGTGCACCCTAAATTCCCTGACGGCGGCAAGATGTCCCAACACTTGGAGAATTTGAAAATCGGAGATACAATCGACGTGCGGGGGCCGTCGGGCCGCCTCCAATATGCCGGCAACGGACAGTTCCTCATCAAGAAACTGAGGAAGGACCCACCTATCAAGTTATTCGCAAAGAAGTTGAACATGATTGCAGGTAATTTTGACACAGATTAATTACGAGTTACTATAAGAGTATTTTACTGCGAGACCTATGCTGAGCGGTGAACGATTACTGAAAATGAAAAGGATGGCGATGTTCACGTAGCAGAGCCTGTTCGGTGGAAGGAAAGTGAGGGACGATGCTGCTATGCACTTCGCTGTCTGTCTCACTCTTACTTTAAATAGTCTATGGAGCAGCCATAGTAGGAAGCCCTGGTGCAGGCTGATTTTTATATGTACTTAACTTTAATAAATTCTGAGTCATTAGTAAATATTTTTACTGCTTTAAAAAGAGTGTCAATTTTAAATTAATATTTACTTTTAAGCATACACGGACAAACACATAATACGGGTAGACTCGAAAATTATTATTACTCCAAAAGAAAGAAGGCAAAAAAATATGCTTAGTGACGGAAATCCCATTCAGATATCTCAAGGAATTACAAAGCTACAACCGTTTTAATATTGCTTGTTAGAGAGAAAACGCAAACAGTGTGTGACGTCACAAAATGCGAGGCTGCCGCAGAGCGAGCCGCGCGCGCGGTTCGCCGCCTCGACGGCGGCGCCGAACGGCGGTGACGTCACACACACAATCTACAAGCGTCATCGTTTCATATAAAGTTGCGTTTTGCGAAAAAGGGACAGAACATACCCCTTCTTAATATTTGGACACTTATATCTTCGTGATTGTTTAACCTCTTGCGTTGATTTTTCCTCCATTACACATTTTAAATCCTAGAAAATATGACATTATATGTAGGCTAGAGAACTCTTAAGCCAAGGTTGGTGTTTGGGTCCTAGTCGATAATATTGATGCGTATATGGATAATACAGATCAATGCATACCTAAATAGTTAACTACTTACGTGATAAAACCACATTAGTGGAAAAGTCAGATTTCACTGGGCTACACGAAATTATGCTAAGTAATGTAATGGTTCGATTTTATTGGGAGAAACGAAACTGCTAATTTCCATTAGAATACAAAGCGAATTAAAAAAAAATGCGCGTAGCGTAGCCGTGCTTCGTAGTGGTTTGGCCGATCTATAAAATTATCGATTTGTCCATCGGGTATTATTACTCGGGCACTATATGTTTTTTTAATTTCCTAGGTGGAACCGGCATCACTCCCATGCTGCAATTGATCCGACACATCTGCAGCGACGCCAATGATCACACGGAGCTCAGATTGTTGTACGCCAACCAGACTGAGCAGGACATCCTGTTGAGGAACGAGCTTGAACAGTACGCCAATGACCACCCCAGCCAGTTCAAGCTGTGGTACACCATCGACAGGGCTGATCCAGGTTTGTATATCCACTAATATGCCTGTTAAAAATGAAAACTGACAAAATCTTACAGACCTCGACTGTAGGTAAAATATTTGGTCACAAAAGCCCACCTCAAATACGCGAAAGGATTGACAACAGAAACGTCATTGAGTTAGAGTACAAACCTAATTCATTTTTCGTTCATACGTCTATGCTTCGAGAGGCATAGGATGAAAAAACGGGTTAGGCTCGTAAAACACACTTTCCCGTAATGTGCACTTTCTGTAAAGGTGCATTTTTTTAGAATGATCATTTTCCCGGAAAGTGAACTATCTCTAAAAGTGCACTTCCCGATATGTACACTTTGTCAATAGGTACACTTTCCCAGAGTGTGCACTTTCGCAGAAGGTATATTTTCCCGGAAAGTACACTTTAGGAGTACGGTTGTCCCTGTTTATAGTACTAAGGGTTTCTATGAAATAGTGCAAATGCAAACAGACGGACAGACAGACGGACGGACAAACGGACGGACAGAAAGACCGAAACTATAAGCGTTCCGTTTTTGCAATTTTGACTACGGGACCTTAAAAAGAAAATAATATTAATTTTTCTTACAAATACTTTTATTACTTCTAAGTGTCTAAATAATAAATGTGTACCTTTTGAGAAAGTGCCCTAAATGAGAAAGTGTACATTTTGGGAAAGCGTGCGATTTGGAAAAGTGCGCTGTTTGAAAAAGTGCACATTTCGAGAAAGTTTCCAAATTGGGAAAGTGTGTTTTTTGGGAGCGTACATTTTGCGGAAAGTACACCTTTGCAGAGAGTGCACATTTCGGGAAAGTGTGTTTTACGAGCCTAACCCGAAAACACGAGGAACTGTGTCAATGGCATCAAATGTTTTTGGCAATAAGATTGTTCGGCAGTGACATAGGACACATCTTTATTTATTTGCTTACCAAAACTGAAACCACGTCGAAATTGAACTTATATTCGAAGATAACATCGTGTACGTTACTACTGATACGTACGTACTGATAGCAGTTTGATGACAATCCGCTATTCCTTTTCAGGCTGGAAATACAGCACAGGCTTCATCAACGATGAAATGATCGGCGCCCACATGTTCCCCGCCGCCGACGACACTCTGGTGCTGATGTGCGGGCCACCGCCTATGATCAACTTCGCCTGCACCCCCGCCTTAGAGAAGCTTGGCTTCAAAGACGAGAATCGATTTGCGTATTAAATGCTAGTTTTTGGAGCGGTAAGCTTATTAAATGTATTGTCTCAGCACGGTTAGAGCAAGTGCGCGACAAGCGAGAAAAGGCGCGACATTAAATTATATCAGTGTCGCTCATTTTCGTGCTTGTCATGCACTTGCGCTAGCCGTGTTGGCCGTAGTTTGAGATTACAGCTCGCACCGTCAATGAGACGGTTAAATCTGTAACTTCGACTGGCATACTGCCATTTGTGTCTAGAATCCATTACAACGTGGACGTGATAAAGAAAGTTCCTGTGTGAGACGTACTTTATTTTACCGCCATTAGTAAATCATAGTATGAACAATATTTTTTATGACGATGCTGTCCATTACGAAAAGACATGCATTTATGAAAGCATTATTTAAAAATGGTTACGAGAATACCTTTAACATCATTATAATCACGACGATGTTTCTGTATTTTCCGCAAATTATATTGTTATATTAACGTTAAGCATAACAGAGGTGAATGAAAGTAATTTAATGTTGTTATCTTATCTGTTTACATAGTGCAGTTGGTTTTGTATTGCTTGCGTAGTTTGAGTAATCATAGTACTTATGAACAATATTTTTTATGTCGATGCTTTCCATTACGAAAAGACATGCATTTATGAAAGCATTATTTACAAATGGTTACGAGAATTATGATCACGACGATGTTTCTGTATTTTCCGAAAATTATATTGTTATATTAACGTGAGGTGAATGAAAATATTTTTTTACGTCACATCTGGCCATAATGTGAGTTTTACCGCACGCTGCGCGTACGCTTGTGGCCAGGTGGGGACGTAAAATTGTGTACTCACCACGGGCAGTAAAAAAGAATTCCCTCTATCGCATATTTACAACCCTCGCCTGCGGCTCGGGTCACAAATACCTGCGATTTCGGGCTTTCTTTTGTTTTACAGCCCTTGGTAAGTAATGTACTATAATGTTGTTATCTGTTTACATAGTGCAGTTGGTTTTGTATTGCTTACGTAGTTTGTATTTTGAACTGGTTTTTACAAAAATTAAACATTCGTTTACAATTCAATGCTTTTATTTTAACACGTCTCAACCAACACTACGTGCAACACGGAAAACGTCAATCGCTATGCATTGCCTTGTAGACATGATAAAGCTTCTATTAATTCTAATTAAGGAAAATTCCAGGAAACTACAAGCATTCATATTGGAAACGTGCATTATATTGTCCTTACTTGCAATTTTTTTAAACATTCATAACGAATTACTGGTTACCCTGGTTACAAAACTAGCTTGAATAGATCAATTATGTATTACTAATTCGTATTTAGAGCATTAGAAGTATACTGTATTAGAACAAGTACATTGGTAGTGATGACGCTGATCAGTTGTAAAGGTAGCCTCATATTCAGAGTAAATATGCCATACACTGAGAAAATGGGCTCCTCAAATTCAATGAGTTGAAGCAATTCCCACGATGATTTACGGACTTCTGCGTCCTTGTCTGAAACATGAAGTGAATGGGGTATTACTATCTCGGAGGACATGATATAAAGCTGCACCTCCAAGCATACATAATAGATCGCGCCATGATTATTGACAGCTGAACTAAATGGCGTTGCGCGGTGCCATAAATTCTGCAGCCATTAGAATCGTAAAGTTGACTCAAAATATGTGGCCCCGTGTAGTGTCATCCAGTTATTCCACTTGGAAAATCTATTATAATTATCTCGTCCTCTCCTGAGATCTGATTATTTCATACAAAACGGATTTTTTCAAAATGATTCAATTTCACCCTGCCTGATGTGGGCGCATCACACACTGCCGCCGCGTACAAATTTCGCCGGACGGAGGTGCGGTGCAGTATTTGGTACTGTGCGGATTTCGTATACTAGTACATACTGAGGTACTGGCATACAACGTTGCGAACCATCGCTCCGCACGCCGCAGCGGGATGCGGCGGCAGTGTGATGACCGCCTTAGACCATGGCGATTGGTGGAAATTTGGCTGATATAAACTATTCAATGGTCTTCCATAATTAAGTTTTCTACCGACAGATAGGTATAGAAGATTATCATTTATCATAATTACGTCCTATTAAAACGTGATGGCTTACGCACAACTGAAATCTTATCAAACCTCGCACATATTTATCTCTCCTCCTGGACTCATTAGTCGTCCCAAGATAACAGTAAACTAACCAGTACCAGTATTATTTATTACCAGTCATCGGATTCGACGATACAATTTCCCCAGATAGGTATGTCCTTGTAATCTTAATTTGGATACGAGTTATAATTCGCGCGGAGAAGGGTTTACAATGTCAATCGCTTATAATTACTTATAAGTGTTACATTCAGAAAAAAGTATAAATAAGGAGTCGTCGTTAAGTACGCATGAATTACACGTTATAATCATAAATACGTAGATCGCTTAAAAATACATAGTGTGAATCTTACGACGACAAAGTTGAGAATGATGTTATGTAGAAAGCGGACGGAATTCAAAAAGTTCAAAAGAGTTCCCAAGCGACATAGGACGAGCCATCTTGTCTTTTATGAACTGTTATTTCCATCTTCTTGGCGTAAGGCTTGGGGTTAGATATCTTAGGAAGCAGGATGACATAGGTGTCATCCTGCTTCCTAAGATATCTAACCCCAGTTCACTCAATAATTTCAGACCTATTTCCATCATTCCATTTTCTCTAAAATTGAGGCTGCAGTCCATATCCAAATTTCTAAACTCAATAATTATAATAATTGTCGTATGTCCCCTTATCAATCCGGTTTCCGGGATAGACAAAGTCACTGAGCACACAAGGCAGGGCATGGAGGCCTCAAAAATTACAGTACTTCGACTTTTGGAACGTGGTTGATCAATGATCACGACCAGGGATGTTGCAGACATTCACATCCGCATCCGCAACCGCGGATGTTCCGCATGATTTTCAACATCCGCGTCCACCTCCGCATCCGCAAAAAAAGATGCGGAGCTTTTGCAGATGCGGATGTAGTACAGTTCGCGGCCAAATAGGGGCCAACACGTGTTCAGTATTTTCGTGATTAGTCGATTCGTTTCTGTAATCTGACGATTCGCCGTATTCGCTATTGGTGACGCGTTAGGTTTGCAACGATTGTAAATCAGTCGCAACGTGTTCGAGTACTGCCTGACCCTAAAGTTGCGTATTTATGTTTTTGCGTCTTCCTCAAGATCCGCACTAATGCAAAAACTACTTATCTGTTTCATATTTTGAAAAAGAAAAACACATTCTCATTTTGATGCACATAAAACACATCACACATGGAAAGACTTCTGGGCTTACATATTAATTAATCTCGTGTCAGAAAAAAAGCCAATACAGCTGAGCCCACATGAAAATTATTATTATTTTGGTATTTTTAATTAACGCTGGCAACCCCTTCCCACCACCCGATCGACTTAATTTTGTTTTTGGGCGCACAGGGAGTACAGAGCAACTGTTTGAAAAAAATGTTAAGTCGCTGAGCCCACATTTTTTTTCTTTTTTTTCTCCACCCGCACCCACCGCCCGCGGCCTGCCAGCACGAAGATTATCGGAAAAGGTTGTTCAGGGAAGTAGCTAACGGAGTTTCAATATAGCTGAAGCCACATGACCGTCTATTCGTAGAAACATGGTTTAAGAATACGTAAATGGCAGTGTGATCGGCTCAACCGTAGGGCGAGGTTTGGGTCGTTGAATAAGCCATAAGGTCGATAATTCTTAATAGGTATTATAAGCCGTACCGATAAAGAATACGGCTTTTACACAGATTATATCTCAGTAGCAACACTAGCAACCCTGTTTTGAATGCCTTTTATTACTACTCCAGATAAGATTAGACAGAAGAAAATTGAGGGCAGGCCGAGACGGAGATGGCGGGACGACCTGGACGCATTTTGTAGCGATTGGCCACAGATTGCTCAAATCCGGGACGAGTGGAAGTCGAGAGGGGAGGCCTTTGCCCAGCAGTGGGACACTGTATAGGCTTTATAAAAAATAATAATTATAGAATACTTTTTCGGATGCCATTTAACTAATTTTTCATAACAATAATATTTGCCCTTACCGGGATATTAACCAAGGGCCGTCAGCTTCATAGACTGGGCCACTGGGCTAAGTCGGTAGTGAAACCAAAATTTAGCTTTACTTATGGAGTTGAAATTGCAGTGCATTCCACAAGGTAGTGTGCTATGCTTTGCCCTTATTATACCAACCACCAACCTTCGCAATAAACTGATAAGGCATGCAGGGCCAGTCGCTTTGTGTGCCGCACCTGCTTCGCGAACCATTCGCAGGAATACGCCACGATTATTACCTGCACGAAGTAGAACAGAATCCACAACACGAGAATCGCTGAAGTGAATATTGTCAGCAACTGAAATAGAAAGGAAAATTTCAAATTAAAGTTTGCGTATATAGCTTTGTAAATTTGTTCGTAGGGGATAATCACCGCCCAGTGACTATTGTTAAAGTAGCAAGTTTCAAATTAAAACATACGTACTTGAAGCATAAGTATTTAGTACAAGTTATAACGCGGCCTACTCAAACGCCGGCCATCACTAGTGAGGCCCGCGGATTGGACGAATCTCGTGCTGCACCGCAACAGCCAATAGCGGCAGACAATCGGCACGCACTACGCGTGAGCGAGGCCTTGGAGATACGTTCCCGCCGCTCCCGCGCAGTCCGGCATCCGACGCGCTATAGTGATTAACCCGCATATTACTATTGTCTGATATTCCCAACGATAATACATTGTGTGGTGATTATTCATTAGTTTGTTATAAACCGTGCCCTTATTTGACAATAAACACTGTAACAAACTTTGCGCGTGTGTTTCACTTAAATACATAGCCCCGTCGCACGAACCCGAGCTAGCTGGCGCTACAAAATGGCGCCCAACGTGGGGCTAAAGTGAAAAAGTGATTTTGTGCCGTGACTCGTCGTTTCTAATAAGAAATGCCGCCCAAAAGGAACCAGCGACGTGCGTTGCAGGATAATTATGCAACTGCTGACGAAGGGTCGTTCTCCAGGGAGGACATCGCCACGCTGGTAGAATCGCTGCAGCGGTCGCAGACCAACGCTTTCAAGGAGCTGCTCGATAGCGTTCTAACCAGACAAGTTTCGTCTACGTCGACACCGATTCCGTCTGAGGGAGGGAATTTCTCACGCTGTAAAGCTCGATTCTCCGGAACACCCGAAGAATCCATCGAAGGTTTCATCGACGCCATCGAAGCTTACAAGGACTGTGCTAATATTTCTGACGAAAACGCCATTAGAGGGTTATCGATGTTATTAATAGTTTATGTACAGGTACAGGTTAATTGTGGAACCAGCAATGTACGGAGAATTGTCGTTGTCAGGTGACAATTGTCAAGTTGGTGAAATAGGGGCCTGGCCTTAGGCCTTAAGCGAATTTCCATTTGAAAAAAATAATCGTACATACCTTACTCCTTAGTCCTACGACGGTCGATTCGATTACTAGAAATGTCCATATAAAGAGTGTGACAACCACATTTAAAATCTGAAAAAGATAACGATGATAGGAACCATTACTAGTATTCGATAAAGATTCATATTCAAGTAGATTTAATTAGTGATTGGTAGGTCGGTAGGTAAACTAGGTTATATAGAATGCGATTGGTTAGGGCCGGTGCCCACTCGTAGCAGGGAACAGTTTCAATTATTCTACTCGATATCCCGCCGTGTTGCACCGTAAAATCCGATCACTGTTTATTATTTACTGTTTATGATACATAACCACAACTTAACCAAAGAACGCAAACAGAAATAATTAAATGAATGAATGAATAATTTATTTCAGACGTAAGTCCATATGATTAAAGAGTCGCCTAGCTACCGCGACCGCGTGTCATTAACCCCCGACGCAAAGAGAGGGGTGTTATAAGATTAACGTGTCTGTGTATCGTAGCTCCCAAACGGATGAACCGATTTTCGTTTAGTTTTTTTGTGTCAGATAATTTTATCCCGAGTGTTCTTAGCCATGTTTCGTGAAAATCTGTTCGGCCGTTTTTGAGATATTGGGACTTTGAAATGAAAATGTCGGGGGTTTCTCAACTTTTCTAAGTTGTCGTTAGCATAACAATAATCGCATATACCTAGGTACAGTAGGCACTTGGTACCTGGACAAGAATAGGAAAAAAATTAAATTATATTACTTAGGTACTTACTTCAAAAGTAAATAGCTTGGACGTCTCGTGAAATAACTTCAGAATAGATGTTAGAATATTAGTGAAATCTTTTAATTTTATATTTTTTTCCGCATCCCCAACAGAAACCGTCAGAACCCGATTCAAATCTTCAATATTTTGAATGTCCCCTTTTACGTATTTGTTATTTTTTAATTTCTCTTCGACAATCGTGTTTAAGTATTGTAATCGAAGTGCCAAATAATAGATACAACTTCCAGTTAACACTAACTCTAGGTATACGGTAAATATTGCACACCCCATCGGCACAGTGTACAGACATTCTTCAATGTTGAAGTACACGTATAATATATAACCGACACCAAAGCTTGTTAAAATGTAGCCAATCCACAATCTATTCGTACAATATGAGCAGCAGCGTAAACATGTCAAATTATATTTTTTGAGCTCGCAGTCGACCTTTTGTATCTTCAGAAAGACGGCTACAGTTTGATCCGACTTGAAAAATCTGGCGTGGAGTATGTTGAACAAATAGGATAAGTATTGCACAAGCAAACCCAAGGCAAATGTGTAAAAAAGCGTTTTTTCTTTATGATAATAATAATTGTAATACGTTAATTCAAAGAAGTAAAAGGATCCACTCACTACGAGGATCCATAATATAGAGTATACTTTTTGGTAAATTGTTATAGTTGATACGAGGTTTCCGCTCATAACTACACAGCTAGAACCCAAAATCATTTGGATCGAATAAATAGGTGATATTAATTTCACGAAGTTAATATCTAGCAGGTTCTCAGATAAATATTCACGAACCACCATTGTATGATCCTAATTATCTTGTAAGGTTACCAACCACCAAGGTAGTGTTCAGAAAACTGCGCCCTAATTTTCAAATTTTTATTAAAAAAAAAATTGTGATGCCTATTTATTCAAATTGATACAATAATAAAGAAAAAGCGACATCTCATCAATTGTATTGACGTATCATTTTACCCAGAATTAAAGTTGATTGGGTACCAGACAAAACAGCTTTATTATAGACTAAACTGCCTGCGCGGCTTCGCCTGCGTAGGTAGTAAGTACAACTAAATGCAGGCGGAGCCGCGGGATTAAGTAGAGCCTATTTCCAGCCTGAAGGTTCGTTGTACTATATACGGGTGTTTTTTTTATCGGATGTGTAGGTAGTTCTAGAGGATTACCTGTAACATACAAACCCTCCCCACACGATGGACCACACCTGGTAAAAGTCGCCGGAGTCCGATGAATGCTGGTGGAGCAGGACGGCTGAGGCCCTATGTCCAGCAGTGGACGTCTTTCGGCTGACATGATGACACAAACTTACTTACATAGTGAAGAACAGTACCTTTTGGTACAATTAGTATAGAACTTTTAGTCAGTGGCCCATCATGCATCAGAGCGTGGGCTATCTGATATTTGTACATGGCTAGAAAACAATTTGCTTACTCTAAATACGAATAAATCCAACTTTCTTACATTTTCTAAGTCCCCAGTATCTTTTGCTCATCTAAATAATAATTTATTAATACACACAAGTAAATGTCCCAGCCGTGTCAATAGTTCCATCGCATGTTCCTGTAGTTCAATTGTTAAAACTGATAAAGTCAAATATTTGGGACTAATAATTGATGATAGGCTAACCTTTAAGCAGCATATCTCTGCACTATCCAATAGAGTCAGAAAATGTATTTACATAACAAAGAAACTCCGCTACTGTGCCTCGGAACAAGTGCTACGTATTGTATACTATGCCCTGTGCCAATCAATACTACAATATGGTATATCTGTTTGGGGTAGTGCTCCAAAAAGCACTCTGATAGTTCTGGAAAGAGCACAGCGCGCAGTAATTAAAGTAATGCTCCGAAAACCTATTCTTTTCCCCACGGACACTCTTTATCGAGACTCCAAACTTTTAAGTGTAAGACGACTTTATGTCTTAAAAGCTACTTCACGAGCCCATGCAATAGTTACAAAACTATCAATTTTTCCGCAGCTCCTGACCAAACGTGTATTTAAAGCTCCTCTTCCTAATTATAGAACATTATTCGCAAAACGCTCACCTGACTATATGCATCGGCGAATTTACAATAAGATCTGCAAAATTCTTGAGATTCAACATTACTCTATTGGTAACGCTATGGCGGTTGTGAAAAAGTGGCTTGTCTCTCTATCATATAGTGACACGGAGGCCCTACTTCTTATCAAGTGAAACTCAATCGTACACACTAACTAACGCACACACGCACACACATACACTCACACACACAAGCACGCAAGCACACAAATACAAAACACACACACACACACACACACACACACACACACACAGTTTGCGCATGTGTTCTTATATGTAGGTATAATGCTTGTTATTACTTTCCTCTTTTGAGTTCATTCTAATTTCTTGAATAACTTCATATTGTTTTACAAATTGCACTCCAGGGTCCCAAGATTCAGGCTCAGCCTAGTTTGGGGTCCGCCTGGCATCTCATTTTATATGTAAACATGTGTATTATTAAGCAAATAAATGATTTTTGATTTTTTGATGCGGCGCACGGCTTAGAGGTTATTTCGTTCATGCAGCTCTTCCTATTGGTGTATTTTTCCTCGCTTACCGCTCCCCTACCTCGCACAACTCTGCACGGCTAGCACGCGACGGCGCGCGAGCTCTCGATTTTTCTCGCACTATCCGTCTCTCTCTTATTAGAACACTTAGAAGAAGACGTATAGTGCGATAAAAATCGAGAGTATGTCGCGGCCGTCGTGTGCTAGACGTGCTGGTGGATACTCACCCTGAAGGAGCAAATTCACATTTACATTTATTACATGGTCGAGTATATACAATAAACATGCCTACAGCCGACAGTGTATATAAATACGTATTACCCTTGATACTATTTGATTAATTTGTTCCGGAGGGAATTATTAAATCACGACCTGCCGAAAATGGGTTTTAACTGTCATTCCAATATTAGGCGGTGAGGGGACTGAATTACTTGTGCGCTCATTGAAATTTAACATGGAAAACTTGTCATCTGATATTTTAGAAGAAGATTTCATCAAAATATTTGAACCTATCCACTGGGTTTTGTACTTTGGAGGTTTCCATAGAGTCAATATAGAAAATAAATATGTTACAGCGCCTTCTGTATACTATCAATTCTACAGCTGTGTCGTGTGGGCACTTAATATTGTATGTATCGTATACGTTCTGTTTAACTGCGAGACTAAACTAGAAGGCATGTCAAACGTGTACGCCTACAAATTTTGCCAATTAATTGTAACAATGATAAATGCCATGATTGCATTTTGGAACAACTTCTACAACGGGACATTGAACAGCCAACTGTATGTCAAATTGCAAAAGGTCGACCGCGTTGTTAAAATGCAAAGAGTTGTAGCCTGGAATTGGTATATGTTTATGCTTTCTGCGTCATCCACTGCAGTTGTTCTTGTCGCGTGGATCATAACCATAGCTGTATTCACGAGGGGCGTGTGTCCTCCGCTAATAGTAAATCATTTCTTTTTTGCGGCCCCTTATGTGGAAATTTTGATGGTGGGACTTATGCTGGTATTCTTGGCAACGAGGCTGCACCATGTCAATATTGCTTTGGAAAAAGAAGCTAAGAAATTAAGAGATGCAAACATGTCGTTGGCAGCTGCAGTATACTACAAGGAAAAGGAACAAGACCATGAAAAGCTTGTAGTTGCTATCCATTTGATTTTGGATTCGTGGACGGATTTTATTCAGTTATTCCAATTTCCGGTAAAGTCTAGACGATTTTTTTCAAACACTGTGTTGTATAACAACAATAATTTCTAATTACCTATACATTAAATCCACAGGTTCTGTTCTTCACATGTGAATTATTAATCTATAATTTTCTATTAATGCTAAGTATCGTCACTGCAATCAGGGATCGGGTAAGTCTCATCGTAAATTGTGGAGTCTAATAAAATAGCGCTAGTGGCTCTATTAGAGCTACAGTCTACTAGTGTAAAGTCTAATCTTCATATCTAGTTCTTGATGATGGTGTAGTGTTCCTACGTATGATATCTTATGTGGTTTACCCTAAACATTAAACCTACAACACTTGACTTGAGTAAGTAGTATGGATTCTACAGACGTAAAAATCAGACCAGCACTTTGTTGTTCTATTTGTTAAGCCGACAAATACACCTGTAGGCGTGTTGCTTGTCGATCAAATTGCTTAATAAGTTGAGAGCGGCCCCGGCTCCCATCCAACTGATAGAAGCTACAGATTGGTGGGTCGATCTTAACGTCTTTATGCAATGCCCGCTGTAGCCGCTTTTACCTACGTCTCGAATCCAACTGATAGAAGCTACAGATTGGAGGGTCGATCGTTACGTCTTTATGCAATGCCCGCTGTAGCCGCTGTTACCTACGTCTCGAATCCAACTGATAGATGCTACAGATTGGAGGGTCGATCGTTACGTCTTTATGCAATGCCCGCTGTAGCCGCTGTTACCTACGTCTCGAATCCAACTGATAGACGCTACAGATTGGTGGCTCGATCGTTACGTCTTTATGCAATGTCCGCTGTAGCCGCTGTTACCTACGTCTCGAATCCAACTGATAGATGCTACAGATTGGAGGGTCGATCGTTACGTCTTTATGCAATGCCCGCTGTAACCGCTGTTACCTACGTCTCGAATCCAACTGATAGAAGCTACAGATTGGTGGGTCGATTGTTACGTCTTTATGCAATGCCCGCTGTAGCCGCTGTTACCTACGTCTCGAATCCAACTGATAGATGCTACAGATTAGAGGGTCGATCGTTACGTCTTTAGGCAATGCCCGCTGTAGCCGCTGTTACCTACGTCTCGAATCCAACTGATAGAAGCTCCAGATTGGTGGGTCGATCATTACGTCTTTATGCAATGCCCGCTGTAGCCGCTGTTACCTACGTCTCGAATCCAACTGATAGATGCTACAGATTAGAGGGTCGATCGTTTCGTCTTTATGCAATGCCCGCTGTAGCCGCTGTTACCTACGTCTCGAATCCAACTGATAGATGCTACAGATTGGTGGGTCGATCGTTACGTCTTTATGCAATGCCCGCTGTAGCCGCTGTTACGTACGTCTCGAATCCAACTGATAGATGCTACAGATTGGTGGGTCGATCGTTACGTCTTTATGCAATGTCCGCTGTAGCCGCTGTTACCTACGTCTCGAATCCAACTGATAGATGCTACAGATTAGAGGGTCGATCGTTACGTCTTTATGCAATGCCCGCTGTAGCCGCTGTTACCTACGTCTCGAATCCAACTGATAGATGCTACAGATTGGTGGTTCGATCGTTACGTCTTTATGTCTTTATGCAATGCCCGCTGTAGTCGCTGTTACCTACGGCTCGAATCCGAACACCACACTCCCATGATCACACTTTTGACGACCGCCTACGAAGCAAGAAGTCCCGGGTTCGAATCCTGGTAAGGGCATTTATTTGTGTGATTAGCACGAATATTTGTTCCTGAGTCATGGATGTTTTCTATGTATTTAAGTATTTATTTATCTTTATAAGTATGTTTATCGTCGTCTAGTACAAGCTTTGCTTAGTTTGGACTAGGTCGATTTGTGTAAGATTGTCCCCTAATATTTATTTATTTATGTGTCCTGTCCTATTTTGCAGAATGTCAACCAAAACTATATGATAGTAAATGCTGTAGTTTTCCTGCTGGCAATGACATCGATCGTTGTACTGAGTTTTCTTGCGACTACCATAACTTCCAAAATGCGCCAGATGAGAACCATATGCTTCAACGTATTGGCTGTGCCCTTGGACACTGGAGGTGCGTAGGAATCCTTACTAATATTATAAATGCGAAAGTGTGTCTGTCTGTCTGTCTGTTACCTCTTCACGCTTAAACCGCTAAACCGATCGAGATGAAATTTGGTATGGAGATAGTTTGAATCCCGGGGAAGGACATAGGATAGTTTTTCCCGGAAATCATCCCCTGAGGGGGTGAAATGGGGGATGAAAGTTTGTATCGAGCTAAGATATAAACGAGTTCCACGCAGATGGAGTCGCGGGCAGAAGCTAGTGCATAATAATTATCTTGAAGACTCTTGAGTACTTAGCTGCCCGCTCCGTCCGTGTATTACACACAGAACGTAAAGCTAAAGCGAAACCGCGCGATAAATTGTAGCTCGAATCCGGCTCGGAGCGAGTCATTTTTAAAATATTTCCTTTAATTTGAATTTTATAAAGTAAGCCTAGGTCCATCCCGAAGGTTTATTCTATAATCTGGTGAAATGATTTTTGAAATCGGTTGAGTAGTTCCGGAGATTATACCTACTAACCATAGGTACCTCAACCTATACAGGGCGTCCCAAACTTATGGGACATGAAGGGGAAGTACCTTAAATATCGTAGATAGTGAATTTTGCTCAAAGAAGACTTTATGTTATTTTTAAAAGTTAGTAATTCTACATTCATAGATTTTCTAAAATTTAAAAAAAAAATTTTTTTTAAATTTTCTTGTGTAAGTGAATTAAGACTAAACAGATCAATATCCGAAAAACAAACGCTTGCACAGACTGTTCCATTTTCAAATTTAAGAACAACATTTAAAAATAACACTTCTTTTTAAAATATCTTAAAAAGTATGCATTCAAACAAACGCTGTCATAAACTGTTCCATTTTCAAATTTAACAATTATTTATTTTTGTTTTAAATTTGCCTTCTGTCTAGCTTACAGAGGACGTATTGAAATACTAAGTTTTATCAAATTATCATTTTATCCACACGTGCACTTATAATAAGGAAAACTTATGCCAGTACCTATTTTATGAAGTGGGTACTTATTTACGAATAATCAATGCTATCTTTGGAATGATAATTGCTACTTTTCGAACGTCGTCTTCGGCAATAAATAACTTTCTTGAAATTTGACTCAATCATTTTATGGTGTTCCTTTATTTTAAAATACTATGTTACTTAAGCTGAGTTATTATTTTTTAGCTGTTCTTTCGATTGGCATCATAAAAAAGCGTGATTTTTTTTTCACATTTTAGTCGGTTCGATTCCCAGACGAAGCAAGTAATTTTTAGAAAATCTATGAATGCAGAATTACTAACTTTTAAAAATAACATAAAGTCTTCTTTGAGCAAAATTCACTATCTACGATATTTAAGGTACTTCCCCTTCATGTCCCATAAGTTTGGGACGCCCTGTATATACAAAGTCCCTTCGGCCAGTTTTGAAACCGAAGGCTTGAAATCAGTAGAAACTTTTAGGAATACTATAAGGGTAGTAGGCACAATAACCATGTGGTTTCGAATAAAGAAATATAATTCTGGTTTCTAAACTAGGTAGTTTCGAATACCTACAGATTATGAAATTTAAGACAAGAAGAACAGAAGACATACATACATACATACACAACAACAATAACTGTGAACAGTGTAATCCATACTAACATTATAAATGCGAAAGTGTGTCTGTCTGTCTGTATGTTACCTATTCACGCTTAAACTGCTAAACTGGATAAAAAGAAATTTGGTAAGTATGGATACGAGTATAGTTTGAATGTCGGGGAATGACATAGGATAGTTTTTATCCCAGAAATCATTCCCTGAAGGGGTGGAATTGGGGATGAAAGTTTGTACGGAGCTACGATATAAACAACAAACTAGTTGAGAATATTTTCTATTTTGAAAGTAGCATGGAAAAACATAATCGCCTTACCACTAGTAATTTGATTGCATTACATTGATGAATCGTTAATAGGTACAGTATAATCGTAGTATAATCGTCAGTGTCCTTTATAATTCGTGATCAACTGATATCAATCTTGAATATCCTGAATATTCATGACATTGATGATGAGATAGGTGCCTACCGACTAAATTGCGGTTATTTTGTAATATTCTATAAGTAATAATGTGCGTCGCCATAATGTGAGGTGCGTGTTTTCTGATCCTAGTCATTAGGATATTTATTAAAATTCAGTTTATCTATAAGTACTAATATTATAAAGAGGAAAAGTCTGTGAGATTGTGGTTTTTTAGACTTGTTAATGAGTAATCTCCGGAACGAATTTTGATATCCGCGGATGCGGATATTGGGGGGCACATATCCGCGGATGCGGATGCGGATGCGGATTTTGGGGTCAAACACTGAAAAACGTAAATAAACAACTTTCATTTTATGATATCAAGCGATCATCAAATACGTTGAGACTAAATTACAATCGTAGCGAACAAATCAAAAACGCGTTTGCTCTTGGTCACAGAAACGAAAAGAAGTTTTTTTACTAATGGCGAAAATATCTGAAACGCGCGCGGTAAGCGCCGCGTGGGCTTCTTTTTTGTCGTAAATTGTACTACATCCGCATCTGCAAAAACTTCGCATTGATTTTGGCGGATGCGGATGCAGATGCTGATGTTAAATTTGTGCGGAACTTCCGCGGTTACGGATGCGAATGCGAATGTCTGCAACATCCCTGGCGTGTAGGATGGGTTTTCTGGATGGTTATAGGCTTTATTTTATCCCGCGGGTTTACCTGCGTTCTTTGCAATACGCGGACTAAGCCGCGCGGGCAGCTAGTACATTATATGTAAGTATAGTAAAAACAAAAAGGTAAAATATAATAACACTGCCAAATGAACGCTCTGAACGCAGTTTTTGACTTGAGAGTGAGAGTGATGAGAGTTAATAATAAAATATAATAAAAATTTGAGGCATTCAATCAAACTCGTCTTCTCATCTCTTGCTCTGTCTTCCTCTACCTCTTTTTCATCTCTAGGGTACCAGTCTGTTATGATTTTGCTCCACTTTTCTTTCGTCCCTCTCCCCTATTGTTGGTCTATCTTGGTAAGTATACCCATCACCTTTGTTTTGTTTCTTATGCAGGTATTTCGTTTCCTGTCTTGCTTCTTAATACGTTCGTTCCATGGCCCTTCGACAATATTCTAGCGTGTTTCTGTGATGTTTTGTAAGAGACCAGGTTTCACATCCATATGTGATGCACGGGAAGATGCTGGTGTTAAAGACCATTCTCTTAATACCGGTCAGTGGATTTCATAACCTCTTTTAGGGACCAATATCTTTTCAAGTCATTCGCTATTTGTCTATTATTTTCTTTAGTGATTTGATCCGAGTGTGATAAGATCTGCCCCAAACAAAACATCAGGTTGATTGTTGATTTTAATTTCATATTTATCAGAATTTATGAAAAGCTTAGTTTTGTTTATGTTCGTGGATAGGCCAACGTTTTCACTTTCTTTATTGAGGTCCTGGATATTTTTTTCTGGAGTTGGTGAATTTTCTTCGAACAGAACAATATCGTCCGCAAATCCCAGGTTGTTTAGTCTCCGTCCATTAATACGTAATCCAAGTTGACTCCACTTTAGCTTTCGGAATATATTTTCTAGGACTGCAGAGAACAACTCTGGGGACGGCGGGTCACCTTGCCTGACACTGGTGTGGAGGCTTTACTATATGGCTGTATGGCTTATACTGTCAAAAGCTTTACAGTAGTCGAAAAAAGCCATATATAGAGGTTTTTTGTACTCATTATATTTCTCTATATTCTGTTTCACTGTGTGAACATGGTCTATCGTGGAGAAGTTTTTTTCTAAATCCAGCTTACTCTATTGTTTAATTTTCATCTACGGTATGCTAACTCGGCCGAGAATGATCTTGGAGAATATCTTATAGATGTTGGACATCAAGCTTGTTGGTCTGTAATTCCCTTTGTCGTCCTTTTGGCCTTTCTTCTATATAAGGGTTATATGTTATGTTTCCCACTGTTCCGGGATATGTCCTGATCTCATTATGTTGTTGGAGGTTTTAGTTAGTATAGGAATCAATTAATCTAGAGTTGTCTTCGGTATGTATTTCTTTAGTAATGTTATAAGGACCTGATGCTTCGTCTGATTTTTGGCTTTGTATCGCTTTCCTAACTTCACTGGGTACCTAATATTTCAGGTTCACAGTTTAAACTTTCTTGATTCCCTTGCATGCTGGTGTCCTTTTTGGAGTAGAGATTACAGTAAAATTCTATGGCTATTTTATTGACATTCCTTCGATCTGTGATATTTATTTCGTAGATTTTCAGCTTTGGGATCCATAAGTTTGATTCACGAAGTTTCTTTAGAGCCTTCCTGGTTCCTCCTGTTTTCATGATGTTTTTATAGTGTTTGCAATCTTCTGACCTTTCTTACATTTCTAATGGCTTTTTTGACTTTCTTACTTAGTTTTGTTATGTACATTGGATGTTCTGTTTCCCCGTTTTGCATTCAAAAAGACATTTTCTTTTATTTATAATGTCTGGCGTTGAATCACTAGTTTATATTTATATTTTTACTTGCTTACTTTTTTGTTATTTTGGCATCTTGTCACTTAATAGCTGGTTTTTACATTCATGGTGTCAGTTTCGAAAAAATATCTACAAAGTTTATCCAAAGAATGAACTGTTGAATTGTTGTATTCTGGTCTGTATGTGGTTTCCGGTTTAGCAAACCTTCTAGTCATTTTGGGTGGTGTAACCCTGATTCATGATCTTACCATTCGATGATCGGTGTTAAAATTTAATTTTGATATGACCTCCGTATTTGTAAAACAGTCTCGGGTGGCTGCTTATAATATAATCTATTTCATACTTATTTCTTCCTTCTGAAGAAATCCAGGTCCACTTTTTGTTTTTACTTTTCTTGAAAATAGTAGTTCTTCTTAATAGTAGAAGAGTTAGATTATGCTCTAATAAGGATTATGTCAGCCTTTGTCCATTTTTACTTCTTTTGTTATAGCCGAAGGTACCTAACGCATACTCTTCTATTATCATTTCTTGTGTTACTTATTATTTGGGATAGGCTGTTGTAGAAAGACTTATGCTCAAGTTCTTCAGCTTGTGAATGTTGAATGCCTCCAATACCTTGTTTCAAATATACCACCCACCACATACCGAATGAAATATAAATATAGTTTTCTGTTTTCGTAACTTTTTTTTGAATTTTAAAATATTTGTGAGTAAATTTTGGTGGGATTATTAACTTATTACAGTTAACACGAACATATATAGAGCCATTGTATTTCATCATCCCCATCTAAGAAACGGCAACATTTTGCCGTTTCTTAGATTCTATACATTATCTAGACATTAACATCTGTCAGTCAGTACTGTGTACTGTTTTTTTTTTCAGATAAACTACAGAAGAGTGCTCAAGACATCCTTAAACTTCTGGGAACTATGTCATTTTTCACTATATATGATATTTACACTGTGGATAATCGATTGCCTCTCAACATCTTCGCCATTATTGCCACTTACACTATTGTTCTTCTTCAATTTGCGACTTTATAAGTACCTACGAGGGTCGTTCAATTAGTTCTCACTATAGGCATTAAAAACGGAAGTTATGGTATCGTATAATTTTTAGGGTTCCGTAGTCAACAAGGAACCCTTATAGTTTCTCCATGTCCGCCTGGCCGTCCGTCCGTCCGTCCGTCTGTCCGTCCGTATAAAAACCCACAGTGGGGTATCTTTGGATAGCTTGTTCAAAAATATTATGGGTTTCTCAAACGATTTTTCAAATTAGTGATTCGTTTGCGAGGTATTGGGCTTTAAAGGCCAAATTTTTGTTCGAGTCCTGTGTGTAGAATATTACCATAAAATTTACGTCTCTGAATAGCAATTGGCATTATATTTTCTTTTCTTTTTTCTTCGACTACCTCATTTAAATGCTATATGATTAATGATTATCTTATATCGCTGTCCGTTTTCCTCAATATTGATGTTCAAATATGATGACGAGTAAAACCCACCTTGAACGTAGTTAGGTAAGCTGTGCTTTTAAAATGTGATTAATGAGTTTAAGTTTTTAGGCATTAAAATAGGCAAATATTGGATTAACCAGAATTTCCCAAAAACGCGATTTCCATGTTTGTTCACTTTTTATGAAGCTAAGATTGAAAGGAACATATTACTACATTTCAATAATTTAGCTAAATAAACCGGTTTACAAATATATTTGCTGGTGGACATAAAAATGCATAGTGACTATCTACTTTTGCTCGCGAGTGTAGGTAATTTTACAATTTTTTTTTAGGGTTTAGGATATTGTCAAAAATATAGATTCGCGGTGAATAGAAAAGTGATAAGTACTTAAAATTGAAATGAAAGACGCCACTCACTAGAAATTCTTGGCGATGTACAACATGTGAGTAAAACAACAACATAACTAAATAATAAAAAAAAACATCTTCTAATGGATTTTTTCCTCTCAAATGTGTTGAAAACCGTCGTATGAAACGCGTGAGCTTTGATAAAGGATTACTTAAACCCTCGCTTTGGATGTAATGACCAACATTGCTCACTTGTATCACAATGTATTATTATATTATCATTATTTTATACCGGTTTACGGTATTAGATATAATGTTATAAATTACTATACATTATTTATGAAACTACGCACCTAATCGACACATTATCTAACTAACCGTTGTAATTTCCATATAATGTAGGTAGTAGTCAATATGATTTAACAGGAATCACACGTAAACCCATATCATTTTAAAGTGATGGATTCGTTACAATCGCAAAGTTTAAATCCGGAAGAAGTTCTCAAACAAGAATCTGAAGCGACTCAACCGAATGATCTTCAGGACGAAAATTTTATAAAAGTATTTGAACCAATTCTTAAAGTCCAAATTCTATTAGGATCAAGTCGTGTAAATGTTAGAAAGGGGTCGATTACTCCGCCGACAACATTTCAGAAATGCTATACCATTATATGCGTAATTATAATGTCAATTTCTCTCTTTCAACTATTAATATCATATATGGCCAGGTTTTCAGATAGCCGGAAAATGTTCTACTTGTGGGTGGCAGGGATTTCTGCAGTTCTAGTTGTATATGCTGGACTTATAATTTACGCCCGTTTCTACGATAACCAGGCTAATATAAATTTGTATATAAAGATGCAGGAAATTGATCGTCTTATGGGAACCAATCGGACTATCAATATAATGCTTCACAAACAACATCGAAAAGCCGCTTACTCATTGGCTATTGTTTTTGCTATTATTTTCATACTGGCATATATTCTAGCCAGGAATGAATTTGGAATTTTGGAACTTATCGGAGTAACATACACTTTGGAGACTTCAGTATTAGAGCTGAGTTGTTGTTCGAGCCATATAAGTTTCTTCTATACAAGAGTACGTCAGTTGAATTCTCAGATCAGCAATCATATCAGTCGAGACTCATCTAGTATTGCAGTGTTAAATACCAAAACCATGGCAGGCAATCGTTTTATAAAGATGCCGGCAGAACATAAAGAAAACCCCGCTACAGATATTTATTTAAAAGAGATCTACAAAGGTTTTATGTTATTCAAAGAACAATATAGATTTCAGGTGATTACTTATTAACGTAGCGAAACGTTTATCTTTATAATACATATGTTGATTTTAGCAGCAAACGAAAAAAACAAAGAAGTCTAAGTAGCGCCGAAAACTGGCCCCACAGAATATGCAGCAGCATGCAGCGATGTTAGGCAGCCGTTTAGTTCGAACATACGCATACCGGGTTTTAGGCACGTGTTTGGGTAGAAATTTGTAAGGAGCTCGCATTCTATGGTTTTTTCGTTCGCTGGATTTTAGGTCATTCTAAAATCTCCAAGTATGTTACCTTAAAGGTCTATATTCTTATTTAATATTTCAGATGTTTCTGTTTTGTGCAGTTTTCGTTATTTGGATTTTATTTACATTTGAACACGGAATTCTCGCGATGCAATCCGACCATACTGACAAGGTATCTGGATTATACAGTTTCTTTCTCTATTTGCATGACGGAATATAAAACTAATTTGACCGTTCTGTTTTTCAGAGAATGTTCCTAATTGACTTTCTATTTCTCTTGTCGTTGGCTTTCATCGATCTGCTCCTGCTTCTAGTACTGACTGCTGGAAGCGAGGCTTTTATACGGGAGGTTCGTAAAACAAGACACCTCTCTATCCTGGTCTTATGTCTCTACGTCGATGGTAAAACATATTTGAATATATGATTTTGCATTTCGTGATCTAGTTTTTAAATTTAAATATAAACAAGTTGAGTGTGTTTCAGGTCCCTTGAGGAAAAAAGCTAAGAACATGATGAAATTGATAGACGAAACTCCTCCAAGTTTTTCCGTGTACGGGATGTGGCATGTGGATGCGCAACTTGTGCTTAGTATGTTCAACGTCGTCACCAGTTTTATTCTAATTATTATACAGTTCACGTTTTTGTAAAGTTGAGAAAACTACTAGATATTTAATCTGGGGGCACTGCCGTGCCCCCGCCAAGACGAGCCAAGCGAAGCGCAACGCAAGGGCACTACCTGCCTTTTCTCGAAGCGGTTCGTCGTTTTTTTGAACCCTCGTAACTTGGGTTTGGATTATACCAGATAAACATAATTCTCGGGATATGATGTCAATAGTGGACTAATTAAACATATAAAGTTTCAGTAACATAATAGCTCTTATACTTAAGATTTTATTGATATATAAAAACGCCGATTTCGTCACTGACTCACTGACTGATGTTGATCATCAAAACCTCTAGGGTACTTCCTGAAGTCCTAGAAAGCTGAAATTTGGTATGTAAGCTAGTATATGTAAAAAGTATAGACACGCGTGAGAGTCTATGCGGCGACCGGGATGTGCCCAACAAAGCTATACTTTTTAGCCAAGATGTAGAACTTGTAGAGCGTGGCTGGTGGAGTTAAGCCATGTAGGAATGTTTATCGCTTTAAATTTATAAAAATCGTTCGCCGCATAGACTCTCACGCGTCCATACAGTATGATTTTATAATAAGATATTAATAAACGACGGGTCTATACTTTTTAGCCAAGATGTAGAATTTGTAGAGCGTGGCTGGTAGTGGTAGAGTTACGCTGTGTAGGATAGGAAGCTTGGCGCTACTTATGATCTGATATCTTTTTAACGCTGAAAGCTATATATGAGCTAGGGAGTCTTGGCAATCAGTTTACATGTAATGTTTTGGTGGGATTTAATTACTTATCAGATATAAAGTACCTATGTAGAGTACATTTCTTAATAGCTTTTGAAACTTATATGTACAAATATGGCCACAACTTTTGGCTTCATGAACGGCCAAGGAGTAGAAACCATAATTTTTACAATTCTATAAATCGTTCAGAAATATAAGTACGTGCTTTTATCGAGTCAATGTATTCAGCCACACGCCGAATTCTGTATAATAAGCTATCAGTAAACAGTATCAATCATCTCATCATCAGTGACAGTGGCCTAATTATAGGCTGCGTCTCATAGGTAGGTACACTGTAAGACGTCTCAACAGAAATAATATTAACTTTCGATACTTCCTCCTGTACTTATCACCATACTCGTCGAGATATTTAATAACTCAAACGCCGAAATGAATTCCAACTCTATCGCCGTCCACCTTGAATTAGTTGTCTATGCTAATTTAAACCTACTACTTACGTAATTTTTTAAAGTCTGTGAGATGGTAGGTAAGTGTTGGGGATAATTTCCGTAACCATTTATCCAATTAAAAAATAGTCCATGGTCGACCGAGCTCTGCTCGGGTGAAAATACGGAGGAAACAATTTTTCCCAGATATGAGACCTAGCTAGATCGATTTCTCGCCCCCGTAAACCCCAATGTTCCAAATTTGATCGAAATCGTTAGAGCCGTTTCCGAGAACGTGATTGCAAATATCATCAACATCATATCAGCCGAAGGACGTCCACTGCTGGACATATGCCTCTCCCAAAGAGTGCCAGTGCCCGGTCCTGCGCCACCCGCATCCAGCTGACTTCCGCAATCTTTACCAGATCATTAGTCATATACAGGGTGTAACAAAAATGGGGTATGAACCGATCAAGGGCTTAACAAGTATCGTGTTCTAATAAGAAAAAACGGAAAAAAAAAAAATTATGACGCGATTTTTTTTTACCTTAGTATGGAGCGTTGGCCGACTGGGGCGACAAGCTCCATAGAAATGTAAAAATAAATCGCGCTCCAAAAAATTTTTTTTTTTTGTTTTTTCTTATCAGAACACGATATCTGTTAAGCCCTTGATCGGTTCATACCCCGTTTTTGTTACACCTTGTATATATGCTCGTTTAATAGTATAGGATTTCACCTCTTTATAGAATGGAGTTTCTGGAAGGAAATAGGCTATATATTATATCCTGCAATTTTGCCTACGTTCTTTGCAATTTGTAATACTTACAGGCTTGTCTTATAAAAATAGGTAATTTAAGATTTGTTTGTATTTAGGAGTGGGTTAATCTCCGGTTAACCCACTTTATTTTACGACATCTTTCGCCAGTGTTTATGTAGAATGCTAACGTGCTCATCTACACGTATTTAGGTATGTGTATATCAAGCGAGTACAATATTAAAAGAGAGAAGTGCCTGTTTACCGGATAAGGGATTTCCTCTCAAAGCACCTAGTTTAATTACATATATAGACTAACAGATTGTAACGAGGGAATGAGAAGAGAGTTGTGTACTTGTGAACACATAAACTACGTTCAACCACTGGCGAGTTTATTATTAACTAGCGACCCGCCCCGGCTGTATATAAACCTTCCTCTTGAATCAGTCTATCTAATAAAAACACCGCATCAAAATCCGTTGCGTAGTAGTTACAACTTATTTAATCTAACAAAACAGTAAATATAAATAACACAAATTAGTAAATACGCAAAGTGGCCCGAAAAACTTTTGAGTGCAAAATTAGCTCATTGTAGTTCCTCTCATTGTTTACATCATTAATTACCTATAATGATTCCACTGCTCTTTGTGTAATTCAATTCACTGACTTTTATTAAAAATATGATCTAAATCTAGTTTTATCAAAAATAACATAATTTATATGTTCTATTTGATATATCTCTCATTTTTCTGGTAGATTTTCTAATTTCTTTGAAGCAGTCCTAATTTCTTTGGAAATCGCAAATTTAAACTGCTAAATCTTAAAAACTCCGTTAGATAATTATGGCAGAATAGCAAATTTTTACATACATTAAAGTCCTTAACAAGGTATTTAGTGAATGTCAAAAAAAAATGTGCCATAGAAATTAGAAAAACTCAACCCGTAATCTGAAATTCACCCGAACTCGAAACAACAAATACCCCCAGAAAAATAATTCCCAGAGCTTAATCTTTTGATCAATTTAACCACATATAGGTTCTCAAAGACACCCCGACTCATGGATTTCGCCGCTAAAGGTTAATTTTTAGGTTGTAGGATTAAGGATAATTTTTTCACTCACTACTAACCACGTGATTAACTTTAGACACTGTACAAATCAGTTCTTGACTTACGTACCTATATATAGTATATAGTCGAAGTTTTCTAGTCATAACAATCAAGAGGAAAAGTGTCCTTGCCGTTAATATTTTCTTTCTGCATGAAATAACCACGAACACGAACCAGTAGGTACACTACGTGACTTCAATAATACGAAACAAGTACAAAGATCAAAATAAACCCGATTTACGGTAATTACAAAACTACGCGATAAATTCCAAACATTTTTGTAGTGTGTCTCATACTTGCCGACCTGCTGTACCTGGAAGTATCGTTTTCCATTCGACCAAATATTTTAACCATTGTAGGTACTCTATCCTTTTGAAAGAAAATTCACTTCTTTTAGTTTGCTATATGTAAGTAGATGATCAACATTACACACATCTCATTACTAACTAATAGCACTGCACGTTGTTTAGCGGAACAATGAAAATACCTAATGCCTTTAAATTATTTTACGTCACACCTGGCCATAATGCGAGTTTTATTGCACTCTGCGCGTACGGTAAAACTCGCATTGTGGCCAGATGAAGACGAAAAATTGTGTACTTACCACGGGCGGTAATTCGTAAAGCCCCAGATCGCATATTTATGGCACAAACAACTGCGATCTGGGCCATTCACGAATTCCCCGCCCTAGGTACGTAATGTACTATTTTAACACAATTGCTCGTAACGTACCTCTTATTGTGTCGCTTTTAGGCTCATAATCCTGGATATTAAACACGCGTGTTTTATAACATTACGACACTTGTGTGTTATGGTTATATCCCGATTAAGTCACGTTGGCACCTTGCAGCAAGATGTATGCATGCACACGGTGCATTCTTAAATTAACCGGGTTGTACAGAATGTACAGCTTTTTTTAAAATTCTCGGCAAATGGATTCTTACTCGACTAAACAAATTAAATCCTTTTTGTTAATTACTTGGCTATTTCTTTTTGGATATGATCTAGAAACGTTGAATTTAGTAAAACTATTCACTTTTGATAACATTTTACATGAATTAATAAAGATAACATTTTAAAACGAAAATATTTATTTTCTTTTGTATTGGCTGCTTAGAGATTTCATTTAATGCTCGCGCACTGCGCAAACTTCACGAAAAAAAACTGTTGCGCGCCATTATAGGTTATTTCACAGATGATATTTGTAAACATTGTTAATGCGTGTTTGGTTATTAACAAAATGCCCCTGGGAATTCTTGGCGATGTAAAATTGCAGCTCGCGTGATAATTCCGCCTCTGATGTAATTATCAGCATACCTCACTTGTATAACAATGTACTGATCTATACCTACTCCTGCGGTAATATTACACCTTGACTTTTAAGTTTTGATGAACCCCTATATTATGGTATGTTTTGTTGCTCAGACCACATGGTCAATGATTTGCCCTGGCAATGGAGAATGAAAAATTAAAAAGATTTACGCACTATATTTGTCAACAGATAGAAAACAAGTCAATAATTCAAGCTCTCGTGTAGCGTTTATTTATATGTCCGTGCGCTATACTCGTATTGTCAACAGCGCTGACAGCGCTTGAATAAATAACGGTACAGAACCCAGCTGCACGTCTAGCACACGACGGCCGCGACATACTCTCGATTTTTATCGCACTATACCTCTTCTTCTAAGTGTTCTAATAAGAGACAGACGGATAGTGCGAGAAAAATCGAGAGAGCTCGCGCGCCGTCGTGTGCTAGCCGTGCTGGGATGTATGCTGACGATCATTAAAGGACCATCATATATATATATATATATATATATATATATATATCCGTCGTCAGTAGGTACCGACGCTTGTATAGTTGAATTAATTAATTTAATCGTATGGCATTCAAAACAGAATCATTATAAGTAGGTACAACCATAATTCATTAATTAATTTGATTGAATTAATAAGTTAGCTATATGAATATTAAATGCAATTAGTAAAAGAGCGGATTAATAGCTTTCCTAATGGTTACCTTACTGTGATAATTGAACTCACATACAGACAAATATTCTAGTCTTCACTTTATGACAAAGTCGCATCGCAGTACTTAAAATAAAACTACGATTTTATTTTTCTGAATATGTCTGCAATAAATAAACGAAACAGTTTAACGACGCGAGAATCGCACTTGGACGAAGATTTCCTGAAAATGTTTGCACCATTTCGTGTTGTTCAGAAACTATTAGGATCGTGTCGCGTGGATGTACGGGATGGACAAGTTACCGCTCCGACTGTCTTTCAAAAGTGCTACACAGTTGTCTGCTGGGTCGCTTGTTCTTATCTTAGCAGATCCATATTGATGATGTATAAAGAGAAATTCTTTAATGACAAAGAAATAACCCGCATATTTTTTATTGGTTTCTCTGTAATATATTTCATATGCTCTATAAGCCTACTCCATTGTCGTTTCATCAACCGGGGAAATATTGAACTGTTCGAGAAAATGTGCAGTGTCGATCGCATTCTGAATCTAAACTGTTCAGACGTAAACAAATTACGAATGAAACATTACAATTATAATCGCGCAGTAGTATTGTCGATGGTGGGGACATTTATTGCAGTGACCACAGTCACATTCTACCTCGCCGACGGAGTAATCGGAATACATGAAATAGTTGGGACCTTTTGGGGTCTTCTTTGTTATATTTTGGAAATACTTTGCTGCGCGAGTCACATAATGTTTTTCACGAAGCGAGTGCATCTCATTAATTCTATTATTGCCAATCATTTGAAAATTAACAAATTCAGCGGAGCAAGTGTAACAACGTCTCTCATACATTCAATTTCTACACGTATTAAACGACAGAAATTTGATACAAGCGAGACAGACATTTATTTAAATGAGATTTTTTCTGTATATACCTGCTTTCAAAATCAATATAAGTTACAGGTGCATTATTCTGTATGACCTAGCGAGAATACTAGTAGTAAAATACTCGTGTAATTTTATCTAATTGTGTAACTCCTAAAAATTATTGCAGGTTTTTCTCTTTTGCTGCTCTTTTATTGCCTGGTCAGTGTTATCTTTTCGATACACGATTATTGGGTTTCAAAGCAATGTTCCTCAGGTAAATTCGAATTGACTAGGTATAGGTATCGGGTATATTATATTATATGTGTATAAATATTAGTAAAACTCTTTTTCAACACATTTGTATCAAACACATGAACACGATGCATTCTTGCATGGGTTGTACAGAATGTACAGCTTTTTTTAGGGTTCCGTACCCAAAGGGTAAAAACGGGACCCTATTACTAAGACTTCCCTGTCCGTCCGTCTGTCTGTCACCAGGCTGTACCTCAAGAACGGCGATAGCTAGACAGTTGAAATTTTCACAGATGATGTATTTCTGTTGCCGCTATAACAACAAATACTAAAAACAAAATAAAATAAATATTTAAAGGGGGCTCCCATACAACAAACGTGATTTTTTTGGCGTTTTGACTGTCACTAGGCTGTATCTCAAGAAGGGCGATAGCTAGACAGTTGAAATTTTCACAGATAATGTATTTTTGTCGCCGCTATAACAACAAATACTAAAAACAAAATAAAATAAATATTTAAGGGGGGCTCCCATAACTTGATTTTTTGGCCGTTTTTATAGATAATGGTACGGAACCCTCCGTGCACGAGTCCGACTCGCACTTGGCCGGTTTTTTAATTCTCGGCAAATGGATTCATACTCGACTAAACAAATTAAATCCTTTTTGTTAATGAATTGACTAATTCTTTTTTGATATAGAAACGTTTAATTTAGTAAAACTATTCACTTATGATAACATTTTACTTGAATTATTAGATAACATTAAAACGGAAAATATTTATTTTATTTTGTATTGGCTGTTTAGAGATCTCATCTAAGTCTGGCTTTCAGGCGAAAAAAAATGTTGCATGCCATTATTACATAGGTAATTTCACAAATATTTGTAATAGTACATTACTCACCAAGGGCTGTAAAAGAAAGAAAGACCGAAATCGCAGGTATTTGTGACCCGAGCCGCAGGCGAGGGTTGTAAATACGCGATAGAGGGCTTTCTTTTTTACTGCCCGTGGTGAGTACACAATTTTACGTCTTCACCTGGCCACAATGCGAGTTTTACCGTACGTGCAGCGTGCGGTAAAACTCACATTATGGCCAGATGTGACGTAAACATTGTTAACGTGTGTTTGGTTATTATCAACAATGTTGACTCGTGGTGAATAGAAAAGTGATAAATAGAATTGACGCCACTGGAAATTCTTAGCGTAGCGTAGCGTACTACATTAAGTGAGTAAAAACCTGTTGCCATCAATAACTAAAGAAAATAACTTAGGAAGCCTATAAAATTGTCATCATCCAATTGAATTTTTGAAAAAAATGGGACCCACCTGGAAGTACCTACTTACAAACAAAAAAAAATTACGAATCGGCTCATCAATGACGGAGTTCTGAGGTAACAAACATATTATTTTTATTATTTTCAATAAAAATAATAATTACAAAAAAATACAACCGAATTGAGAACCTCCTCCTTTTTTATGAAGTCGGTTAAAAACTAACTGTATTATTGTTAGAAATCACCGATTTTCCCAATATCTTTGAGATATATTAGAAATATTAATCTTTATCACAAGAGCACACATTAGCAATACGTATATCTCGCGTGCACACCAAAAACTAGCCGTAACTGTTGTTAAAATACTGCCTTCGTCACGTCACTGACTTCACTGTATTTGCTAGTTAGATAGAGAATTGATTTATCCTAGTAGTTTTTATATTTAAAACCCATATCAATAACGCAAGAATGAAGAATAATTTACCTAATAAAATCTGAAACTAATTAACGGGAGCCAATTAAGCCAATAATGCACAGCCCAATAATCTACAACCTGATAATCCGCGTCCACTTTTTGTGGACGCGGATTATTGGGTCGTGCATTATCAGGGCGGACAAAAATGGCTTGTCATAAGCGAACTCTGTCTTAGGTCGGTTAGGTTAGGGTTCACTTGTGTCCCTCAGACCAGAAATAGACACCCCGCGCAGCGGGGTGGCGTCGAATCGCTGCAGATTATCAGTCGGCACAGATAATGTACAGCCTGATACTCCGAAGCCACAGGGACTCGGATTATTGGGCGGAGCATTATCAGCTCGTACAAAATTGGCTTCCAATTATTGCCCTGGACTAAGTTTGCTCAGGGTGATAATGCACGGCCTAATAGAGGTAGATGTCACACTGCGCCGCATCTCCGGACGGAGATGCGGAACTCGTTGTGTGCGAGTAAGATGTAGAGGCCCTTTTGACAATTGAATGAAGTGCAAGGAGTACTCCTTGGTGTACACCGAGCGGATGCTGTCCCTGCCCGTGTCATGATGGGACGCACACAGAGACAGCACCCGCTGGGGTGTACGAGTATAGGGCCTATTGATGGTTGATGGAATCTAAATGAAACGGGTTATTGGGACTAGTGACTGGGCTATTGGATGAGACATCGAATGCCTGCCTAATAAAACTGTCTCACTTTTTATCTCTGGCAGACGGTGACTCTCCAGCTATTTATTATTATAACTGTTACTTACTTAATTTTCAGACAATTTTTTTAATGAACGCAATACATTTGTCTACGTCTACTATTAGTCAAACGAGTATGCTCATATTGATTTGCTTACGCAGCGAAGAATTTCTACGGGAAGTGAAGAAGACAAGAAAGCTCTCCAACTCAATTCTTTCGCGTCATGTTGATGGTAAATATGATAATTGTAACTCTTGCTGAACTTAAATGTAGTTTAAACCTCTCTCAACATTGTATGTAAGTAACCCTTAAGAGGAAAGACCACTGGTAATTTTTCCATACAAACGTTCTCGACTGTTTCCTCCGAGGTTTTTGACCGTAGATTAATGATTTATTGAAATAGGATCAATATCATCTAAGTAGGTATTTCGGTATGTTTTGATTTTCTTATTTTTATAAGTTACTTAAAAATAAACTTAAAACAGACTTACATAGGACGTAAACATAAGCCAAATGCATTTACAATACTTAAGCGCAAAAATCAAAACATTCTGACATTTAATATTTCCTTTTCGTTCATTTCCCAAAAGTTTGTTACAATTGATTAAGTTTCGGAAAACGAAATCTCGATTTTTATACTAAAGACTTTTAGTCTGAGCTGCCTAGTCTGTCCTTATCGCACAGATTTTAGGGCGGCAACGATATTCGACACTAAAGGTCGATAATGTCGATATACTAGTGGTGTGAAAAGTTATCGATAAATCTAAAAGTCATCGACCAGACCACATCAGAGCGGAAGCACTGAAACTGGGAGGAAAAGTCTTTCTTAAAGCTTATAAACCTATAGCAGACTACGTACTCACCACGGGTTACTTCCCGAGACGATGGAAGCTTGGCGAATGCATCTTCTTACATAAACCCGGTAAAGATCACAAACTGGCCACCTCTTATAGGCCCATTACGCTGCTTAACATAATGGGGAAGCTATGCGAAAGAATAATATTGGCAAGGCTTCAGGGTACGGTAAACAAGATGCAACCACCATTTCAACACGGATTTACCAGATTCGGAGGGACAGCCACGCAGATTCTTCGCACTGGTAAAATAATAACGGACGCGCTGGCGCTTGGAGATAGTGTCTCTATGATATGCACGGACCTCAGTAGAGCATTTGACTCATTAACCATAAAGGGCTGATCAAGAAACTGCAGAACTCAGATGATCCTAATAATGTCATCAAAATAATAGAAAACTATCTGGAAGTCCGATCGCTAAACGGAAGGTTTCGGACTACGAATGGAGAAGAAAAAAAAGATACCGCACGGAGTGCCTCAGGGATCAATCCTTGGCCCTGACCGGGCTCCTTTCCGGGATCCTTTTTAATTTATACGTCTATGACATATGGGATAGTCACGACAGAATACGAAGGCTGAAGCTGTCTCAATATGCGGATGATTTATGCATCCTTAACAGAGCTACAATCCCTGACCACGCTACCATGAGAGCGGAGTGGTCAGCCGAAACTATTGTGGATTATTATAACAGATGGGGACTTAACTGTAACGTAGATAAAACCGAGTGTATTATGTTCACGAAGAAAAGAAAATTTAAACCTACAGTTAAAATTTAGAACCAGTTGTTCGTATATAAAAAAAGACAAATATCTGGCAGTCTATTTCGACAAGACCCTGAAAATGAACCCACATACCGATAAAGTCGTCAAGAAACTGAAACAAGTAAGGCTGGGTTCACACGGCATTGTCCTGCACGTTTTCTGCACGTATTCGGTTTGCTTGACAAGTCCGGTGAGTATTCGTTTAAACGTATAAACAACATTTTGTATGTGCCACTATGTATACGCTAAAATGTATAAGTACTGCAAAAAAACGTGCAGGACAATGCCGTGTGAACGAAGCCTAAGACGTGCTCTAGGACCCATTATTGGTTTCAATTCTAAGACGGAACTCGAAGTTAAACTGGTCATTATCCAAGCCTGTATTCTTTCTATCATGGACTATGGAGTGGTACAACTATTATCAAGTTATAGTAACACTAATCTGCAAAAGATCGAGAGGCAATACAGGATGGCGCTGAAAAATGCTGGCCAGTTCCCGAAACGGAGACGCTCTGGGAAATATCGGACATTGAGGCGTGGCACCTTCGGGCTGCCGACCTGAACAACAAAATGCTGGACAAAATTGCGACACTGGGCATAGAAGACCTCGACACTCCCGGGGATGCGTACCTGGCGCGCGGCGAATTTAACCCCTTACTTAAAAACAATAGAATAGGCGAAATCTTGTATACTATGAACAAAGACATGAGACGTTGGCCCAGAGGGGCGACGGCGCCTCGCCCCCTTAGAATTAAATAGTACTACTAATATTATAAATGTGAAAGTTTAGATGTTTGGATGTTTGTTACTCAATCACGCTTAAACGGCTGAACCTATTTGAATGAAATTTTGCACGAATATAGTTTATAGCCTGGATTAAAATATAGGATAGTTTTTATCCCGAGCCCACGCTGACGAAGTCGCGGGCGGAAGCTAGTATTATATAAGTGCAAACATTTGATACCTAGTAATATTCCAACCACATCTTAATTTATCTTCAGCTTGCACAGATCTTTTTTAGACAAAAGTTAGCTGACACAATCATGTAACACACTAATCCTACTAATATTATAAATGCGAAAGTTTGGATGTTTGAATGTTTGGATGTTTAGATGTTTGTTACTCAATCACGCTAAAACGGCTCAACCGATTTGGATGAAATTTTTCACGAAGATAGTTTGTAGCCTGGATTAAAATATAGGATAGTTTTCATCCCGGGTCCACGCAGACGAAGTCGCGGGCGGAAGCTAGTAGGTAATAAATATATTCTCATTCTCATTCTCTTAAAAACTCTTAATTTGTGTCCAAGGTTGTTAAGCGGTTCTGTTCAAAGGATTTAACCTTACTAAAGATGGTAGATCGCCAAGACGACCTGATGGCAGCTAGCTCCTCCCAGCACGCAGGGTCGATAGCGCAGGCGTTCAGATGTCGTTTGAGCACGTCCTTATATCGTAAATACTGACCGCCATGCTTCCGCTTACCCTCGGCTAATACTGTATAGAATATAGCTTTAGGCAAGCGGTGGTCGTTCATTCTAAGGACATGCCCACTCCACCTGAGCTGACGTTGCATTAAGAGAGCTTCCATGCCGTACATTCCGGAACGACGCAGAACCTCAGGGTTAGGAACTCGGTCCTGCCACTTAATTTTCAGAATGTATCTCAGACACCTAAGTGGTAAGTGTCTAGCTTTTTAATGTCTCTTTTGTAGAGGCACCATGTCTCTGCTCCGTATAAAAGGACAGGGATGATTAGAGCTTTGTACACGTTGATCTTTTGTCTCTAACTTGAGATCATGGGTCTTCCAGACACGATCATTGAGTCGCCCGAAATTGGCTGCGGCGTTGGCGATGCGTGATGGTATTTCCGAAGCCAAGGTGTTATCCTTTCGGATAGTGCTCCCAAGGTACTTAAAGTGACAGACTTCATCTAATGGTTTCCCGTTTAGTTCTGCTGGATCGCTTTCAATTCCTCTTGGCGGTTGTTTAAGGATCTGAGTTTTGGAAGCACTTATAACCAGGCCGAACTGTTGGCAAGATCGGTTTAGCGAGATTTACAATATTATCAGACATCAGGCATACGTCATCCGCATAAAGTATCTCTAGAATAGAAATCTTCTGCACCTTGGACTTCGCTCTGAACCATACTAATATTATAAATGCGAAAGTGTGTCTGTCTGTTACCTCTTAACACTTAAACCGCTGAACCGATTGAGATTAAATTTGGTATGGAGATAGTTTGAATCCCGGGGAAGGACAAGATAGTTTTTAATCCCGGAAATCATCCCCTGAGGGGGTGAAATGATGGATGAAAGTTTGTATCGAGCTACGATATAAACGAGTTCCACGCGGACGGAGTCGCGGGCAGAAGCTAGTAAACCTATATTGTTGCTTAAACCCAAAATTGGTCGTATTAAAGGAAAAATATTTTCTTCAACCGACCTTCAACAGCAACATGTGGGTAAGACCCCTACATTTTGTGAGGACTCGGCAGATCCTCATTTCTTGTGCCAAGATAAAGTTATACTTACTTAAACAAAGTTTAATTGATGTAAGTACATAATTTGCCGCCAAACTGGCATATTTAGTCTTACTTTACCTGTAGGTAGGTACTAGGGTAGTTGTCACATATATGATTTTACTAGCTTCTGCCCGCGACTCCGTCCGCGTGGAACTCGTTTATATCGTAGCTCGATACAAACTTTCATCCCCCATGTCACCCCCTCGGGGGATGATTTCCGGGATAAAAACTATCCTATGTCCTTCCCCGGGATTCAAACTATCTCCATACCAAATTTCATCTCAATAGGTTCAGCGGTTTAAGCGTGAAGAGGTAACAGACAGAAAGACACACTTTCGCATTTATAATATTAAAGCAAATTACTCTTTTAGGTCCCTTGCGAGGAAAGGCAAAGAGAATGCTGAAGCTAATAGACAACGAACCCCCGCGCTTCTGCGTTTACGGCATGTGGTGCATGGACGCGCGCCTCCTACTCAGCGTGTTCAGCATTATATCCAGTTCTTGGGTCATCATTCTACAGTTCTCATATATGTGAAGTGGGCAATAAAAATCCGTATTGTAGTAGGTACTTAAGTGATTTATTAACTGTGTCATAAACGAAATAAATATTGACGAGTACACATGTTTATTCACTTGATTTATATTAGGTCCTTACCTATGAAATTGGCGTTTTGTAAGGAGAATTTTATGAAAACTGTGATTTTCATACATTGAATTTTGCGGATTATTCAACAATGTCAAATTCAAACCAAACAATAATTTGGTAGGAATATAGAAAACTTTTAAGTAATTAAGATAAACTTATCTTAATTACTTAAAAATAGTTCGCATCATAAAACTATACGTAATTGAAACACTTGAACCGGCAGCACATGAAAAGGGTGGTTTTCAAGCTTTAATTTAAGAAACACTAAATAAAATAAAAATTGTATTTAAAACCTTTGTTACATAGTCTAATATTGAAATTAAAAATTAATTTGGAAGTTGCAATGAAATTTAATAAATTACGTACAAAATAATATCTGTGAAAAAACGCAAATTTCATAGATAAGGACCTAATATTTTTACCATATACCAATTACACTAGAGAGACGCCTAGGTACATACGTTTTAATTTTACAAACATTAAGGCGAGGAACACACGGAGCGGTGCGGCGCCGCCCGCCGCGGCGGAACGCGGTTGACAGGGTTAAAATTTTGTATCACTATGTAGGTAATCCGCCTAGAGCGGACATATGATGCCGCGGCTCCGCGTCTCCGCGAGGCAGGAGTAACGACGAGTTTGAATCTTTCAATCCGCTTGACCACGTGTCGTCGCAGTGGGCGGCGCGTCACCGCTCGGTGTGTACCTCGCCTTAGAAATTGATGTAAATGAATCAATAGAGGTATATAAAAAGTATTCAAAAAAAGTGCATGCAAAAGTGAATTCGTAACTACACAAGGTACATTGTAATGTAAGGCACGTTCTATTGTTAACAACTATATAGAAAACTGCTAGTAGCTGGAAACATATAACCAGCTAGTTGGATTTGTGTAACATTGTCTCCTAATGTTAGTAATACACATTTATTTATTAATTATTTAGGATATATTATTACTCGGAGAAACATACACAATTGTACAAATTGCATATTATGTTGCTAATCCAAATAACAAAAAAATATTGACTTTAAAATATAAAATACATTTTTCCTACTTCATCGTTTTCGGTGCCTTTTTCATTCATTAATATATATTCTCAAAGCCAGGAGACAACAGGGACAGAGTTTCATATCATGCTAAGAAGATGCCCCACCATGGAATGGGTTTACCAATATATTAAAAACACGTGTTTCGTAGATTTAAATTCCATAAATCATAGATTTAAAGGGTGACCCAGGAGACGTAACCATGGCAACGACCGACAACAAAATAGTTGATTGGCCCAAATAGTTGACTACCTATTAAAAATGCCAAATAGTAAATACTTGCAAGTATAGTACTCATTTGAAATACAAAATACGTATTGCAAATAAGTTCCCTGGACTGGATACATATATACATTAACTTAATAACTAGGTACTCAAATTCAGCCTTTGTTACCACAAAATAATATACTTACAATGCACAAATATAACTTTTGGACGGAATATTTTACAAATCAACATTTAATTAAAACTTGTTGTTTTAAATAGTTAATTTCAAACATGAACAGATAGTACCCACGAGTCAGTTACATTTAATAGTTGGTAACATGAATAGGTTTAAATCGCAGTACTAAAAATTAGCAACTCGCTAAATGACCATACTCAACGTACGAAAGAAAAAAAACTTGAAGAAACTAGGTACACAAATTATAAGTAAATGTGTAAGTAAAAAACACATCTCCGATATATACCAAATTGCTTAAAAAGTAGGCAATTGGAAGTGAACTTCTGGGCCCAGGGATTCGTACATGTTGAAACTTATATCTAATCAAAATAGTGGCCATAAATGAGGTCTATCCGAATGTAAAAATTCCACATTGCGACTTGTAAATGCTACTGAAAATGACAGCCGGGGCTGATATAAAAGTAGATAATTATTCATTACGAAATCTTAATTGAAATAAAGCTATTCACCCAATAAAAAGTCAATTTTTCTTATTGGTATCGAATTGGGTCTTACTGGTACAAAAATATAAAAGATGGGACCCTTACAGTATAGATTTCTACAGAAGACCTATACGCTTGCCACCATAAGGGAAGGGAAGGCTCCTATGCAGCTAAATTAAGGACTGCTCTTTAAATGGCTGACACTTAGGTACCATAAACAACCTACTTCATTTGGACGGGTAATGGTTGATTACAATAGCTTGTCGTGATTAATGAATAATTATAGGTCCATGTGTGGGACCTATCTACACTGACTATTAATATTATTAAGAGGTAAAGATTGTCGCTCTGTACGTTTGTATGTACCCGTACATATCTCCGGAACTACTCATGCGATTTAAAAAAATCTTTCACCTGTGTTGAGAACGGACAAAGGCTACAATTTACCCCATGGCTCCGCCTGTGTTCTTTGTAAAGCGGAACCACAGATTTAAAGAGAGATCGAGGAGAGGAGAAGTAAAGATCGCAATGAATTATCAAATAGATTCTTGTGCAGTTCCCACGTTTTTATGTTGAATGAACATGAATGTCAAAATAATTGTACTTCGGCTGACAATAGCACGGCACTGAATAGAATTGGCAATGCCATTGAAAGTGACGTCACCGATGCACCGTTACACCTGTGGTCCAGGAAGCAGAAACACCACGTTGTCTCATCATACCAGTCTCTGAAAAATAAATATTATATTTTGTCATCATTTTGATTCGGAATTTAATATACGCTTACACACAGACGTGTTTAATTAACGGTCACTCATGTAAAACTCCAGTATTTGTCTACCAAAGGGACAAACAAATGGAGTCAACTTTCATATTAAATGGCAAAAATGTCATCTAAATCCGTTCAGCGGTTAAAGCGTGATTGATGAGGTAACAGACAGACAGACACACTTTCGCATTTATAATAAATCATTTATTTCAGGCATCTAAAGCCCATAGTTACAAATACCTTAAAGACTAACATACATACACATATAAAACGAATTATTATTTAGGCGACGAAACAGTGTGGCTCCGTTGCGTCGTCAAGTCCGGTGTAGAATTCGGTAGGTTGCCCCGGAACCGCCGAAACACGACACCCTTCGGCCAGAAGTCAGACACGCGATGGCCTCCTGGGGCCGTAGACAAAGTTACAATCGACAAGCGCTAACGCGAATAGAAAATAATAAAATGTAGGGGAATGACAGATGCCGACGAAACACTTCTCCTTAACATCTGTCATTCATACATTTTATTAGTTTTCTATTGGCGTTAGCGCTTGTCGATTGTAACCTTGTCTAGGCCCCCTGGGGCTCTAGTATAAGTTTTGCCTAAACATAACTTTACGATCGCGTCTGCGTTTTACCCTCAATTTGTATGGGATTTGACACCTAAACGCAAACGCGGTCGTAGCGTTTTGTTTCGGTAAAACTTATACTAGAGCCACTGCAGCGGCCGCGGCACGCGCACCACAAACGAGCTGAAGTGCACGGAGTGGCGCGAACGCAGCTGGAAAACCCTCAGCGAGTAGCCAGTCTTCTGGTGAATATACTCCACCATGTCATCAGCCGTGGCGGAGTAATGCAGGCGCGAGACGCACAGCGCCTTACTCGGTGTAGCAAGCAACCCGCAGACCAGAACCAACCCGCTCTACTGTACCGCACTGAGTCTTTCGAGGCTTGCACTTTCTTGACACCGATGTGAAACCCTCCTTATCCACATTGGTGCGAAGGGGCTTCACAGATTTATAATATTATAGTACGGATGGAAATGCTATGAACTAAAACAAAATGTACTAATATCTCACCTCTTGACATCAAGTTCTTTTATCGTATTGTTGACGTAGTTGGCTAAATTGACGTCTTTAGCCGCTGGCCTGCAGCCTTCGTATGTGTCAGCGGGAATGTCTGTTCGAAAGGCCTTGAAGTTACTCAAGCAGTCTCTGGTTATCACTTCTTGTGCTGTAATCAATGATTTATAATATAACTCATTTAATAAGACACTGTTTCTCTGCCTGATCGCATCAGAAATGATCGCCTCAGCAGAAACAAGGTAACCGATACAGCCCTCCAAATCGCTAAACTTAAGTGGCAGTGGGCTACATAGCACGTAAAACCGATGGCCGTTGGGGCAGAAAGAGATTCCCGAGTGGCGACTACGTACCTGAAGGCGCGGCGCGCAAAGTGGACTGATGACCTGGTAAAGGTCTCGGGAGTCCGCTGGGTGCGGTCACTTTGGCACTCCTTGGGGGAGGCCTATGTCCAGCAGTGGACGTCTTTCGGCTGATATGATGATGATGATTATCAAATCAAAAAAATCAAAATCAAAACATTTATGAGTTTATGACATAAATGACGGGAGTTCTGAGGTAACAAACGTTGAAAAAGAAAATACAACCGAACTGAGAACCTCCTCCTTTTTTTGAAGTCGGTTAATAATATAGTCGCTAACCAACTATGACACATATTGACCTAAAGAGAAGGTGCACAATGTAACGTCATATGAGGAGCGCTCAAGGCAGTGGCATAATATAATTGAGTTTCCGAGGTATTCGCACTTTTAGAAGCTCGGAAATTAATTAATTTTAAGGTTCCCTGTTTCGAAGGGATCCTATATCACTTTTTTGTCCGTTTGCCTGTCTGTCAAGATCCTTTAACCTTTCTCGGGAACGCGTGTAGTATCGAATTGAAATTAAAACCTTATACTCGGGTCTACAGTTCCTTGAAGCTGTGAAAATAACAAGCTTCTAAGTTAACGTAAAAAAAGATACGGGGTAATAAAAAACCTATATTTCGACACTTTCAAGGGAATCAAAATTTATAGGGTTCTGTCCGCTGACCAAGAACTGTGAAATTTAGCAATGTCTTATACTCACACACGCACACGCACACACACGCACACGCACGCACGCAAGCACGCGCACACACCCACACACACACACACACACACACACACACGCGCACACACACGCACACGCACACACACACGCACACACACACGCACACGCACGCGCACGCGCGCGCGCACACACACACACACACACACACACACACACACACACACACACACACACACACACACACACACACACACACACACACACACACACACACACACGCGCACGCACGCACACGCACACGCACACACACCCACACCCACACTCGCTTGGTTCCATGAACTTCGTGCTTCATTTCATTAAAGTAATCATAACAAACATTTTAATTTTTAATTTTGCAATCTTAACTATGTAATTAGAGTTTTAGCCATATAATAGTATATAACAAAATGTAACTACTACTATAAACAAATTTTAGGTACTACATCTAAGTTTATACTTATTTAGTTAATTGGTTAAGCATAAAAGCATAAAACAAAATTATGTAAACTATAGGAAGAGCGGCGCAATCCAACACAGGCATTTTTTTTTTGCCTACCGGGTGGCTCCATCGCCTTTGATTATAGACAAAGTGTATCTTACAAAATAAAGTTTTTTTTTGATACTGCAGGTACAGGGAAAAACTGAAAACTATATATACATTTTGTAATTAAGTACGGAACCCTCGGTTGACGAGTCCGACTCGCATTTGTCCGATTTTTGTTTTTTCAATGTATAATCTATATTATTAAAAATGGTGACTTGACAAAGAGGAACATTTTTAATCGACTGCCGAGAGAGAGTTATGTTTTTCGAGCGTGTGTATGTCTTATTCTTTGGCACGACCTACAGCCTAAACCGTTTGACGTATGAGGTGTCGTTGGATTCCTCGTAATCGTGAGAATGACATCCATACTAATATTATAAATGGGAAAGTGTATGTGTGTGTTTGTTTGTCAGTCTTTCACGGCAAAACGGAGCGACGAATTGACGTGTTTTTTTAAGTGGAGATAGTAGTAGGGATGGAGAGTGACACAGGCTACTTTTTGTCTCTTTCTAACCCCCCGCTTCCCTAAAATGGGGGGTGAAAGTATGTATGGAGCTACGATATAAACGACTTCCTTCCACGCGGACGGAGTCGTGGGCAGAAGCTGGTAGGCTATAATATTTTAAAAATAGGCTCGGCGGTATAATATCAAATCATTATCTTTCTCTCTCTTTATACAAACAAGTTTGTTCTGAGATTGCCAGGTTTATTCCTCACTTTACCATATTGCCGAAGTAAATTACAGGTTTTTGGTTAGAACCAATATAATAGGTAAGTATCTAAAATAAAGACGAGTCCGACTCGCGCACCGAGGGTTCCGTACAAACTAGTAGGTATGTATTCGGGAACCCTGAAAATCATGCAAATATGCCGCTCGTTGCTAATATCGCATTTCCGAATTACCAGATTTTGCAGAATATCGGATTATCAATATATCACACTTTTAGCTTACCACATTCCCGTTACACCAGTTTATAAAATCGTAAGGTACTCATGGAACTAAATCGTTTTTTAGAATGTCCTATACAGAAAATTTGGTATATTGGTAATGTGATAAATCAAGAATGTGGTATTTTGCAAAATCTGGTATTTCGGGAATGCGGTATATTAGCAACGAGCGAAATATGCGACATAAGCGACCGTATTATTCGCTTTGTAAACTTCAGAGGTAACTATAGGAAATATTTAAAATTGTTTAGCTTGTGCTAATGAAGCCTTTTCATACGATACTTCCTTCCCCACATGATGCAGACAGACGCCTTAGTTTCAAATTTGGACCCGCTAATTCCTTGATCCATTTTTTGGTGATGTAATTAACTTTTTAACCGCCATCGTTTGATATATCGGACAATGTGACAGTGTAAATGACACCTTGATTCATTATGACCGAGTTAAAAATGAAGACTACATAAAATATTGGACGTTCGGCGGATAAATGGTTAAAAATAAGTTCAGACTTTTCCCTCTACAAGTGATGTAAAACCTTGATTATTACCAAACCTCATGATTCTGTTGAACGGGAAGTACCTTGAAAGTTTTAAATCCCTTGCGACTGTCAAGATATGCGACAATATGCGGTATAAATGGCCATATATTTTATTCATATGATACGTTAACCTGGAAGTTTCATTTTTTCACAGTGGTCCGAGCAATGACAAACGGACAGACAGACATTCTCAGTTATCTGAATGTCTGTCTGTAATCCTCATGGGTTCAATTTTTTCTTTTGAGGTGAGGACTTAAAAACGAATAATGAAGTCAATTTTATTATGTTTATTTAAAAAGTCATTACTAAATAGTTGATGTTCGAAAACGGTCCTTTTTCAGAAATGTATAGTCACTTTTTTACTTAACTTTGCCTGTGATTTTGAGACTGTTAAAACGATTATTTTAAGATTTTGTTAACACAGTTTGACCTTATTTGACTATAGGGTGAATCTCCTAGCGTTTGAACCGCTCGATTTTAACGCCATTGTCGGCTCAAGATTATTTCATCAGAGGTAAAAGTACAACTCCTCAAAAAGCATTGTATCTATGTAACTTCTGACTACATACCTAATTAATATACCTAATTAGTTTATACGATTTATATTATAAGAGCGTTTCTCAAAAAAAATGCCACTACATTTTTTCGGAGATTTTCTGCAACTTTTATGTTATTTCTACTCAAAATCACGATGTCTTTCCATCCCAATAGGAGAAACAAAGTGTCCCAAAATTTTCATACATTTTTGAACTTTCCTATTGTGTTACCACCATACAAAGTGTATGGTAAATGGTAACACAATAGGAAAAATATCTTTGGGACAGTTTTTTGTCCTACCAGAGTCGAAAGAGCTCCTGATTCTGAGTGGAAATAGTTTAAAAAAAAATCCTAGAAGTACAATTAATAATAGTGGCATTTTTTTTGAGAAACGCTCATAAGGTACATATATAAACACCTTCGTAGTGTAATAATTGAGGGTTCATGTTTTCTGCCAACAAACTGTTATGCAGTTTGGCAGATAAGGTTAAATTTATATTATGTAACCTGTTTTAGTAATAAAAAAAATGAAAAAAAATAATAATAACATACTTTTTTGGAGCATAGAAGTTTAAATTCATTTTTATCTTTTTGCACTTCCCGAGTTTCGAACATGTAAAAAAATAATTTTTCTGTCATTTTATTTATGAAACCGAATGACAGCAAATAAAAGCCGCTTATAATTAACCTGATTGCTCCTGAATGATATAAAAAACAAAATAATTAAGTTTATTACTTTGAAACATTTGAATTTAAATCATGATGGTCACTCACCTCCTTTTCTCTCAATAAGTTTGATGCAGATATCATCGTTGTCAAGGCAAGGCACCCCGAGGTATCCAATGCCACGCCAGTTGAATGGCTCTGCACAACCAGGAGTCGCTCCATTGCATTGGTAACACCAGATAGCCAAACCTGTAACAATTGAAGGTTACTTGTGTTATTTATGTTTATTAATGTGTTATTATATTATTTCAGTTTTGAATTTATAAATAACTGATTCTTTGATTAGCAGGAATGTCAATTTTGGGGATCACCAAGTAGCCATACAATGTGCCAACTTTACCAAAGACTCCCCAACAGAGTTGACCAAAAGTGGTATTGTTTTATTGATCAAATTCATTTATTCATTTAACAAAAAAAACACAGTCAAATATTACAATACAATAGAAACCTAAAATTTACTACTAATCTAAACTAATACTAAGCATCAAATAACCTGCCCCGCGTCACTCCAGGTGCAAAGGTGCCCATCATGCTCGCCGCATTGAACAGCTACGGCTAAGCTTTGCACCAGAGATGACCCAGAGCAGGAACGGAGCGGGGGAGCGGGGATTTATGATACTCAAATGAAGTTCTTGATATTTATTCATTAACAATAAGTGATAGTTCCAATTCCACTTGTAATAGAGAAAATTATTTCATGACATCATAATTGCTGTTGGGAAAGTACTTCCCCTTGCCGAGGAATGCAGACACTGCAGCACCTCACCCTGCTGCATAGTACCTAGCACTTGCTCTATTAGTATGTGGTGTTGTGTCTCTGGTGGTGAGTATGTGCCAATGACCCTAAGGATATGCTGTGTTAAAAGTGAGGGACCTACAATTATGACTTGCTATCAACACTGCAAATCCTTAATCAATAAAAGGTTCACTACATGTTTGCTACTTTTCTGGTGCCACAAGCATCCATTGTTGTCTACTTTGCATCAGGCAGGCCATATGCTTGATTGTCACCGTCATAGTATTAAAAAAAAATACCTATATTGCATCTTCATTGTTTGTCCCGCAGCTACAATAGAATAGGTTTTTTTTCATAGCATGATAATTGATAATGGATGTAACATGCCCTATGTGCAAATTTAAAATTAACTTTTTATTTACCCTGACATTATGTCGGCGTTAGAAATAAGAGAATGGTAATTTTGTTTGTGAAAATGTCCCAGTTTTATCAAATTGTTTCAATATTTTAATGCACATGTATTATGGAACCGTACGTTTAGTTGCGCAGTTAATACTACAGTACGAAGTTAACAATAATATAAAAGCACCACACCCAAACAAAAGTATAAAATATTGAACAGCTCCTTTACTTACCTTTACTGATTATAGAGACTAAAACAAGTAGCAAGAAGTGGTATTTCATTTTTAAGTGCTGGTTCGAATAAGATTTTACATTAAAATAATAATTTGATTGTCCTACTATCAACGGACAAAACCAACCAACGAAAGGAAGCGATGCCGTAGCGGCGTATAATATAATTATAATCGTATTTCAAGCAAACGTCAAGCCAAGCACATCAAGACTGTCAAGTAAAAAGTTCAAGTCAAGTCTTCAAGTGAAGTGAAGGTTGACAATTGAATTGAATTGACATCAAAATGACATCTGTCACAAAGGCGTTTTTGTAAAACATATCAGTCACTTAAAAACGCTATTGTTGTTGCGTTTGATGGGGTCTATACATGTCATGATTTGTCAGCCCCAATTTATCAGATGACTAATTGCTATTGTCTGGAGGCATGTTGTGCTGCTGATCGCAGGGTTACATCTGTACGACACACCCAATTATGACTTCGACATGTCGTAATGACAAATTGTGGTAAAATCACATAATCTGTAGAACCATTTAAAGTTAGGAGCAATAATTTAAAATAAAATGAAGCAATTGACAACATTCAACATTATATTTAATAATAGGTATCAATTTAACTCATTATATTAGTCATATTACATATGCGAAAGTACCTAATTCCTTCTGCCTCTAGCTTTTTCACGCTTAAACCACTGAGGGCCTACCGAGAAGCGAAACGAACTTCGTGTAAACGTGTATCTCCGTCTTTGTCGCTCGAACTAGCAAGTGCGCCAGAGAGGGAGATACACGAACGAAGTTTGCGGTAGCCCTTCTGATTCGAAATTTGGTATTGACATACTTACCTAGTTTGGATTAAGGACTGAAATGGGAGTTGGGGGCGGGGGTGGAGGGGGTGGAGATATACGGGGGGTATGAGATTAAGGAGTTCCACAAGGAACACGAAACCGCGGGCAAAAGCTAGCAGGTTATAACACGTCTACATATCGTCTTCTTCATTGGGCTGTTCAGCAGGTGGGAACACGATATTCCTTAAGATTATCAAATCCTCTGGATTCAAGTCTATACACATCGTACCCACTATGTCCTCGAGACCAAGGATACCATCGTTGCTCATGTCCACTTCTTTTATTAGGTTATCTACCTGCTTCTTAGGCATTTTATGACCTTGGTTTAAAAGCACTTCTCTTACTTCTTCTCGACTAACTTCACCGGAGTTTGCTCTATCGAAAACTTTTAATGCAGATCTTAATTCATCTTCAACATTAATAGTCCGTTGCCTTAGTGTTACCATTTTTAAGAATTGATCGAAGGTAATGTGGCCTTGAGGATGAGCCGGTCTAACACAGTACTCCATCAACTCTTGAAGCTGCTCGGGAGTAACGGGCATAAGAATAAGGCATTTCAACATGTAGACGAGTTCTTTTTCAGTTATAAAATTATCAAGGTCGGAATAGGCAGGTGTGTAGTTTTGATAAACGTCCCATAGTTGTTCTACCTCTGCTAATTGGTCGGGTCGCAGTTCAAACTTTGGCAGCAGCGCTTCTTGCGAATCTGAGAAGTTGTACGGTGCAGTCGGGTCGGGCGGAGGTTCTTCGACATATTGTTCTTCTTCTTCTACTGGAGGCTCCTCTACAGGCTGAGGTATATCTTCTTCAGCTATTTCACCTTCAATATTCTCTAAATCAGGGACTTCTTCGCCGGTTAACTCCTCTCCTTCGCCTAATTGTTTATCCTTTTCTTCGCCTTCGATATGTTCGCCCTCGGTTTGTTCACCCTCGACATGTTCACCCTCGACATGTTCACCCTCGACATGTTCCCCCTCAACATGTTCACCCTCGACATGTTCACCCTCTACGTGTTCCCCTTCGCCATGTTCACCTTCCACGTGGTCTCCTTCTACCTGCTGCCCTTCAACCACCTCTTTCTTATTCTCTTCACCCTCGGCGAGTTCCTTCACATCACTTTTCTCGGTTTCTGGATTTTCCATTGTAAATTTATCACTTTAAATTTTGATAGGATTTTCAAATTTTTAATTCAAATCATACCATGAATTTATCACCACATCTTGGTTTGGAGAATTGCAACCTTAATGTTTTTATTAGATTGTTAGTTATTATATCATATAAATTTAAACTTTCTAGGGATATGGAGTCAAGAAGATCGATGACCCCATAAAATATATCCTCACGGACTTTACTAAACATTAGCGTAAATTAAGTAAAAATAAATAATTACGAAATACGCTAAAACGATCAGTTGAGACGATGTTGTGCTCTCAACTGTCGTAGGTACCTATTGACGTTGTCTTGACGGATACCATAATGGATGTCAGGTAGACATTTTTGTTCACCGTTTTCACCTGTTGAACCTATTTCCACAGCCTATTTCTATTGAGAACGTACCAACAATGCCGCTCGATAAAATCGGTTCGTTATTTATGTAAAACTAGTTGTTGCCCGTGACTTCGTCCGCGTAGAATTATCGTCTTAGAAAAATGATTGATATTAAATTATTGTAGGCGCAAGCTTAATTATCGCTGTCCCAAACAAACTTTTCTACCATCTTAAGGGACGAATTCCGAGATAAAAGCTATCCTATGTTCTTCCAAGGGTCTGACATTATCTCTACGCCAAATTTCATCTAAATCCGTTAAAAGGTAAAAATGCGATGAGGGCGATTATAGGGATAAGTTCGCCTTTGTACTTTAATCTATTCATCATCATCATCATATCAGCCGAAAGACGTCCACGGCTTTACTAAGGCCTCCCCCAAAGAGTGCTACAATGACCGGTCGCTATTTCAACGGAATCTTATCAGAATCTGTGACGTACTTTTGTACTTTTAAGTACACAATTGAGGATTTCCATAAGTCATCTGTGGTCTTCATCATCAATTCCACTCCACCAAATCTATGATTTCCGGGTGTAATTTACACGAGTTATAATAGAAAATACCAAAACCACTACACGCGTGCCTAATATAATTGAGGAGTTCCCTCAATTCCTCATGGATCCCATCATCCAATTGATTTTTTTGGAAGCATATAAATAAGCGAATATTTTTTCAATTTTCCACTATTATCGAAATTTGGAATAGTACATACAAACAAAAAAAAATACGAATCTGCTCATCAATGACGGAGTTCTGAGAATCTTTTATTTGAAGTCGGTTAAAAAGGAAACTAAAGACCCAACCCTGGATTTTTTTGATGATCGTAGAAATTTTATTTTTTAATGCATCGATTAAATCAGATAAACAATCATATCAGGAATCATATATCTGAAAATCGGACCTTATTGTTTCTTAATCTAGTCAAAACGGCGTTTCAGAGCACACAATAATTTCCAGTGCACCCCCTTAAGATTAGCGAATCGGAGGGCTCTATATCGGTTACCTAGGTTCTGCTGCGGGTAGCATAATTTCTGATGCGATTGCGCAGAGAAACTCCCAACATAGCCCTCACCATTGCCCTTCGGGTGACTTTGAGCCTTGTTAACGCGGCCTACAGTAAGCGACCACGTTTCCGTGCCATACGTCACTGGCAACACAGCACACTGGTCAAAGACTCTCGTCTTGAGACACTGCGGAATATTGGACGAAAAGATGTGCCGTAGCCTCCCGAGTGCTGCCCAGCCGAGTCGGATTCAACGATTGACCTCTTTCTCAAAGTTGGACCTACCTAACTGGATAGTCTGTCCTAGGTATACCGGGTGGAAAGACACGACGATCCTTCTCGCAAAGGGGGGTTAGTTTAAGTGATGGAGAATCGCGATTCGTAATGTTTAGATTTTTGTTATGAACAATTAGTAAAAATATTAAATTCTACGATTCTGCATGTATAACTTGAACTATTGACGACCGGTTAGCCTAGTGGGTAGTGACGCTGCCTACGAAGCTGAAGGTCCTGGGTTCGAATCCCGGTAAGGGCAAATATTTGTGTGATGAGCATGAATATTTGTTTCTGAGTCTTGGATGTTTTCTATGTATTTAAGTATTTATAACTATTATATATATCGTCGTCTAGTACCCATAACACAAGCCTTACTGAGCTTACTATGGGACTAGGTCGATTTGTGTAAGATTGTCCCCTTATATTTATTATTATTATTATTTATAACTGCCCTTAGTCTCAATTTATCTATGGTTAGTTAGATTATTATTTTGATAAAGGTCACTGACCCTTGTGTTATTGTTAAAATGTTACTGAACCTAATGAGGGTTGTCACTTGCAGTATTTTGCATTAAAAGTTAACTGCCTATAACTTCAAACCGCTTACGAATATGAGCCTAGTTTCTTTAGAGGAAATACTGTACTAAATCTAAACAATCCCCCTTTTGCGGAAAGGATCGTCGTGCCTTTTCACCCAGTATATACTTAATCGTCAACAATTTCGAGCGTAGTGATTGTATATCCAGTAAACTGCTTATGTACAAGTACAATAAAGTGTTTACAAGTAGATTAACTATTTTCTGTTACTAGTTTCCATGGTTACGTCTCCTGACTAACTTTTAAAAACTGCGATTTATGGGTTTAAAATCACCAAATGCGGGGTTTTCTTGTCAAGTTCGACTCCTTTTTGTATGGACCGTCTTCTCCTTAGGCACGTCAGAAGGCCGTATTGTAACACTTTTTCTAAGAAACTGTGTAATTTTGTCTCCTGGCTAACGGGACAGAATAACAACCAGAAATAGTTGATTGCCTCTTACATACATACCTATATACCGTGTATACAATTACTTAATCTAAATGTCCGTTTTAGTTTTCCGTACCCAACGGTAAAACGGGACCCTACTACTAAGACTCCGCTGTCCGTCCGTCTGTCTGTATGTCCGTCTGTCACCAGACTTATCTCATGAACCGTGGTAGTTAGACAGTTGAAATTTTCTCAGATGATGTATTTCTGTTGCCGCTATAACAACAAATAAGTACTAAAAAATAGATTAAATAAATATTTAAGGGGGCTCCCATACAACAAATTGTTTTTTTTTGCCGTTTTTATAGAACCCTTCGTGCGTGAGTCCGACTCGCACTTGGCCGGTTTTTTAAGTATAACCAACATGCGTTTCTATGCCATATAGATATGGATTAGGCGTCAAAGCGGACCCCGGGCAAAAAGCATACCCAAGGATTTAATTAATATTCGCATTTCCATTTTTTTTGTTTTTTATTTTTTTTATTTCGTTTTTCAGTTTTGAACATGTTTTCTTGTAGTATCATGTTTTTTTTCTTTGTATTCATAATGTGTAGGTTTAAGTACCTTTTTTATGTAGGTTAGGTACTGTCATTGTAATAACACTAATAACCTTTTTTTCGCGTTAGAATAATAAGCGTTTCTTCTTAACCAGGTCTCCTTTTTCAGAAACGCTGGTAGCATTTTGACTTGTATTGTAAAGGTGCCATGTTGCGGCTTATTCAAAATGTTATTCTACTGTTTTGTCGGCGTGATTGATTTGTATACCCATGCATGAATGAATGAATGTATGATAATCTATCCGCTGAATAGATTCAGATTCAGATTCATTTATTGCTGATTGAAAATTGACATTATATTTTACAAATTTTCTTTGTATATAAATAAAATGCATTCACAGAAAGCTTGTCAGGTACATACAATAAATTTGTTACAATAATTTCTAATAATAATAATTAACAAGGACAGACAGAAATACCAATTTAAAACAATATTGATCGTAGTAATGTCAAAAAAAAAGTCAGAAACTAGAAAAATAAAAATATACGCAAATATAGCATAATGTCGGGATGTCAAAACATATCAATTTCATGTCAAATAAATGAATAAAAATACATATATGTCAAACGTGCAAGAAATATAAAAACGGAAAATTACAGTAATAACCTGACTCTGACTTTAAGTATCATAATCCTAGATTATGATACTTAAAGTTAAAAAACCAAAAAAGTAATAATATATTAATTAATTTTAAATAGCATCAAAAATAAATTGTCTAATATTGTTTTTGTTCGGTAAATTCCTTTACTGAATATAGCGACTTTAACAGTAAAAAGTCTTTCAATCGGTGTCCAAAACCATCGTCCGTTGATTCATTTCTGAGACTGGCGGGTAGTCTTTCGTAAAAAGCGGGGCCTATTACGCGCGGTGACTTGTCGAGGAGCGCGAGGACATTTTTAGAGTAAAAAAATCGGAGAAAAGGTAACAAATATGGTCACATTAGCTGGTATATAAATAATGCTTAGTAGGTATCTAACATATTCTACCGGAAACCGGTGTACGAATTTTATACAATATTTATTCGTTAATATCTAGACTTAACGCATTTATAGGTTTTAGGTATTTAATATGTATTACTATTATTATTATTTTATAACATTAATAGAATTTAAATTATTTAGCATCTAAATATTATAAAGGTAAAGACATTTTAATTACTTAATATCTATTAAATCTACATGTATACTTTTTGTTAGGAATTCCTTAGTTGTATAGATACTTACATTGTTCAGTTAGCCGTTAGCCACACTTTCAATGTTTTACAGAACTGTGTAACCGGTAAACTGGTTATTTCTAGTGGTATAGTTATAATATAAATCAATACGGCCGGCCATATAATAACAGAAATCTCTATATAATTTTACTTTCGGACCACGCATTTTAAGAGGCAGATGGGTTGCAGCAATTGTTCGTTTTCATGGCCTTCCATTATTTTAATTGTATTTGTTATTTAGAGAAAAATGAACCTTATCAGTAGATAACCCTTTCAATCTGCATCACAAAATACGGCACGTTATTTTTTGTCACATTTGACCGGTTCGAGTGTCCCGACTGAGGCAAGCGATTTTTCATAAATCCATAAATGCAGAATTTGTTGTTTTTAAAAACAAAGGAAAGTCCCCTTTACACAGAATGTGCTATTTACAGTATTTAAGGTAATAGTTGCCATCCATGTGGCATTCTATCTTTCCGCCCTGTAAAAGGTACTCGTAAAAAGCAAAAACGCACACAATATCAACACAGACTTCAAATGAGGCACAGAAAAGGCAAAACAGCTTTTCTCCGATTTTTTTACTCTAAAAGTGTGCATCACGCACACAGCGACTTGAGTATTTTCTATTGTAGATTCAACTTAACTCTTGCATTTGGACTTGGAAACCGCAATCAATTACTTATCAAACTTGGTGAAATTAAACTGATTATGATGACCATGCTAAAACTCTGTAAAACTACACAAGATAGGTACCTATGCACTCAACAACGCGGAAATGCTGCGATAGGTAATAGGTGTACGAATGGGATATCCGGGCCAATCCCTTCATCACGTCACGTAGTTTCACAAGCACAACGGGTAAAACAAGCACCTGTATAATATAATACTTGAAACATTAAGATGAGCCGCTTTGCCTCCCGCACCTGTGAGAAAAGCGAAAGGACTGGACGCCCGCTTTAATTCCAAGAGGTCTAATCTGAGTAGTAGGTAACCCATCCAGCTAGGTATGCCATTCACAACCTGTGTCGTCGACCCCTCTCTAATCGCTCGCCTCTCGTATTTGAGGTATATCTCGACGCAGAAATCCGTAACAATCCGCGTAAATAGAGATCAGATCAGACTGGTCCATCCCACTCAAGTGGGTCGGTAAGTGTTGTGAACACTAAGACCTACGGCCCACGGCCAGTGCTTTCATGGCGCATCACGTGCGTTTAACTCGTATTCTCGCGGGAGAAAGAATGGTCGGTGAGCGGTTACCGGCCCTGTTGGCGCGAATCGCGATCGCAGACAGAAGACGGTCCGCGCAGCGTCGTCGCGCATGCGCCAGTTTCGATACCGGTGCGTTTTACCGGGAAACTAATGCATGTTCGAAATTCTTGGAGGTACATTTCTTAATTTCGTTTTGAAATCGAAGACGGTAAATTAAATAGTGTCTAACGAAGTGTTCTTGTGAAATAATAACACCAGTTCAATATTATTCTATAAGCATTATTTTATTCGAGCGTACCTGCCATCCGTTCAAAATGGTAAGTGAATAAAATCCTAATTAATCCGTTGTAGTAGGCTAGTAGGTAAACAAAAGTCGTGAATGCATAAGTTATTAAGTAGGACTATCAGCCATTGGTATTGAGGGAGAGTACCTTAGGGACTGCTTACGATCCTCTTTTCCAGTCCGCTTTCAGTCAATATACGTCTGGGCTTACTCAAGCTTATGCAAAACGAAAGGCTAAGTAATTGTATTTTAATCCACCATATTCAAAACAGTGCTAAAGTTACCCACCAGTGAATCTTGCTTGCTAACTGGAGTACCTACATGGATAGAGAGAGCAAATGGTTCTCTGCCGGTAAAACATTATATAAACTCTATCAGCAGGGCGATTTCAAAAATGTTTAACCTTTGCGTTAAACCTGACTATAAGGTGGGCTCTGCTTATAACTAAAAATATGTACCTACACTGACTTTTCTTCTCAGAATTTTTTAAATTTTTAGTTTATGCTTACGCAGGATCGGAAACCCTTTCCAGTTTAATAGGAGAAAAAATTGTGTCCCAAATTTGTATGTACGCGGTGATTTTTAATTCGTGATCAGGAATCATTTTTTCTGATTCAGTAATCGATGCCAAACACGATTAACTAGTAGGTACCTAGTTACCCAAATAAAACAAACTTCCTTTTTTTTCTGAATCAAACTGAAAAAGGTAAGCATACTTTTTAATTAAAAGTCATTGTCACCCTTTTCTACAGGGTGTGGCCTGTAATATGAGCAATAAATGAAACGGTGAATTATTAAGCCAATCAGCAATCAGTGCTAAGACGTTTATAAAAAAAACCGGCCAAGTGCGAGTCGGACTCGCGTTGCAAGGGTTCCGTACATCACAAGATTTTAAACATTTTTTTTTACTAACGGAGCGTTTTTGACGTTTCATAAAAATAAGCTGATTTGATTTTAGTCAAATACCGTATTAAGTCCGACTCACTTGACTGCACATTTCTAATAGGTTTTCCTGTCATCTGTAGGTCAAGAACTATTTTGTGTATTATTTTCAAAATTTTAGACTCAGTAGTTTCGGAGATGGGGGGAATGGTCATTTTTTGGCTATTTTCTAAAATAATTTCTAAACTTACTTCTAAAATTACAAAAAAAAAAATATTTTAGATGCACACAATGAGCTCTTTCATTTGATATGCAACGCGATAGTATGTGCAAAACTTTATTTTTTAATTTTCTCATTTCCCCCACAAAAGTGGCCCCCATGTTTAAAATTCATTTGTTTGCGTTACATGTTCCTCTTTGGGTCACAAATTGACATATGTGTACCAAATTTCAACGTAATTGGTTCAGTCGTTTCGGAGAAAATAGGCTGTGAAGGACGGACAGACAGACGCACGAGTGATCCTATTATAAGGGTTCCGTTTTTTCCTTTTGACGTACGGAACCCTAAAAAAAAACTTAACAGTATGCCTGGCTTCTTGAAACACTTCGGAGACAGGAGACAGATTCGCAGTTATATTGAGAATAACTGCGGATATTCTATGGAGTCATCCTTTAAATTTATTGCTCCTATTTTAAATCTATGATACTAAAATCTCCTTGCAAACTTAGTTTTATAAACCAACCGAAAAAATCTTGTGACCACGAAAGTATGGTCAAATTAAAATACTATGATTTATAGTTAAAAATTCCTGTTACAAACTGACAATTTAAACTTTCGCGCCTAAACGGATCTACAGTTCCTGTGACGTCACTCCCGTCTGTCACTCGCCATAATTGTTTGTTCGTGGTTGGTCCCTAGATGTCATAGAGTTGCCTAAGTTTTGACTTTTGGCAGTAGGAGAGACGTCACCAGGCGCTGATTGTTGGATTTAAACATGTTCCGTTTTACATTACTTCAAATCGTAATTATTGTTTGAAATTAGCATAAAGTAAAACCGTTTCAGTAGCTATTATTTTATGTTTTTTCAACATATTGGTCACAAAATAATGGTAAATATTATAGCTGCATCTTCCCTATTGTCAATGTAGAGATGTTAGAGTTTATTGACGTAAGACCTATCAAATTTCCCGTCAAGCAAAGCGCTGAAATTTGACGTATTTATCTACTTAACTTCAAGTAATATCGGCTGACCATTCATTAAGTGGAAAGGTAGGTATTAGTTAACAATGTTAACACATTATCCTTGAATTTAATTACTTAACTAAACAGTGATGTACCTATTTGCATGAGATCTCACCCATTGAAATCTGTTATGGATATTAATATTTTTCGGCTCCTGATCACGGATTAAACATTACAGTGTACGTTATAGGTATTTACTTATTCTGTTACTTTTCCTCACATGCTTGTATTAAAAGTAAAGGAATGGAAAAAAATAAGACTTTTTTCTGCTAAATATTACCTAGTATGAATAGTTTCGATTTTGCTTAGCAAAAACCTGAAAAGAAAAGTCAGTGTACAAGGCCCAGGTAAACGTTCCATCCAACTTTAGACACCCTAATTGACACCTGTTCACCTTTATTGCCTTGCATGTATTAAGATAGAAGGTATCAAGTATTCGGTCAGCGTCAAACATTGTGACGATTATTATTATACACCTCTAATTGATGTACCTACTATTGAATTGACTATTGACTTGTTAGCTTATTATTATATTTGTTCCGAAAGTTCCAATTTAGTCCAGTATGCCCTTTTGGGCATAAGAAATTTGGAATGTTAGTAAAGGGAATAGATGCGTTGCATTGTTGCGCTGATGGCCGAGTGGAGGTCTCAGTGCGGTCACAATTTTGCAACGAATCAGGTAGGTACGCGATTTGGAACAGCCTAACCTAGGTATTTGTTAGGCGATCTACTTAAGGTTAAGTTCTATCGTCAAACCGCTTATCTCATCTCTCACTTATAATAAATCTCTAAATTAAAAAAAGAATCAGCCAGTATCAAACTAAGCATTGGTGTGTCCCGAATAATCTCAGCTTCCCATGAACGGAAAAACATGTAACTTTTTTTATAAGGACATTATTACTCTAGCTTCCGTTTAGGATAGCTTTCATTCGACTGCGACGATTAATTAATTTTCGGAAACATTTGACTCATTAAATTATTTATTTCTTCTGCTACAAATCGTAGCCGCCATATCTGTCAACTGTCAGTGACGTCAAAATAGCGGGCTTGCCTTAACTATCACAACAGTAATAATTTCGATACGGTGTTGTGATAGACCTTCACAAAACGCATATTAAATCCTAAAGCATATAAAAATAATCGATTCTGATATGGAAACTTATATGCGCTAAATTCGTGTTGAGGCGTAAATTCAATAAATGTATCAACAAATTTCAACAACATAACGTCAAACGTCGAAAGTCTGACTCTTCCTCTTTTTTATGGAATGGCATAGCGCTGTTTTCGCGTTCAGCCATAAAGTCTATTTGAGTTTCTGCAAGATTACACGCTGAGTATTTTTTATGTTATGATACTGCACGGCTATCACAGGACGGCGCTCGAGCTCTCTCGATTTTTCTCGCACTATACGTCTCTTTCTAAGTTGTCAAATAAGAGAGAGACGGATAGTTCGAGAAAAATCGAGAGAGCTCGCGCGCCGTCTTGTGATAGCCGTGCTGGTTTGTCAGTAAGTATTTATATTTATCAGCAATAAACAGTATGTATTAATTAAATCAGTAGAACGGGCCTATTATAAACATTAATTATCAAGCGCGTCAGTATTAAGGCGGTATTATAACTTCGTACTTCGCGCCTTCAAGTTGACATTCAGCCAATATAGACACAGAAATTGGCCAACATACAGGAAAACACTTTTATCATAAAGCCTGCAACACACATTCATTAAGTTGACAATGGCGGGAACATACACAAGATTTGGCAGAATGATAGCGATCTGAAATATTGCAATATGAAAAAAATTAACATATTGCTTTAATATTTTTATTAATTCCTAAATACATCTTTACCTGAGAGTCGGAGTGACTCAGAAAATCAATAAACATTTCATGCTGCAGCCTGTGTCCTACCTGTTGTATCTATTGCCACAAACATATACTAAACTTTTACCCCCTTATTCATAAGACTTAAAATAACTCTGTTAAATAAAACGAATTTTGTTCCTTTCTTACTATTTAAATAACAGTGACAGATAAAGACATATTTAGCTAAAATAGGTTTATTCAACGTTTTACTTGATAGGCTAAATTAGAACTGCATGTGTCCTATGTCCAAGAGAAGAAATGCGTTAACTCCCACCACATTACCATGCAAACGAAGTCGCAGGTACAGCTAGTGTAATCATAACTGCGCAATTGGACTTTGCATCCATTTTAGCCCCCCACGAAAACGAGGGATATTTTATGAATCTGGGTGTCCTCTGGGGCATTGTACCTATCTCCCAAACAGATAACCCATTTGAGCGCGCTTTTTTTTTTAATTGGTAGACTTGTCTGTCGAGATAAATAAATACATAAAATAAATCAATATTTTGGGACAATCTCACACACATCGACTAAGTCCCAAACTAAGCAAAGCTTGTACTATGAGTACTAGACGACGATATACATACTTATATAGATAAATAAATACATAGAAAACATCCATGACTTAGGAACAAATATTCATGCTCATCACACAAATAAATGCCCTTACCGGGATTCGAACCCGAGACCTCCGGCTTCGTAGGCAGGGTCACTACCATATTTGGGAAACAGCTAGCTTTTATGTAAAACGGCGGATGAATACTATTCCACTGTGACATATCTAGGTTACTATTAAGTTGTCCAGTTGTGACAGGACAGTTAACGAGTACAAATACCTATCGACTATAATATAAGTGTAGCCACTTATTATTAACTTTTTTTTTTAATTACAAAACAGACGTTTAAAAAATGATTTATTTCAAACATCAAGATCCAGCTAATCCAGTAGGTACAGTCAGCATCATATAGTTAGTAGCAGCCAAAGTAGCCAAATATATCGGAACACGTCTTTATTACTATGGAAGTAAGGAAGTGTTACGATATATTTGGCTACTTTGGCTGCTACTAAGTTGCAAACTGCTACGTTTTGCATGTAGGTACACGAAGTAGATGCCTTGTCTAGAGATAGGTTGCTTAAATAAGACCTATAATTTCAGTACAATTAAGTCATTAGATAGTTGACTACACGATCTTCAATTAGGTAAAGTGGGAGCTAGTTTACTAATGCAGGCAAATGAAATGCGCCTCGTGTATCTAGTTATCTTTGTAATTGAACTTATTATAGCAACATTTGTTTTAGCAACGATTATTTACTGTGAATTAGTGTACGATACATAATATGTTGTTACAGATTTGGTAAAGGAAGTTAGTCGCTACATGCGTGCGCTCGTAAGGGACAGAAAGGCTAAAATGCAGCAAAATTGAAGACTTGTTTTAAGTGTTTTACAAATAAACATTATCTCCATCTACTTCATTTGGGTGGGAAATAGTTTAGTTTGCCACAACCTCGTATCAAAATGGGTCCGTAATTCTTGTCATTTCACGCATTTAGATGATGATTTACACTCAGGAGCGAAAAAAGCTCTCGATTTGAAAGGCAATTTATATTATAAATAAAGCTAACCCAATTAAAAGTATAAATATATATGTATTTTATTTTTTGGAGTCTTAATTCAGTCTATTTTATTAGAGGAAGTGAGGCAGGTGCAGGGCTTGAGTTGCACATTCTAAAACAGGTGTACTGTCAGTGAATTCCGATCTATGAATGAAAATTTTGGGATTGTCGTCAGACCTTCGACAGAATGACTTAGACAATCCTACAAATCATTCATGCAATTCTGTCAGAGACGGAACGTCCAAAAAGCAGCATGTGACGGCAATTGACCATATAAACAATGATCGTGATCAGCACGATCCTTTTCGAAGACTCACGTGAGTAGGGTGCTTAATTGAACAGCAAATATTGAACTTAACGAAAGTGCGTATCGATGTCAAATCAGCCGAATCTTAGAAAACCATGACGTGCCATTAATTAAAGTGTTTACGTGATCTACTAGGCGATAAATAGATATGACTGATTGCATCAATGACCTGTGGAAACCGTGGAGTAAAATACATACGGGCTTACAGAGACACCTTTTTTTTCGTGGAGAAAACCCAGCTCTCGAGGGAAGTTTGTAGCTCACGTAAAAAGCTTTACGTCGGCCGCCATTCTGGGGCACATAGGCATCAGCCAAGTGGTATATTAATCCGCTTTTTATGGCAGGCGGCGGAGACCGTAAACCTTATTCTACAGGTTTTTGTGACATTTTCTTGACAACTTTCGTGTTATACTTACTTTTGATTCGGAGGCTTCTTTATCGAAGATCAATTTACTTACCATAACTTTAACTTATTTTGACAGGTGATGCCAAAACGTAAAAGTGCCAAAAGGCAGTTGAGGTCCGTATAGAATAGAATTAATAAAATGATACAAACCTTGGATGCCTAGCTCCAATTAATTACAAAAGTAGGCTTAAGGCGGATATTGGTGGACGCGATGGCGATGAAGCACCTATAATTAAGAAGATAAAGAACTCTCGTATGCAAACGATCTAATCCAATTGGTAATAAAAATAATTATGAAGATGAATGAACTCATATCCTGATTGATCGGTACGATAATATGGTAACCCCTGAACCGACGTGAGCGGCCCCGAATATCTAGCAGTAGTAATTAGTAGTATAACAAATGACTGCCGAATTTCTGTAGCACGCTTAACGTGATGGTCCTTGGTACATTAAATATCTTCAGTCGATCGCAATTAAACGTTAACCTTGTTATTTCCACTATTTTATTGATGAACACCAGACAACAGAATGTATAATGTACTACGAAACGTTTTAATTATTTAACTAATATGTTTAATACTTTTAACATCTTCGGATGATTGACAGCGAATCGATCGGCGGCAATTATGACGCGGGAGCTACTACCGGTATTCACGGAAAAAATTAAGTCATTCTTAAAAAAAACATACATACCTACCGACAGTCACGTGCCTAAAACTGCTTCTGAGATCCTGGTGATGTACCTAGTAGTTAATTCTTTTTTTGGACGAACAATATATACTCTATTTCAAAAAAATGCTTAAAATGCCAATTAGTACTAACTACTTATACGAAACAGACAGTAAATAAATCGGTGCGGAGAGACGGCACGAATGTTGTCCTTGCCGTTGCGCAATGAATCGAATCGTAACTATCTGTCAAAATACAAACCATTGTGCATCTCTGATGTGGATCACGATCTATTAAACCAGCGATCAAGTTGAGGGCCTAATTTATACGATAAAAAGTGGGGATGTAATAAAACGTTTTTATTCAAGGCGCGTTTTCCTTATAGCTACAATGTTTCTAACGAAAGATGTCATGAACTAAAAGTAATCTAAATAGAATGACGCAAGATCGCGTGACTGAAGAATAAAAATTCCGTTCTTTGTGTATACTAAGATTTCTAAGCCGTTCTAGTCCTGGTGTGGAAATGCTTTTTTGGTATTTCATTCATTCGCTTTTTGGATCGTGGATGTTGATGCACGTATACTGTACCTTCGTACAGATGCATAAGGTACACACACTATGACTTACGTACACTGAGAAAACGTACTTATTGATAACTAGCTTCTGCCCGCGACTCCGTCCGCATGGAACTCGTTTATATCGTAGCTCGATATACAAACTTTCATCCACCATTTCACCCCCTCAGGGGATGATTTCCGGGATAAATCTATCCTATGTCCTTCCCCGGGATTCATGTATCTCCATACCAAATTTCATCTCAATCGGTTCAGCGGTTTAAGCGTGAAGAGGTAACAGACAGACAGACAGATATACACACTTTCGCATTTATAATATTAGTATGGATTCCAATTGATCGACGCTGACGTTAATAACGATCAAAGATTATCTATATCTTTTTAACCTTAGAAGTTAACACAATTACTAATAACGTCGCAGTTTCTACACAGAAAAAAAAAGTACCTACTTGATTCGAGGTAAATATTCTGGAACCAAGATTTTAATTAGAAAGATGTTCTATTATCTCGAATTAAGCTAAATCATCAGATTCAGATTTTTTATTTGTGAAACATAGGTAATACAAAATTGGTCTTACATAATAAGTACTTATACATGAACCTCTATGTTTTGCCGATTGGCATTCAAATATCAATGTCAAAGAAGTTACAAATTTATAACATAATCATTAAACACGAGCATATAAGTACTTTAAAAATGTCAATTAGAATATAAATTTTAGATGTGTCATTCATAAAATCCTGAATGGAGTAGTAAGTAACATTTTTCAACCAGTAACGTTGTAAATTTTTTCTTAAAAGGTTCTTTTTCCAGTTCAATTATGTGTATCGGTATTTTATTAGGCGCCATTCCTAATAAACTTTGCGGGCTAATAATGCAGTTTTACACTCTTTACACCACGTAACTGGTTTCGGACTTTGGTACTGTATGCGAGTAGGGAGCTTGCGTGTATCCGTAATTTTATTAAATAAGTCAGGATTACATTTAACAAAGACTGCACTGCAGCTTCCAGAATATATAAGTATACAGGGCAGGGTAAGGATCTTGAGCGACTTAAAATAATTACGGCAGCTGTCTGTTATATTTAAGTTACACATGGCTCTTATGCACCATTTTTGGGCTTTAAAGGCTGTTTCCTTATCGACGGAATTTCCCCAAAAAAGAACACCATACCGCAGTGTCGACGCAACAAGTCCATGGTAAGCAACAAGTACAGTCTTATTGTCTACTGTTTTTGAAAGTTTGCGGAGTGCAAAAGCTGATTTGCATCTCCAGCCAAGATAATTTTTCACTTAGTTCGATAGAACCATCCTTCAATATGGTAACTGTTCTATTCAAGATCTTGGCGGTCTTCTTAATTTATAACTTGATTCCAGTTGTTTTTGTTTAGTTTTATTCTACTACTAAGTGCACAATAAAAATAATTGGGTAACCACTTAACCACTTATGTCAAACAAAACTTTAGCCTTGTTATGCCTTCGTGCGAGTAAACCAACACCCCGTGAAAGAGACACTTTTATATTTTCCGCGCACGAGAAAACGAGATGCAACAAGCTTAAAGGTTAGCTTTTTTGAACCAATTTTCAATTTCAATTTGTGAAGTTTTTTTAAATTTTCATAAGTGAAATTTTAGAGAATTTTACAATTAGAGATAGAGAATTAGAAAGATTAGAAGATTAGATAGAGAATAGAGATAGAGAGAGATCGCGCAGGCAGCTTTCTCGCTCAAAGAATAGCGATTGCTATTCAGCGCGGGCATGCTGCCTGTATGATGGGCACCCTGCCTAAAGGGCAAAGTTTTGATACGTTTTTCTAATTGTACGTATTCCTAATTTCCATTTAAATAGCTTTACATATGGGATAAATTACTAAAAAAAAATTTTTTTATGGGTGCACTCCGTACCTCAAACTGAAAGTCAAAAAAAAATCTTTCATTGCAAGCCCACGTGTGGCACATCAATCGCTATCGATTTTGAAAAAAAAAAAAAAAGGTTTCTCAGCATTTTTTTGATTCAATAAATAGAGTCAGAGGTAATCGCCCCGAAAGTCACTAAAATTGTGTCCCCTCTCTAATTTCTGAACCTGTATTTTAAAAATATGAAAAAAGTCATGGACATAGGGCTTATTAAATTCTTTCAGCGAAAATTGTTTTGAACAAGATCGGTTCAAAGGTTTTAGAAGTATTTCTAAAAAACTGCCTACCTTAAAGAAAACGACTTAAGTGCCATAAGATTTCAGTAACGATACGACCTTTTTAATAGGCACGGAACCCTTCGTTGTGCGTGGTCCGACACGCGCTTGACCGCTTTTTATATAAATAAAAACTTATTAACATCATCCAAAAAAAAAGTTTTGATACATTTTTCTAATTGTAAGTATTCCTAATTTCCATTTAAGTAGCTTTACATATGTGAGGTGGATGTACTTTTTATATGAATAAAAACTTATTAACTTCTTCTTCTTAAAAAATTTTAATAAATAAAATCTTGTTATGTCGATTAATAACGAATTGTATAAGTGGGGTGAGGTAAAAAAGGAAAATAAAGATCCAACTTGGGTTTTTACCTATCGACGAAATTTTAAGCAATCATGTTTTGGTTGTATCAGACTAACAATCATATACTCAAGAATCATATTTTATTGTTTTCTAATTTAGTCAGAACGAGTTTACATATAACGCGATATTTTCCAGTGCACACCCTTAAGCAAATACATGTAATGAATTAGAAATCCACGTATCAAAACCAATTTGGTACAATTAATAACGAGCGGTTACTTAATCAATGAACACTCATACTCAGGTGTGAAGACACGAGTTATCCTTGGAGTTTCTTAGTGATTGTTTCAGTTGTTTATGATTACTAGGTGATTGAAATAAGGCTGCAATAATCGGCCGAACTTAGGTTTTGAAAAGGTTGTTGCCCCGTGTGGTGTCGGGTTAGAATAGCACCACCCCCTTTCTTCCTGTGGGTGTCGTAAGAGTCGACAGTGTTAAAGTAAAGGCTAGAAACCTGTCACTGCGATATCATATTTTGTCGATCTTTTAAACCTACATTTATGCTCAAAGTGGTACACAAGTTTAATGTGCTCTGTCTACCCCTTTTAGGGATAAAGAGGTGAATGTATGTATGTATGTATGGTTATTGTTCCTCTTCTACACAACTTAGCTCTTCAGTATTCTATCCATTTTCATTCATAAAGGTCATCCCCCTAAAAGGATCAATGGCATTTCAACTGACCCACACACATGATTTTGACACAAAGAAAAGACACCATTCGAATAGGTACGAGTAGGTTGCATTGAATTTGTAATGACAAACACTAAATACACTGTACCACTGGATGCGCAAGGTGAGTAACTTCTAAACGTCGAGTCTTATTATGACAGGCATTTTTAATTATTTTCTAATTTACTCCACATTCATTATGTTTTTAAGAGTCCCCACAACGATCGGCTGAACTGGACTCTCCATACAAACGTAGTTTGATACTTATTTTAAAACATGAAACTTTTTTATGCATAATGGCGTCTTTCATATTATAGATCGGACACTAGTTTTTGTTGCTGTAAATTATAATAGAAATATAATAGAAAAAAAGACCGGGTTGCACTCCGGGAGTGCCGGCAGAAGTGAAAAGTGAAAATGTTTATTTTGCAAAAAAAATTGTTAAAGTCTCTAAAATCGCACATGATAAACCAGGAACCTTTCTGGGTTCTAGTTTGATACCAGTCTGATAAATTAACGAGATTCCCCTTTGATTTACCTAAGTCAGGTAAAATCATGACGTCCGATCCAGGTAATCATAGTATTGCAGATGCGTAAGGTGAGATCTCACCTTACGCATCTGACGTCACAAAAATCTGTGGCGATTTTCACAATTTTTCCCCATCCCAAAAAGTGCCCAGCGCCGCTATAGTACATTACTTACCGAGGGCTGTAAAATAAAGAAAGCCCGAAATCGCAGGTATTTGTGACCCGAGCGTCAGGCGAGGGTTGTAAATATGCGATAGAGGGCTTTCTTTTTCACTGCCCGTGGTGAGTACACAATTTTACGTCTTCATCTGGCCACAATGCGAGTTTTACCGTACGCGCAGCGTGCGTTAAAACTCACATTATGGCCAGGTGTGAAGTAAAAGAACTTTTCACTTCAAAAAATTTAAAGATTAGAGTACAAAGTATACAAACTACGTGTGTATGGAGAGACGAGCATCGTGGCGACCCTTAATATATTTATAGCACTATGGTTAGGTCAGATTATGCTACACAAATTATACTTTCTGACAGCCAATCGAGTTGAAATGTTGGATATTTAAGGGGGCGCATTGGAAATTATGACGTGCTTTGAAACGCCGTTCTGACTAGATTAAGAAACAATTAGGTCTGGTTTTCAGATATATGTATGATTATTGACTATATGATTGTTTATCTGATTTAATCGATAGGTACATGTAACATGATTGCCTAAAACCTCGATAGAAAAAAAAACCAAAGTTGGGTCTGCATTTTCCTATTTTTACTCAGCCTACTCAATCAATACATTATTTAACGAACCAATTAAGTTAATAATAAGGTATTTTATCACATCTAAAATCTCACTTAATCCTACTAATATTATAAATGCGAAAGTTTAGATGTTTGGATGTTTGTTACTCAATCACGCTTAAACGGCTGAACCGATTTGAATGAAATTTTGCACGAAGATAGTTTATAGTCTGGATTAAAATATAGGATAGTTTTTATCCCGAGTCCACCCAGACGAAGTCGCGGGCGGAAGCTAGTGAAATATATATAAAACTTCAGTAAGTTGTGTATTTATCGAAATTTGTCCAAAAAAGCCATTCCCGAAGAGTGTTGCATCTTTTTTTCTCGTGCGCGGAAGCCATAAGCATGTCTCTGTCAAGGAGCCGTGTTCAACTCGAATCAAGGCATCCTCTTGAGTAAGATTAGCCTGTTGGACAGAAACGCTATCATGCAAGCTGGGCAGCTCCGCTATTCTGTAACTTGCTTTAAGCTTACCTCAACGCTCACCCACAAATATATCTTGACGCCGCGATTCGTAGTAATTAAGCGTAGGTAACGGGTGGGGTGAGGCGCATGAGCGCGTTAAGAATAACAGCCCAGATGACAATGCAATATGATGGTACCATCCAGATGGCAGGCATTTATGCGAATGACTACAGTAGTAGTGTAAACATGGGTAGTTTGGCAACCGTCTTCCAGGCGGAGACATACGCCATAATTGTGAACATGTCGTCAGCAAAGAGGTACCAAAATCGCACATGATAAACCAGAAAGCTTTCTGGGTTCTAGTTGTATACCAGTCTGATAAATTAACGAGAATCGACCCTTTGATTTACCTAAGTCAGGTAAAATCATGACGTCCGATCCAGGTAATTATAACTAGTATTCCAAATTAATTAACAGCGGTCTTAGTTAGTAGGGATTTCTCAATAAAATTTGAGTGCATCTGGTATCGAATCGTGACCAGTACCTGTACGTAGTATTCGCATATTTCATACCTACATCGTGTTAGGCTTAGGGTACACTGCATTGTCTGTGTGTAGGTACTAAGTAGTACTACTAACCATACTGACAGAGATAAAGTCTGTGATATTGTAGCTTTGTAAGTTTGTATGTCCTTGGGGGTAATCCCCGGTACTACTTACTTACATGATTTCAAAAATACTTTCACCAGTAGGTAATTTTTAGAGTGGAATATCTATATTGCGTGGCTTTGCTGTCGCGGGCAGCAAGTTTTAAACAACTTTTCGTGAATGTTGTACTTTATTACCTAAGTAGTACAAGTGCCAAAAATAGGAAATTCGCAACGAGTGGTGATAAATTAAAACACGACCGAAGGGAGTGTTTTAAATCGACACGAGTTGCGAATTACGTATTCGCACGTGTATCGTACAACGTTTTACTGTACATATGGCTCTTTAAAATTTCGACATATGCACGGAAAGTGCTCTTTCCGCACTAGTGCAGAAAAGTAGCACCATATGTACTGTAAAATATTTTTGCACAGTGATCAATTACGTGTTGAGGCGATTTTAACGATCACGCATACCAGGGAAATGTTAGTGATCCTTCCGTCTGTAGTGTCATACCAGCTGAAGAGGTACCATAATGATATTGTATTTTATCATCTGACTCAAATAAACGTACGTAAGTACATCTCGATTTGACCCCAGGTCAATTTTGATTTGCAAGATTTGACTTAAAGATACTAAATGTACTCAAATAGTATCTACGGGTCAATTTCCCAAGCAATAAATTTTGATGGCAAGACTGAAAACGCATGAGCAGAAAGCTTAAATAATAAAGGACTATTTTTTTGGGAAACATTTCCCAGTTGGCTATCTCGGGCAACAGCTAAAATTCAAATATTTATTCAATTAATAATTAAAGAAATTAATGGAGGACTAATTTCTCATCAAGGTGGGTTGTCCGGAACCCAGTTTTGTTTGGAAAATGCCGCCTAAGTCGAAAACTATGTGTGACGATAAAAATCTTTTACCTCCATTTTAACACCATATAAATAGGGAACAAAAATATGACTCGTTATACATCTCATTTGTACCCGCCCCTTTAATTATGTACCAATATGTTTGTCCGGAGAAACTTTTTCATTACCGCGGACAAGGTTTGTCAACGATTTAATTGCTAAGTTTGAATCGGTAATCTATATCTTTATGGTTTTTTATTTGTTGTGATTGAAATTCATATATAACATGTATTCGATATTCGTGATATCAAGAGTTGCATTGGTTTAATCATAAGCGGTTTAATATGTTCTTAAATATTTTTTTATCCAATGTTTCTCGGTGTAGTAAAATGGCTTTAATACCCCCTGGAATGAAAATAACACCGGAATGATTTAAAATGTAGCTTCACTTCATTAAACAAATAAATTATTTATTTTATTATAATGTATACTTATTTGATCTAAGTGTATATAACTATTATCCAGTATTTTTATTTTAAATAGATGTTCCGCTCTATTGATTTTGGTCAACTTACTTGATCGTTTACGCTTGAAGAACATAAAAATATTTAATTTTATTTATTCAATCAGACTACAAATACTTCTTCTCAGGGTTAGCTTAATTAGTTTCACCTAAGATGAGTTTGAAAAATAGAGGCAAAAAATATAAGAAGACTAAGAAAAAATATAATATATTTAATTAAAGTGTCTCAACTCTTCCTAGTTAATTTTCTATACAAAATGTTTTTTTCCTCGAATAAGCTAGAATAAGCTTCAATCTGAAGAATGTTTCAAATGTGACCTTTGTAATGAAAAAGGGTTTAAATTCAATTTAGTTATATGGAATTATACTGATTATAACTTTCGCTATTTACGCTCATTACTTTAATAAAACTGGACTTAACCGCGTATATTCATATTGGAAAAAAAATTCAGAAACAATACGAAGATTTAAGAATTATATAATAATTTTAAAATGAATTTTTCGATGTAAACTGTTTTCGTGTTGTTTTAATGTGTAAAAAGAAAACAAGTCCGTTTTTCTAATTGAAAAATATATTTTGAATGATGAGGCATGACCTAGGCATTATCCATATGAACATTTTGAATCATATTGCAACAATGGTACTTAGATCTTATGGTTATGTTTATGTACCTATAAATATAAAAATATGTCTGATATTTAAATACTGAATAACTTAAAAATACATATTAGTTTTTTTTATATGTGACTGATTATTTTAAGCCATTTTATATTGTATGATTATTAAGTTTCCTGGTGAATCAGTTTCTGTTACTAAATATGTTGTTTTTGTTTACTAGAAAGATTATGATTATGTTTTTTAAAGTTTATATTATAACTCATTTTGAACAAACGTTTCAATTATTATTTGCTGTCATACTTTTAACATTTAAAGCAATAATTGTTGTGCTAGGAGTTTTATTATTCCATAAAAACTAAAGAAACAAAAAAATAATTTGAGATTAGAAGGTATTGGTTTATTTTACCCATAAATATTTTTATTATAAAAAAGTGAATACAGACTAAACTTGTTAAATACTAGGTGAAGCTGTAAAAATAAATAATTAAATCATTTTAAAACCATTTTTTTTATTCTGGTGTACGATATTTCGTTACGGCGTACGTTTTTATCATGCCGGTGTATATTTATCATTCCGTTGTGAGTTTCATTTTTCACTCTCTATTATCTCAAAAACTATTTAAGATATCAAGTGCCCTTTTAAAGGATTTGCATAATACTGTCTGAACTATCTGTTGACATTAAAAAATCCACGAAAAAAACCGAAACAAAGGATCACACCGGAATGATGCAAAAAACGTGTACTGTTGAAATTGACCCCTACAAACAAACCTTCATATAGTTACCTACATGTGAAGTTAAAAAGGCAGCTCCTTTTTAACTTCACATGATTTTGATTCAATTGTATTCTGTTTACCTTACCTAGTAATTTTTCATTAGAACCATCGAGGAATCAACGAAAAACATCATACATCATACATGTAGTAGAGTCATGTCTCGTGTAGGTAGCCTATTGGGTTTAGAAAACCTCCATTTCATTAAGCAAGTAGTTCTCAAAGATATAAGGTAAACGTCCCAATCAATCCCTATATTTGACGCCGTAATAAAAAAAAAGGAACATAATCAAAATAGTTTATTTGGTATCTCAATTCGTATTAGTTCACCTCTATTGGTTCGTTAGACTATCGGTTAGCCTAGTGAAGTGGGTAGTGAATGCTGCCTACGAAGCTGAAGGTCCTGGGTTCGAATACCGGTTTTCTGAGACTGATGTTTTCTATGTATTTAAGTAATTTATATTCAGTAAATATATCGTCGTCTAGTACCCTACCCATCCATAACACAAGCCCTATTGAGTTCGCTGAGGGGCTATAGTTTAATTTGTATAAGATTGTACCCTAATATTTATTTATTTGTTGTTATGAATAAGATTGATGTGTCAATTACGACTATTATGCCAGTGTAGAGCGCTGGAAAGTTGACATTTACCGTGTATAGATTTTGAATTGCCATAATTTACTTTAAAAAGAAAGTTTCAACCGATTTCAATTCAGTACCTTCTTCGCCAAGCCACATACATGAACATTTCCATATTTCCTTTCTGCTTTACCACGAACTGCTTTCCGAGAGCAAATGCGGTAAATATTTTAGAAAAAACCCAATTAGCTATGTATGGGCCGATACTATTTGTCGATTTCCATCGATTCCTTCAGGATCGCAGAAAAACCTTTGACACTTCATTAGTTACTACTTTAATGGAATTATATCAGAATCTTTGACGAACATACATCATACCATACGTCATCTGTGGTCTTCATCGTGTTCCACTTCACCAAACTTGCGATTTTCGAGGGTAAATAAGTACACCAGTGTACCTTCGAGAGCGAGCGGTAGCTTTTCCGAAATTTTCGTCCCTCCAAGACATTGCTTGATATTATATTAACTTTTACTCGGATATACATTCAGTTATAATACAAACAATAAGAAAACAAAAATTAAGCATTAACTAAAGTAATAGGTAACAATACGGAAATCACTACTCACGTGCCTATACAATTTGAAGGTTGTCCTCAATTTATATAATCAATCATCACCTCCATTCATATTTTTCCTCAGTGCGCAAGAAGCTTTAGCACTAAACAATCGTGGATATTATATCTTTACAGGGTTACTATCAAATTGCAGTCTCCGCTCACTTGTCTTAGTCGAGCTATAGTGAACGGCCTGCCAAGGGATTACGATCCTTAGCCAACATTTCTCAGAAGGTAATGCAATTTCATAGGAGTACCTTATACCTACTTACTCGGTGAATATGTACAGATGATCTTATTAAGAGGAAACACAAGGGCCGTTTTTCCATAGAAACGTAGTCCCCTGTTTTCTCCCTGGATAATGCCAGTAGAGCAATATTTTTTTCACCTCACCGGCTCGGAAAGGCTTGCTTTATCGCTCAAAATCTGCGGTCAAAAATGCATTATATCCGCTAGCGTGGAAAGAGTTTTTGAATTTGGAACGTGACGGTCAATCGCGAGATCCAACTTTTTCTTCTATACAGAATGAGAGGTCATTAACCTGCGTTCAGAAACTTATGGTGTTATGCCAATCATTCATTATTATAATGTTAATAAAATGCAATAAATAATATTTAATCTTTCTTAATTACATATGAAATAGTTATAATTAGACTGACTTACAAGGATACAATACAAATAAATAATTTAAACACGAAGTTTTATTTTTCAAAACTTTTCGCATATTGTAAATTTGGAACGCACCTTTAAAAAAGTTAATTTAAGAAAAAACTCATATACAGTTAATTTTGTTTTGTTCTAACTAAAGCCACAGCAAAATGATGGAAGTTATTTTTAGATTTTAGTGCAGAAGAAACACATATATGAATTTTAATGCCTGCTAAGTTAGCGGAAAAAGTTAAATATGCGTAGGTATTTGAGCCTTGAGTAGTGAGACTAGTGAGTGAGTACTTAGGTACCCAACAATACTTTGACTTTTTTATTGTAAGTACTTAAGCGTGGAGTTATTTAAAAATGCAAAAATGTTTATGTTACATTTTATAATTATAAAATGCTTTGATCTTGATAAGATGTAAACCAACCTTTATTGAAAATGAGTAAAAGGTCAAAATGACTTACATTGCATTTACAATTTTCCTCGCGGTGTTGAGGTGTAAAGCTGTGTGTTTCGCTCGGCAGCAAAGTTGTATGGGGTCTCGTGCCTTGAAAGCCTCGCTATGCTCAGGATTGTAGTTTTGAACCATTCGCTTCGCTCATGGTTCAATCTTACAATCCTTCGCTAGCTCGGCTTTCAATACAAGCACTTGCGCCAAACAACAACTTTGCAGCCTTGTATAACAAATAACTATTTTCCATAAGTAAATCTATGGCTACTATTGACATGTTCCTATGTTTTCCTTTTTTCATACATTTATTCTTAAAAGAGATATAAAATCGGCAGTAAAATATCGTTTTAAAAAGATATTAACCTTCAAAACCCTAAAAAAAATGACAGATTTTCCACTGTGTTCAAACATCCAGAAAACAATTTTGACTAGATTATTTAAAAAAAAGGAAAATATAGGAACACGGCCAAAGCCTTTCATTGATTTTTAATAAAAAAAATAGTTAAATAGGTCAAGTTCTGGAAAAGAAATGAGGGGACTACGAAATGTTGATTTTATGTACTTTTAATAGGTATTTCGGTCCAAGCTGCAGTTGTCTCTATCGCGCTCTGCGGGGGAGGCTTGAGGTTGGCGCGACAGCAATACATTTTAGAAATACCTATTTCTCAATTATCTCGACCTTAGTGTTTCCTCTTAAGGTTTTTAAAAATAATGAAGAATCATCTGGACTAGATGAATACTCGATCGGAGTACTCAGAACCTCAAATGGAAAGCATAATATAGATCAATTGCAAACTGCATTCCTGGCATTTTAGCAATCCTTTTCATGGATATGCTCATGTTTGATTCGAGATTAATACGACAATTGTAATAATAATGTGTATAATTAATCGCCTCTATTCATTAATACTTAAATACACGCTTCAATACATTGACATGACAATCTGATATATATTAGTACTTAACGATCCCTGAGAACAGACAAATCACAGTTACCACCGACAATGGGAACAACACTAATCGACATGTGATTAGCATTTGTGATACGGCATTGCATTTCTAAATTCAAATCAAGTAAAAACTAGAAGCTTATACAAATCTAATTAGTTAGGACTAAGTGCACGCGGTGCACCACAGTTTTCCTATGCGGTCCGTTAATCTAATTGGTTCCTTGCACATTTAAAAGTAATTACATTGTCCTATTGGATGTCGCTCGGCATTCTTCTATGTATGAATATTTTAAGAGTCCGCAGTAAGCTCGATTCTCCATACTAGTTACGCTCTCCATACTAATTACAGACATAGATATACCTCATGTCAATGTATATGCAAAGTTTCGTCACAATCCAACACGTAGTTTTAAAATGAGAGCGTAACTACGTTTGTATGGGAAGGTGAAATTCGGCCGAGCTTACTGCGGACTCTTAAAGGGAGCGAGAAATGTATCAGCTTTATTCTGGATTTGAAATATAACTACAAACAGCGCTAATTATTTGCCTGTTTGCCACGTCCAAGAATGACCAAAAGCAGAATAAGTAGTAGGTAGTATCCAGAGGTTTTATTTTTAATATAAAACTGACCATTGAGTAATTAAGAGCTGGTTAACCCTATGTAATGTGTGTGATGTTACCTACGTGATAACGATATTAACTGGCCGGGTTAGCCTATTCGCTGTTGAAGCAGATTTTTAAAGTTAAGTACCTATGGTAGATTAACGCATAATTACTTAACGATTAATTTAATTATTATTATATTAACAATAAAAGTATTGTTGAACGTACAATAAAAATTAGGGGAAATATTTAAAAAAAAGTTGATTGGCGGACACGACGCCTCCCCCCGAGATCCCTTTAACCAATTCTAAATCTGACCGGACTGAAAAATTTACTTTTTATATCGGAGTGGCACGAATATGTTCCTATATCAACCAAGTCTGAGACGTCCGTTTCATTATTCATGGGTAAATAAGCAACTACTCATATATGAAACCAAACCATAGCTTATATACAAACGCTCTCAAACTGCACGCAGAGAAATCATTGCACGGCCGGTTATGATTTGTTATGGTTACTGTACCTTGCTCGAGTTGCAAAATGTGCCCAAGGCGGAGAATCCCATTGCGATTACCATCAACTAGTTTGATGATCCGCCAAATATGCTATTTTGGACATTAACCGACGTTATAGTTTGATATGATCTGACTCGTTTCGTGACATTGTTTCTAGAATTACCAAAATGCGTTAAACTTTGAAGTAGAATAGGTAGGGTATTTTAGCTCTACTAGTATAGACGGGTACGTATTACGACGCAAGACCTGTTCTTATTTTGTATGTTTTTATGAACGTGTTTGCGGTAGGAGAAAATAAAATTGTCTAAGTGGGTCATACGCTACTTGAAACCGTACGTACACGGAAATAATAACGATTGTAGTGACTATATTTTTGGATAAAAAACTCATTTTTAAATAAAATGTGACGACATATTTTACCGTGTAGCGACCGTTAGGTACACGCGGAATGCAAATTATAAATAACAAATATAAATACTGTATCTTTAATGATCAGGACCATAATGAGTATTTTTTTAATACACTAGTATTTGGTTTCCCGCGACACAGGCGAAGCCTAGTGCGGACTTCTGGTAATTATTGATATCGAAATTTTACCAAATAAACCGTGTTGTTCCGTCTTCCAGGCCGAATGCGTAGCGTTATTAGCTGCTTGCGAGTGCTGCATCCAACTCGAAATAACTAACGCCAGAATCTACTCCGACTCCATGCCAGCCAGCACTGTGAGAAATAGCAGCAGCACCACTTTTTTTTTTATGATATAGGAGGCAAACGAGCAGTCGAATCACCTGATGGTAAGCGATAATCGACGCCCATGGACACTTACAACACCAGAAGAGTTGTAGGTGCGTTGCCGGCCTTTAAGATGGGAGTACGCTCTTTTCTTGAAGGCTTGAAGGTTATAACGGTCCGGAAATACCGCAGGCGACTTACTTATTAATAGTATTCATCATTTAATAGGGAAGATGTAATCTTTTCATTTTTGCTTTCATTTGAAAGAATCGCTTGTAGAAAATAGACCACGAAAGAGTAAAAGTGTTCCTGTTACAAACTGACAACTTGGTTTACTGTCAAATTTACTATCAAATCGCAGTCTTGGGATTCTTGAGAACAATAAAATAATCAATAAAAATTAGTTTTGCGTAAAAATTAACATTCCCTCCCAGTATACTTGTAGAGCAATACTGCATTACTCGCGGGATCATCATAAAACCAGGCTGTATTGTATGTATACTGTCCCTTCTATATGCAATTTTAATGTAAGTAGTGGGCGTGGGATGTGCGCGGGCAATGCATTGTATCCATGCTATGTTGCCATGTGCGCGAACATGCCCTAACTGGCTAGAATAATTACCAAGACACAACGTGTATTGAGTATAATATTTGTATTATATAGGTAAAGTAAGTTCGTCTGGGGGGGGGAGGGGTGTAACGTTGAACTCAGGTGGTTTCACGGGATAAAATACGGTAGATAGAGATATCTATGCTCATTCCGAAAGTCCATTCTATATACTGGTGAAGGTTTTTTTTAAATGGATTAGTAGAGTAATAATAATAATAATAATTGAATAAGAGATAATAATGGTACAGCTCTATTTGCGAAGCCTCTGATTTCGCGGCTAGGCTCTGTCTGTGTCCTCTCTCCCAGTTTGTGAGTCTCGTCAATTACATATTTGATTTGTTAGATATTTATGTAAATCAAAAATGTAATTCTCTTCTCACAAACTAGGAGAGGACACTGACAGAGATTATTACCTCCTACATACAAGCTACAAACTCACGTACTTAGATATATTTAACAGATATAACCTACCTCTTTATAATTAGTACTTATAGTATAGATTATAAGCATTCTTGTTTATTTTTAATGTGGTGGCAAAGTGATTATGACGTTTTCTTACAATACATTACTATAAGTCATAAGTCATTTATTAATAATATTCAAAATATTACATCATTCTTAAATTAAGTTGTACACGTTTATGGATATTCATAATTATTGTGGTAACTTGGAAAATTCTTTGATGTCATAAAAGAGTAGGTTATATACTTACGGTAAAGTAAAGGTACGGTAAAGGGCACTTTTGTAGTTATATTTCCGAGTTCCGACGTTTGAACTGGTTTAACGCAATCATATTGTCTTTCTGCTGAGATGTGATTAACGATTGTGAAATTTGGATGGTGGTCGTCTAGTGTAGGTATACGATATTGGGTACCTATATGTTATTATTTGCCGTATTATTTTGCATAACGACCCGTGTCTGATCTATTATGTTCGTCAATTTGCGATGATGGATGCTGCCGTCATAATATCAAATTATGTTTACCTAATGTTGTATTCGGTTTATTTCTTTTGCATGCCTATTGGGAGTTTAGATAATTATAAGTTTCCACTTAGCTTTTGAACAATACCAGCGTACCAGCGTTTTCAATACCTGCCTATCTGCCACACCCTTATTTGTAAATCAGGTGTTTTCTAATAGATTATTCTCAATAGAAAATTATGACATTCGCAAATTTTTTTGGGTTAGTATCTCGTCTCAAACGCAACAGTTCCTTACGCCTAGATAATAAGCAGAATAGGGGTTGGTGTAGGTACGACGACGAGCGAAGCGAGGAGTGTTAGGTGTACTGCGACCCTACAGCACGCGAGCCGAGCGAGCGAAGCGACCGTGCCGCGGCAGCGGCCGGCGAAGCACCAGAATCGACTTTACGGTTTTTTTTTCGAATTAAGTGGCTCTCCTTCCCGTTCTATATGACTATACTTATATGTAATTTGAATAACATGTATGGAAATATTGCGTACCTACAGGAAAATTAGAGATCGGAAAAAAATATGTTGAAAAATTTTCTTCCGTTAAAAATCACAAACCGGTAATTATGCGAATGAGAAGTTTTGCGAGAGGTAAAATGTGAATCTATGAAATTAGTAGTAGGTACCTATGGTAAAATAAATTACTTACTGGAAAAATAAGCGTTCGGAAATTTTTATACTTACAGGAAAATAAAAATATCGGGAAATTTGTGCGTCGTTCTGTTAGTACGACAGTACGCGGCGTTATATCACCGGTCCATTTTCTACTGTAATTCCGTACGTATGTATGTATTGTGTTCCGTAAATTACATGCATCACCAATATCATCATCGTTGCCCAAATCTTTAAAATCTTTCATAAAACCGATTGCAATTATGATGCAGTTTTTGCATGTTATTTTTCCTGGCATTCGCTTTAGTTTGTCATGGTAAATATTCAATCTAAGAACTGCGATTTCGCGGAGCGCCCCCTCTGAAAATTTTACCCATTATTGCCCAAATTAAGGTCGCTAAGAAAGCTTAGTATTTCTTCAATGACTATCAATATGTTGTCAGTCGTCTAACAATGTCCTTGATGTATCCCGTGACTCCGTTTCGTGACCGTTTCTGAAGTAACAGACCGGAGCGCTCGTGACAAAACCTTGCTTCGGCTTTGTGGGGCGCTACAGATGCGATTGGGGCCTACCTGCTTATATCGAAAACACTATTAAGTAATCCTAAGCGATCGCAAAAGAGCGAGTGAATTAGTAATTAGAAGCATTTGTTTCCAGTCACGACCAACAACCAATAAGCACCTTTGACAGTTACAAAGTTACTAATGGATGAGGGGATTAAGCGTAACATTTTTACATTGCACACTTACTTGAATTGCACTTGATTAATTTAATCCATTCCTTTTTTCCGTTTTACATATCGTATCCGTATGCTTTGTTCAGGGTTAGGTTGCATTATTGTGATGATACCTTGTCTCACCTTGGTATAATGTGGCTCTTATGGCAACATTTGTAAGCAGGAGTTAACGGGCGATCGTTACAGATCCATTTGTTGCTCTCAAGTTCTCAGCTCGGCGGTTCTAAGGTCAGGGCTGCGTTTCGACATTTCTTTCTTGTATTGCCGTCATTAAAACGCATGTTCAAAACAAGAACATGCCTAATGCAAGGCATTGTTAGAATTAGAGGTGCTATGATTGTTGTGAACGTTTAAAAGTAAATTAAGCGGGAAAATACCTATCATTACGGCGGACTATTTTGAAGTGTTTATCTGGCGTCTGTTATTAGTACATTTGCTACCCACTACCGCGACCACCTACAGAACAAATCATCATCCGACGAGAATTGACGTAAAAACACTTAAAAGGACACGAGCAAAATTAATAATTATGACATTGAATTATTTCACATTTGGAACCCAACTGAGGTAAAATCACCGCTGACACAAAATAAGTAATAGTCGCAGAGGAGGAGATTAAGGTACTAAAACCGTAGGATGTGAAGGCCCAAGGTGACATACACTCATCGAGGAACTAACAAACATGTCTTCACTACCAACGTGGTTTCTTGATACCGACTCTATTTCAGTGACCATAATCCAACAAGGGCCGCGAACGAAGTTCTATGCTTCAGCTTGGCCCGAAAATCGTTTGTATGTCCAGACGTCCGGATGTCCGCTTTCCCGCTGTTCTCCTCTACAGATTGCTGTTCTCAGCCGATTCTCGTGAAATTTTGTGAGCAGGTTCGTTAATTATACAGTTTTTTTAGGCAAGTCACTTTTTTGAAATACAAGAAAAATATTTTTTTTTAAAGAGCGAGCTTTATAGCTCACAGAGCCGCTAGTATTGTTGAATAAGCCCAGAAGACATCTGTTGCATACCAAGCCAGAAATATCCAACACGAACATGATTTTATTACCTACAGTAAAAATAAACGGAAATATATATTTTTAACAGAACTGCGGCTGAATTTTTTATATCCTATTGAATAGATTAACTATCAGTCTACTACAGAATCCGGATGTGTAACCTATCTTAGTCGTTTTACTAGCTATAATCAAATATCATGACTATAGTGCAATAAAAAGAAGAACTTGACCAATAACGATCCATTTTATTATCCAATAAAAAGATTGTGTTTGCACAATAGCTCAATATATAGGCACGATTAATGTGAAGTTGTGTGTTTACTTTATGTACACTTTAAGTAGGTAGTTATTTGTAATGCATAAGTAGGTATTTTCATAGTGAGTTTGAGAAGGTAGTGAGTGTCATGGAATTTAAATATCTTTTTCAATATAGTCAATTAATTTGCACACGAAAAACGTTTTAATTAATCATTTCATACAACATTGGGTATAGAAAACTTAACCTAAAAACATTAGGCGAATAAAATCAAGATAGACTAAAATGATCATAAATAGTTCCTACCTAGTTACATTTACTTAATGACTGCATTGCATCATAATGTTTCAAAATGGGTTACTCATCAATCAACCTTATAATTTGAGTCACTGAAATTCCGTATGTATATGTATTGAGCTTATTATTATTCGTTTGCGAGATATTGGGCTTTAAAGCCCAACTTTTTGTTCGAATCGTGTGGTCCCCCTCCCTGCCGGCTAAATGGCTGCTACTGGGAAATGTGAAAAAAATCGTGGCAGTAGTACATAATATAATGAATTTAAAAGGAAAACTATCACGGCTAAGTAGGCATAACTAGTTACCGAGTAATAGTCTACCAACTTAAAATGTATACTTAGAAAGGCCAACTTTCGTACAAATTCGGCCGACGCAACCATTTAGTTGGCGCGCGCGTGTTGGTGTAACACTGTGGTGTAACTTAAGACAGGCAACTACGAGACCATACAGTGCGCGTGGCCCGATACGCACTTGGCTTATTTTTTATATTATATACCCATGCCGAATGACTGCGTTCTAGTATAAGTAAGGATCACTGAGCTAAGCCGCAGACGGACGGACAGGACAAAACCCTAAAAATGTTGCAAGTTGGCTCCGAGTGTTGCTTTTCTCTTTGCAGTTAGGTTTCTTTTTAACCCCCGACGCAAAGAGAGGGGTGTTACAAGTTTTACGTGTCTGTGTATCTGTGTATCTGTCTGTGGTATCGTAGCTCCCAAACGGATGGACCGATTTGAATGCGGTTTTTTTTGTGTCATAGATAATTTTAATCCGTGTTATTAGCTGCATGTTTCATGAAAATCTGTTTAGCCGTTGGAAGATATTGAAAGTATATGGTAAGGTAACCATGACCTGATCAGCCGTTTGAAAATCATCAGCACTTTAATTGTTGATGAGGGGACCTGACTACCTTCCATATGCCCTATCAATTCGAAATTTGGTAACGTGTTACTTCAATGATATTGAAAGTAAATGGTAAGGTAACCATGACCTGCGATCAGCCGTTTGAAAGTCAAGCACAAAATAAAAGTTAAATTATAAAATTTAAAAATTCGACACAAAAATTTACTCTTAAAACGAACAAATAATATTTTAAAGCTATTATAATTATTATCGTCACATATAATATGTAAGTTCAAATATTTTTATTTTCCAAGCATCGTTGCGTCGGGGGACCGTCGGTTTTTAGAGTTTATTTTTTCCACACTGTTATAAGAGAAAGCTGTAATTATATTTATTTATTTATTTAATTAGGCTCACAAAACAAGTTAAAGTCTATAGAATAAGACAAATTATGCAGTATGTTCGGATCTGGACTATAACTCAAAATATGTGTGCACAGAAAGAATAATTTAACATAAAATAAATTTTTTGAGGATAGCCGTACAGTTTTAGATGGTTGGTGTTAAACTATATGAAGACCGTGAAACAATGGGGTTGATATATTATTGGGTGAGATTATTGAGCGTCATAAAATATTTTACTAATACTGTTCTTAAATTTAGCCATCTTATCAATAAATATATCCAGAGAAGAACAAAATGCATGCGCATATACAACCGAAAAGCGAAATATGTCAACTGTAAAGAACTGGGTGTGACAGGGCACGGATATGCGTGTTTACACAACCACCAAATAAACTGTAATTGTGAACCGCTAGAGTATGTAAACACGTATAGATACTTAGGTTTACATATAGATAACAACTTCAATTGGAAAACGCACATCAACTCAGTTTGTTCCAAACTTCGGTCTGTGCTGAATAAATTCTATCATTTAAGTAGATTATTAAGTAAACAAACTATGCTTGTAGTATATTATGCATTAGCGGATTCCGTTATTACTTATGGCCTTAGCGTATACGGTAGAACTTTCCAAACATATTTAGAAGAAATCAACAAGTTACAAACCAGATCCATAAAGTACTTAGTAAATAAAAATACCAAAAACAAATATAAAGGCAATTATGATAAGTTATACAAAATCTGTAAAATTCTACCTATACATGAAAGGGTTAATTATCTAATAGGTGTAGAAAATTATTTTAATGATGAGTTTAAGGTGCTGAAGCAAAGTAAATATAAAACGAGAAATATTAGACTAGGGAAATATGTACAAAATTATGTTAACAATTATTATGGCAGACGAACAAATAAGTTCATGGTCCCGACCATTTATAATGAATTTAACTGGTTAAGAGAAGAGCCAAAAAATAGTTTAAATGTAGTGAAAAGCAAGCTAAAACAGACCTTCTTAGAAAAATTACCTTAATTTTATTGTTGCAATTTCTAGTATCTATGCTTGGTCAGATTTAAATTTGTGTTTAAGTAGTAAGTAACTTAGGTGCATATACATATGGTTATACCTGTAAAAATGAGCGCGGTCTCGCCAACAAACTGTTCCGTCAGTTTGGCGAGTAAATTTGAAATTGAATATGTGTTTATGTACCTTCTTGAAAAAAAAATGCATCGCAACAGTGTCATTATATAGTCGACACATTCTTGTTATGGGATTATATATTTTTGTATACTTGCAATTGGAAAATGCTGCGCGATGGGTTACGTTGCTTAAAACGAGTAATGAAATAAAGTAGAGAAAGAAGGGAGGGGCAATCGATGTATGAGTGGATTATTTTGTAGAGGATTAATAATTCGCTGCATTGTCTACGCGAAGATAGACGCAGCATATATACCTACCTGTCATATACGTCTTGAGTTATAAATAACGAGTAGGTAACCCACTCAGCCCAAGGATCGCGACTTAGACCTGAGCTGTAACCACGAACTCCGAAATTCGAAGTTCGGGAAGGATATCCTTCTCTATCGCACTCACTAATCGAGTGACAGGGATGCATGTATACGAACTTCGAGTTTCGTTTTTCGTGGTAGCGCCGCTGTGACTGTGACATCTAATAAATAAGTGAACCTACGCTCCAAGCGATTAGTTTTAGTTACTTAGATAACACTGAAGTCTAAAAGGCATTGTCGTTTAGGATCGCTAATGATTTAGGATAACCTACGTTCAATGTGGGGCAATGACCACATTGAAGCATTTGGTTTCGAACTTTAGACTATAGACGAGACAAATAACGATTGTCTGGCACTTTGTTCAATGCTGTTCGAACGTACTAATCGCAGGTGCTTGCCAAATGCAATCGGGGCGAACTTGGATGTAGAAAATCTTAGAGTAGGTATTGTACTTTACCTATAGATTTCTAGAGAAGAGCTATACGGTTGCCAACTCAATACACGAGCGAAATTGGCAGGAATGCCAAGCATCAAGGACACAGAAAATCTAGCATGGAGTGGCCTTGATTTGGCTGGCCGCCGTGCTCCCGACACGTATCCACAGGGGCCAAATCACCTGCATGCAATCCTGCCGATATCGACCCGTTTAGCGTCTCCTATTAAGGGATGGAAAAGCTCCTATGCACCTAAATTAAGAACTGGTTCAGGTAGTGAAGCTGACTGATGGCTTACCATAAACAATTTACTTAATTTGGGCGGGTACTTAATGGTTTATTTGCCGCTACCTCATATCTACTAATTCAGTTGCGGCAAATTAATAAAAGTGGAGCTACGACTAGGACAACGAATTATAGAGCTTTCTGGTGCAAATAATCGCAATCGCATTTCAGCGCGGGAATGCTGCTTGCATGACGGGCACCCTGCCGAGAGGCCCCATTTAGTTATTTTATTTATTTTATCTAAATTTAGGGTTAAGTTTTAGTTATTTTATATTAATAGTGTAGTTTTAGTCTTATATTTACACTTTAAATATCTGTTTTTTTATTAATAAAACTTAGTTGTTTTAACTGACTTTAATAAAAAAAATCATCTTAGTTGTGTCATTTGAAACGATTTCCGATGTTTTGTAGAATGCTTATTATTATTTAAAAAAATACCAACTTGAGGCCAATTAACCGCTGTTCTTACATAGCCAAATATCAGGCTAGGTAAAAGACCTAAAAGAAGAAATAACGGTAAAAGAACCAGACATAAAACCGTACCGGTGAGAGAGAACAGACCGCTTACGGCTACGGGAACTGCGGAGAACGCCGCCGGGTCGAGCAGAAAGAAAAAAAAATATGGACTTGAGATATTCCGGCGCGGCAGGGTCGAATAAAAAGGAAATACAGTGTGAATAGAACTCGTAATTAACCCCTTGCGTTCACGAATGGGGAGCCAGACCCCGTAGCATGGATGCATGGCCTTATCACACGATAAGTGACAAGATAGAGCGTCCGTCACTGGCTGACACCGTTCAATAGAACGAGACGGACGCTCTATCTTGTCCCTTATCGCGTGATAAGGCCGACCGTGATACGGGTCAGTTTAGTCAACGGCGAAAAGCGGATAGGTATACGGTCATACGAAGTCCAAAAATAAATCTGATGCACTTATTCAAAAGACGATCCAGCTTACTTACAGAAGCCAATATATCCCTTTCTATCACATTTATTGAGATTTGTATACTACCATCTCGCTTGGTCACGGCAGTGCCCCCGCCAAGTCGAGCATACCCTCCGGCCGTACCATCCTTTTCTCGAAGCAGTTCAGGCCATTTTCGACCCCCCAATAACTTCGTGGTGGATAAAACTAGAAGTCTGAATTTTTAGTAACCAAGCAGGCATTGTATAAACACGGTATATTTCAAATTTCATTCAATTTGAACCAGTAGTTTAATTATAACTAGTCAATGTTTCTTAATTTTGGCACTGACTGACTGTCTGACTCACTGACCGATCATCAAGTCTAAAGCACTTCTACCAGACATAGAAGCTTCAAATTTAGAATACAATTACCCCCTTATTCATAAAACTTAAAAGGCCTCTGCTAAATAAAATGTGCTTTGTTCCTTTCTTACGAACGCAAATATCAAAGTGACAGATAAGGACAAATGAATTTTAACGGCATTTTAGTTAAAACAGGCTTGTAGAACGTTTATGAATACGGCCGAGTGTTTAGTGTATAAATCAAGGGAAAAATAAAATATTTTGCAATTTCGGTCCAGTATTCTAAATACTCACCTCACACCAACTGCATAATACAATACTACATAGTTTTCGGTAGTTATGCAAAAATCCATAAATGCAGTGAAGTTGTGTGATTGCCAAGTTGCAGAATTTTATTTAGCTAGCAAATAAAGAATAATAAGAATGCCTGAGACTTGGTACTACGAAATATCTAACAGCTTTTTACGGTGAAAGAGTTCCGAGACTTGGCCTCTTTTTACATGTTTTTATGGGTTATTATTATCATAGCTCCTCTGTAGATATCTATAATATAGGTACTCTAAGTCAAAAATTGCTATCAAGGTCTTTGCGCGTGTTCTGTTCTTCTGACACGTTCGCCGCGCCGTTGAACGCTACGATCGTCCACAAACGCTGCCTGTTTTTTTTATTTATACCACGTCGGTGGCAAACAAGCTTACGGCCCACCTGATGGTAAGTTGTCACCGTAGCCTATGGACGCCTGCAACTCCAGGGGTGTTGGATTCTACCTTCTATTGGTTTCTTCTATATAATTTGATAGACTTCGGAGATAAGGATAAGGTTATAGGTACGTTCTGTACTTAGGTTCCTACCTGCCTACGGTGCTAAAATATCCTAAAAGTGATTTTGAAAAACTGTCTTCTATTTGTACTTAAATAAACAAAGAAACGAAGGCGAAATAACAGTTGAGGGAAGATTTTTATGTGAACTAAGTGCGACATTTGGGCCGCGCGTTAGAGCCCTTAGAGATGCTGATTAGGATGTTTGGATGTTTAGATGTTTGTTACTCAATCACGCTTAAACGGCTCAATTTAGAAATTTTGCACGAGCCTGGATTAACATATAGGTTTTTTTTATCCCAGGTCCACGCAGACGAAGTTGCGGGCGGAAGCTAGTATCTTCTAATCTCATATTTATATCAATTCAAGAAGTTAATTTCCATGAACAGTTACACTTTCGTCAGCACAGCGGCTGCTGTCGGGTCCCCTACATTGTGTTGCAAGTCCGCGTGAGGCGTGAGACCGCGCGCCATCGTATCTAAATGGACTGACGGAACAGTAATCTAGCGAACCCGTGTATTTAGTTAATTGTCGAAGCTACTACTATACTTAATGCAGGGCTCCGCTATCCGGGCCACGACAAGCACGTTTTGTATCGGTTTGATAGATAAGTAGACCATTGTTATAAGAAAATCACGATTCTCGAGGAGAGATATTATTATAAAGCAAAATTTGGCTGCCAATTTACGACATTACGAAACAAGTTTCTGTCAAAAAATTCATTTTTGGTAGAAGCTTTTATCATCACGTCATACCATCATCAACTACTTGTACATCAACTAATTGAGACGATTCTAACGAGCCCAAACTCAACGCGGTTACGTCGGTTAAGTACTGAATTCCCATGGCCACCTTCCGTCTCCATCATCAAATCAGCTCGATGGTACCATAATATTGAATTGTCATCCAAACTATAGTTTGGATACTACTAAAGTATACTTAAACCCAAAATTTCAGCTCAATCGGTCACCGGGAAGTGGGTCAAATTAAACTTGCAATATTTGATTACAGACAGACAACGGGACAGGTGAAACTATATAAAAGCTTGTAAAATATTAAGCTGCGCCCGCTGCGCTAATGTGTTCGATGTTTTTAAACATCTAACATGTTATCAGTCAGTTTCGGCAAGCAAATAAGGTATTGTTTTGATTGGCAAAACATTTTTGACGTTTGTAACCACGAAAACATGGCGCAGCAGAAGCATCTACGATAAAATCCGCTTCTGCAGGCGTGACCGCTTCTTTTATTAGGGTTCCGTAGTCAACAAGGAACCCCCATCTGTCCGTATTTTTCTCATTACACCCATAGTGTGGCTGTGGGGTATCGTTGGAAAAAAAATCGTTTTCTAAATAACATTTTTCGACTTAGTGGTCCATTTGTGTGATATTGGGCTTTAAGGCCCAATTTTTTGTTAGTCACGTGTCCCCGCCTCCAGCCGGCTGACTGGCTGCTACTGGGAATATGAAAAAAATCGTGGCAGTAGTAGGTGGCATACTCGTATAATGAGTTTTTATTTTGTGTATTTTTTTGTGTGATCAATCATTTTTTTAGTAGCTAGGTACTACTTATTGCGTGAGCAAGCAAAATAAATTACACAAATTAATACAAGCCAAGTAGCTTAAGAATTGTTATAAGTTGATGTTTACTTAGTCGATCTCATCGTAAGCATGCCTAATTAAAAATAATTTGATCCAACATCGATAAAAAAGTAGATCGTATTTTGTAAAGCATAACTTTAATAGACATTACTTTTGCAAAGCCGTATCCTATGATGCCCTCAGTCACAACTACGACCTTACTACTAGCATCTCAAAAGTTTATTTACGTGAGCAAGCTAAGCCTTGGTGTGCGAGTTAAGAATATAGTCATATGTTTTGTGCGCGATCCATTAATTGAGGTTCCATCAACACATAACTGACCCTGTCAAAACCCACATAAACATACTGTACCTTGAATCACTCGTGGATTAGTTTATTTTATTTATCATTCGTTCGAGTAAGTGTTTTTTTAACATCATGCAAGTGCTTGTCAGAAGAATGTGAGCTTGGGATTTGCAGAACCACCTAAATGGTTTAAATAATTATGACATACATAACACTTTTTTATCTATCTAAGTATTTGAGTATGAATTCAATTTCCTAAAATCAACCAAAAAGTCCTGAAATATCAGACCAAAATGACAAATGACACCACCCACACGCATTTTAGAAAATTACGTTTGACTCAATGTACCTATTTTTAATAAAGCGAAACCACAAAACAAAACCAAAACCAAATCCCAACCCTAAACTTCTAAACATATGTGGCAATGTTTTCGAACAGATTAACAAAATCAGCAAGGATACAACTGAGCAACTTCAACACGGAAACAAATAATCTAAGTGTAAAAGATAAATACAACCTTTGGGAAAGGTAAATTAAACAAACAACGCAAAAACTTACAAGAACAAACCACAAATTAGATAAGGAAATAACTGAAGTCACAAGGAAATTAATCGAAAGAAGAGCAAATCTCATACAGGAAACTAGCAAGAGTAGACAAATCAGGAACCACATAGCGGCATTAAGTAAACGAATAAAGGTCAATTTAAGAAAAGATCGGAAAAAAATACAGAGAACGTATCATAGAGCGTGAGCATAACTGGAGGCATTAAAAAGGCATGGAAAGAATTAGACAACAAAAAAGCTGGATCAGTAAAGTAAACAACCGCATGGATGGTTGCAAACAAGGAGACAAAATATAATCGAAGTAGCGACAACGTTTTACAAGGAGCTTTACGAAACCAGAGAGCAACAGAGTACAATAAATTTGGAACAAGGTGAGGAGGAGGAAATACCAACCATACAAGAAACCAAAGTTGAACGGGCTATCACCTCCCAAAAAAAGGAAAAATCTCCTGCCCAGATGGTTGGGGCTCAACCAACGAGCTCATCATCGCTACAAAAGACGTTACGATTCCAGTACTAACAGCTCTCTTCAACGAAATTATCTCTAAAGAAATAATACCTACCCAATGGACTACCTCAAACATTATATTGTTGTTCAAGAAAGGCGACCCTCATAACATAAATAACTATAGACCTAATGTCTGATGTCAAATGATTATAAAATATTCGCAAAGACATTATTATACAGACTGACAAACATACTTGATGAAAATCAATCACAGGAACAGGCCGGGTTCAGACACGATTTTTCAGTGCTGGACCACATCTTCACAGTACGGCAACTAACAGAAAAATGCAAAGAGTACCAAGTTCCACTATACATGGCTTATGTTGACTACAGCAAAGCCTTCGACTCGCTCATGCATAACAAAATCTGGGAAGCCCTGAATGAGCAAGGGGTAATGCCGAAGTACATTAGGATGTTGAGGAATATATACGAAGCAAGCACTGCTAGAATACAGTTAGAAAGCCAGGGAGAAGAGATCAAGATAAACAAAGGAATTCGACAAGGGGATCCTCTTTCTCCAAAAATATTATATTAGATTCTATAACATTAGATAGTATAACATTAGATTCTAAGCTACAATGGGGTCCTCATATAAGTGATCTCGCGAGTAGGCTTAGTCCGAAATCTAAAATCCGTCAACTAACCGATGAGAAAACCGCGAGCTTGGTCTACTTCAGCTACTTCCATAGCATCATGTCATATGGCATTTTACTATGGAGTAGTGCAGCTGACATAAAATATGCTGTTTTTGTACCGCAGAAGCGGGCTATTCGCGCAATTTATAAGATGAGACCTAGACAGTCTCTTAGAGACAAATTTAAACATATTAATATATTGACAGTGCATTCTCAATACATTTATGAAAATATCATACAAACATATTGACAACTTTTTGCGAGGAAAAAATCCTTTTCATAAGATGAAAATTTTATAGGCCTGCCAAGTTATTTTCTTTACTTATTTATGGCAACAGGTTTTTACTCACATGTTGTATACATCGCCAAAAATTTCCAGTGGCGTCCATTCTTTTTATCACTTTTCTAGTCACCACGTGTCAAATTTTTTGTTATAACCAACACGCATTAACAATGTTTACAAATATCTGTGAAATAACGTAAAATGGCGCGCAAGAGTTTTTTTTCGTGAAGTTTGCGCAGTGCGCGCATTAGATGAAATCTCTAAACAGCCAATACAAAATTAAATAGATATTTTCGTTTTAAAATGATATCTTAATTAATTCATGTTAAGATGTTATCAAAAGTGAATAGTTTTATTAAATTAAACGTTTCTATATCATATCCAAAAAGAGACAGTCAATTAATTAACAAAAAGGATTTAATTTGTTTAGTCGAGTAAGAATCCATTTGCCGAGAATTTTAAAAAAGCTGTACAGTCTGTACAACCCGGTTAATTTAAGAATGCACCGTGTGCATGCATAAATCTTGCTGCAAGGTGCCAACCTGACTTATTCGGGATATAAACATAACACACAAGTGTCGTAATGTTATAAAACACGCGTGTTTAATATCCAGGATTATGAGCCTAAAAGCGACACAATAAGAGGTACGTTACGAGCAATTGTGTTGAAAAAGAAATTATGATATACACAATATAGATACCAGAAATAAGGATAAGCTCACAGGGCCTGAAACGCGGCTGCAAAAAATAAAAAAATCCTTCAAGGGTAATTGTATACGGTTCTATAATAAACTCCCAAGTAGTGTAACTAGTCTGCCTATTAACAAACTTAAGAGCTATCTTAAACGTAAACTAGTTTGTAAAGCATATTACAACATTAAAGACTATATGAATGACAAAAATGCCTGGGAATGATTTGCTCTACGCATTTAGGTATTTTACTACATGTATTAACTGTATTCGTTATAATTATTATGTTGTGTTAGTTTAGTATAAGTACCAAGTTAACAACTAGTGTTTCTTATATTGTTATAATTATTGCTTTCTTTTTACATTGTATAATTGACATTTTGAAAGAAATATATACTTTGACTTTGACTGTTGAAGACGGGAGGTCGCCATATGAACGCGTAACTACCTATACCTACATGAGATACATTTAAACTATACAGCTTAGTTAGAAGTAGAAGTATAATGTTGTATTGTCTTTCGTGGAGGGGCACAGCACAACCTGACACTTCAGTACTTATCTACGTTTCTTGTTCATCATTCTGAGCATGTTTTTCTGCGTAGCTGCCTCCTCTTAAGAAACTATTGATTAAGTAAAGTTGCAAGTGAAGATGACTCGACATTCGGTACTTGCCTATTGAAAGTAGTTATTGGACACTTGGTTACGTGATTGATTTTACCTTTCACTATATAGGTGCAGCGTAGGGACTCAATAACATTTCATAGCGAAAGTCAATATCGTCACATCTCGCTTTGAAATGTTAATATGAGGACAGATAGTGTTATTGCCAATTGCCATTCTTTGAACACTTTCTGCAAAGGGCTTATTTGTATTGTTAAGCATAAGTAGTAGGTACTTATGTCGTGTCAACGGGTGACTAACTAATTAGCATGGGTCTAGTTAACACCGATAGTAAATCAAGGCTTGAGTTTTTTTTGAACTTTATTACTTAAGGAAAAGAAAAACTTATCGTACATAAGGCGAACTTAATGTTATATGGCATCCTCTAACAGTCAAACCTAACCTACCTGTAAGGAAGTATAGCCGAGTCTATATTATTCGCTTGAATTTTGGTTTGACTGTTGGAGGATGCCATATATATATGACATTAAGTCCGCCTTTTGTACGGTAAGTTTTTCTTTTGAGCAATATATTTAAAGTGCAATTTGTTTCAATTTTCTCTCGTTTGTGTTGATTGTTTTCGATCGATTCGATTCTCGGTTCAAAGGCTTTCTAAAATTCACAAATGAATAAGTGTAATACGTGAATCAAGATTATTTTAAGTAATTCCTATGGTACCTACTTTTAAGTTCTCCTATTACAGAATTTCATCTCTTACATGTGTACATTAATCACAACTTCACCCAATTTGATCCTGTTACTAGTACCTACCTAATAATAACAGTTCATTGACAGAACGGGAATATTATTGACTGTGTTCCAAACTGCTGCTTATAGTAAATGAACCAGTCAATTCAGTCATTTTTAGGGTTCCGTACCAAAAAACAATTCAACTATTAGGTCAAGTAGGGTATTATATAAAAGGGCTTGAGTTGCACTTTTGGAAACAGTTTTTCTTTATTTTCCACATTGGTAAAATTTCGATCTATGAAGGAAAATGTAAAAAAAATACCATCCCTAGCGGCATTTTCGTTGGCATTTCGTTGGGCCAACTCGGTGATCAATGGCCCAACGTGGGGCCAACTTAAAATGCTGCTAGGGATTCCCCCGTTATCTCCGAAGTTATCCAAGCAAAAAAATTGGAATTATTACTTGTGATTATAAGATAAACGTAAATATTACTGGAAAAGTATAACTTTTTCTGTATCTAGCGTACCTATTTTTGTTTTATTTTCAAAAATCATTTCCTAGTTAAGTTTGCAATTTAATCATTTTATAAGTATTTTTTTGTTTTGAAATTTCTTTCTATTATAGTCAGGAATTTCGTTTTTTTTTACTGAAGGAGAGTACTTCTTTAAGTATCCTCTTAAGTGTACTCTCCTTCAAATAAAATAAAATCGAGATCGGTTCACGTGATAAACAATAATCGCTAAAACACCAACATACATACTAAGCTGATTGCCCTTACACGTTAGTACCAAATGGGGCCGATAGATGGCGCTGACCCCATTCCTACTTCGCGCTGTTAAGATTTTTCTAGAATGAATGGGGTTGGGACGGGTATATTAAGTTCAATAGCAGGTTAGCAGGTTAAAAAAATTCGTGATAAAATTGTCCTGGTAGTTCGATGGTCTTGGTGTAAAAGTTATTCGTTTTTGAAATTGAATTGAATTCTGTTGTGTTGGGTTAAAATAAGTAATTTAACAGGGGAAAAATATTTGTCGTCGTATTCGTTGGGCTTTGTTCAGTGAAGGTGTCAAATATTGGGACATTTATTTTACCTTGAGTTAATTGATAATTTGTACGGAACCCTCGGTGCGCGAGTCAGACTCGCACTTGACCGGTTTTTTTTTCTTTTCAGAAAAGCAAACGTCCGTTCAATGCAGCCAGTGTATTGATGTTCGCGGTGCACCTGATCGCGCATGTGTGCGGCACTCAGTTCGCGTCCCATGTGAGCGTGAACACGCCTGCTCGCAGCTTCACGCACGGCGTGGGGGACCCGCTGCCTACGCGGTACCAGAGCTTCAGGAGTTTGAGGAGTAAGTCGGCTAACAAAGATCACGTCTAAAACACAGCCAGTGCATAGATGTTCGCGTTGCAGCATGTGTGAAGCACGCAGTTCGCGTCCCATGTTAGCGTGAACACGCCTGCTCCCAGCTTCACACACGGCGTGGGGGACTCGGTTCCTACGCGGTACCAGGGCTTTAAGAGTTCGAGGCGTAAGCCGGAAAACAGAGACCAAATCCACTTCGATACAGCCAGTGTATTGATGTTCGCGGTACAGCTAATTCGTGAGAGTGTGCACTGCACAGTGTACACGCCGGCAGGCAGCTTCACGCACGGTTTACGTAGGTACGCAATCTCACGTACCTATAGGTATAGGTACCTACTTGAGATTATTTGAGTTGGCCGAATTACGTCAAAGTGGTCCATTCAAAAAGCAACTCTACCGTCCAAGCTAGAAGATTCCAATTACAATGATAGTTTCATAAAAAGTTGGCCATATTAAATAATCCCAACCATACTACCTATTCATTTTAAGAATTCGTTGTGTTCACAACGAGAGACAAATTCAGGTCTCTCACCCTGCGCACAGCGCACCTTCGGGAACTCAGGCAACGTTACTCCACACCATAGGCAACATGACACATGAGCACATGACACATAGGTACTATTTCAGAGCAATGACGCGTAGTTGCAGTGTCCAAGAGGCAACCGGATGGCTCGCGGTATTGGAGCTCCCGAAGTGTTGTGGAACCCGAACTGAGACGACCTGGAATGGAGCGGAAATAGAAAAAAAATTGAAATGAGGCAGCCGATTAAAACAGCGGTTGCCTGAAAGTGTTTACGCTGCTTATATAATGCGAATACTCCAATTTCCGCCCCAGTCTAAGTTGGCTCAGTTCGGGTTGCACAGGGTGGTTCTACAACGCTTCAGAGCTCAAATACCGCGAGCCATCCGATTGCCTCTCGGACACTATTAAAACTAAACGCGTCATCAACTTTACTTTAAGAGCAGTGGTGTTATGTTAATAGTTATTATGGCTGCGATCAGCTGTACGGTGGATATTTGATTTAATAAGGTCAAGCGCGAGTCCGACTCACATTCAAATATTTGGCTAATTAAATCTATTTTGTTCTTACTACTAATGCTAATAAATGTTCCAGGGCCGTCAGTGAGGCTAGCTCAACGCAGCCAAACGCAACGAACCCAACCGCAACGCACCCAAAGGCAACGCACCCAATCGCAACGCATCCAAACACAGCGCAGCGGCGGGTACCCGCGCGTGCAGCCTCTCATACCGTTCAACAGCGAAGAAATACGCGGCAATGGACTGAACTCTCTGTCGTGGCCATATGATATTCAAATGGGTACGATTTTGAAGCGAACACCTAATTTTACATGACTACCTACATTTATTTTCTTGGGACATGGCTAAATATCCATGAGCAGGAACGCGAGTAGAAAGTCTAGAAACACGATAGTGCCCCGCCAAAACAAGCCGAAGGGCACAATATCCCTTTTCTCCGAAGCGTTCGTCGTGTTTTTTGAAACTATAAGAGATACGGAGATTTGTTCTCAGAGGCCGATTTCAGAAAAAATAAACTGCATTCAAAGATTTAAACAAAAGCCTCATGAACGGTCGGGAACCGAACTTAGTCAAATCGGTCTGAACCAAAGATTATTGATAATCTTTGGTCTAATGTACGATTCCCACCGAACGGGCCTGGCCGGAGCGCATCCTATTATATGCAAAGGAATTTGAACCGTCTATACAGCAGATACAATTAATATTTGATTACAATCTCCACCGACCGCATCGGTAGAGCTGCCGCCTCGCAGTGGATGCACGATGAACGATGATGCACGAATATGAAATGTAACTACTGTATAGACGTTCAGCTACGACAGCTATCACGTAACCGTAATGATGGGTGTTAAAACCTAGAGTGCACCAAAGGGTACCCTACCTACGAATATTGATGTTTTCAGAAACCTCCATTCCACTGCTGCCTCCGTCGCCATACAAGGTTGACTCGCCCGACCCGGAGTCGCTCTGGCCTGAAGGACTGTTCCTGCCTCCGCTCAGCGCCTCCCGTTTCGGGGGCATCGGCCGCCGGACAGACTCAGGTACCTAAGCGTCGTGAGAATGTGGACATTTCATTCAGTACTTCAGAAGTTTGCGGATAAGGTAACGGGCGATTGACATTACACATTTAAAATTTGTAACGCTAACAAAAAATCGAACATGCATGGGGCTTGCATTGACTTAACCCTTTCATTGCCGACGCTCCAAATCTGTACGCGAATTGTCCACGGCATTACTTCGTTCGAGTTTCTCCTTCTCTATCGCTCGAACTAGCAAGTGCAACAGAGAGGGAGATACACAAACGAAATTCGTTTTCGTTTCGCGGTAGGGCCTCTGAGCGAGACGCAATTAAAAAGTAATTTTCTCATTTCAGAACCCGAAATTATAGATCCATACCTATTGGAAGGCTCCGAAGCGATAGCGGCGGTAAGAAGAGCGCGGGACCACGGTATATACTACTTCCACGATATACCTCACATAGAGTCCCTGTTCGCCAACCAGGAACTCAGAGTCGAGAACGGCCTCAAGCCGCACCGCGTCGCCAGCATACGACACACGTGGCCCTACAACCGACCTTAGCAATCGACGAACAAAAACGAAACGTTTACAGACAAATATGTATTTGTAAAAGTGTAAAAATACTCATAAAAGTCATATTATAAATTATAATACAGTGTGATGTAATAAAGATATCTAAAAATTGTTTTAATTTCAGTCCTAGAGTCCATTCCGCTGCCTACTTATAAGTTAGGCCTATACTATCGAGTATCATGCATTGTTTCTAAAACATGTCTTAAAAAAGAGCATCATATAATTATCTTGCACTTAAACTCTAAATAATCTTATGCAAAAATTAGTTACCGTTGAACACAATGACAAATTCGTAAAGTTATATATATACATAGTTTTGTCGATAAAATATAAATTGGTCGCTTGTTATATTTAAGATTTTACTGTAATAAAAGGCTAATACCGAACCTTAAAATCTCACCTGGTTTTTTGTTTTTTCTACAATCAATTTTTTACTCAAAACAAAAGTTGTTCTAATTCCAATGTGGATAATTGTTTATCCAGAACAAAAGACAGCTAGGTAAATAATAGACGGCCAAATTATATTTCCTAGCTAGACAATACCAACTTATCACTAATTAAGTACAATAACGTATCTACAATCTACAAGGCTACAAGATAGAGGAGCCTATTTAATGTACCGACGAGAATGACATGTTTGCACTTTTGCACCTTATTGACTTGTAATAAGGCGCGACGGGAGCATTTATGCGGGTTGGTTACACAGGAATTATGCAGAAACAGGGACCAATTCAACAGATTGTCCCCGATGGAAGCCATAAAGTGACCCAGACAATAAGATGCTACGCCTGGATAGCTTTGACGTGTCATTTATAGTCATGGCGCGAGACGGCAAAATCCCCTCCTTAATAAAAAAAAAGCCATAAAAGCCTGGTTGTAACAGCCAGTATAATAATAAAAATTCAACACACTCAATGAGCATAATTCAAAGATTTCAAAAAGTCACCTTATAGGTGTAGGCAACAAACTAAATATTTTCGCGAGATTCTACATAGGTAAATTGCATGATATCAGAAAACACAATAAACATTTTGATTACCTATATTAATTTCGTATAGGTACTCTAAGATCAGCCTTCTTCAAATACAACATCACAATGAGTAGAAACACAACACAGTAAAATAAATGCATTGCTGCAATGTACTTATATCACAATTAACCCATTCGATATATGCACTGCAGTAACAGCGTAAAATCAACATAAATATTAAGGAACTCCCACAAATTGGTCGAGCAATCATAAATGTGTTATTTTCAGGCTAATGTACCAACAATAGTAAATATTTATTTATGTATGTATCTTTCTTGCACAAAAGATAGTAAAAAGGCGGACTTAATGCCATAAAGTATTCTCTTCCATTCAATCTAGGCAAAGCAGATAAATTGTGGCTTAACAATGCGATTCAAAATATCCCTTATTTACATCTAACAAAGTATAGTTTTGCTCGGAACAACATAAATGATCACATTATATTCTTATTACATATTAAACATAGTTACCAAAACAATGCTAATGACACTCAAATAGGATGTGGTAATTTGAGAACCAGAGTTGCACAGGTCCCCGGTGCAGAAGCACATGTAAACCTTCTTGTAGTTCCATAAAGTGTATGCGCACCTCTCTTCATAGTCACTTGGAGGACGCTGAAGGCACATCCTCTCTGTTGCTGATCCATAATCTGAAGAAAACATAATTAAGGGTATAAATCAAGATGTATCTGTGAAATGTAATAAATGTGCTGTAGTGGACATCAAAGATATGTGATGTACACATTTCTAACCTTATTAGAATAGAATAAGGGCCAAAAAAATACTACAAAGGCTAAGAAGGAGGGGATTGCCTGCCTCGGATAGTAATACAAGGCTGGCAATCCCTAGTTCCCCCGATGTATGTGAAGTGCTTCTCTCCAATATTTGAAAGTTAAAGAGAATAAAACAAGTCAAATTCTGTTAGAAAACTGCTGGTGACACGGCGTCGCTGCGTCCAGCGCCAGGGCCAAGGCCGCGGGCGGGCGGGTAGCGTGCCGGCATTTTCCTATACCAAATCCCATTACCGGCCTGTACATTCGTGATCGTGACACTCGTAATGCTGTGTTTCGCGAACATTAAGGTCTACACTTCTGAGCATGTTTGACAAAAATATATTACCATCTGTTCGGAATGCTCCTTCATTGCCTTCAATCATTTTCCCGCACCAGCCTGACGGACAAGCAATCGCATGTATGCCGAGGCTGGAATATGGGTCTGTTACATTAAATACCAGCGGGTCTCCGCAACTGCCTAGCGATCCTCTCGACCGACATTTGATGCATCTTTTGTGTAAACCTAAAAAAAGAATAAACAGCAGTTTTAAACAAAGATTGAAGTTAAGTAGGGTATTATAATGGTATTATACGAAACTACTACGTTTTATGTTGACAAAACATGAAGTTTTTTTAATTGACCATTATGTAAAGTGTAAAGGTAATTATGAGATCCGGTTTTACAATATCAAATCACGATCAAAATCCTATTTTATAATGTTTCATTCCATTCACCAGGGGTCTAATAGTGAGGCTGCTAAGAAATCAATGCGACTGTACATGCTATTGCTATTATTGCTGAATATAGCGCAAGTAAAACTTCCACTCTCACTTTACCTTGAAAACACATCCTAGAGGGATATAATAGAAAGAAAACTTACATTTAACTTCCTTAAGCAGAGCCAAGCTCATTAATAGGCAGAGAAAGAATTTATTGTAGTGCATTTCCGTGCTTTACACTAGTTTTACTGTAAAGATAACGATGTTCTCTAACTTCGTATAAGTAACTTTTAGTTCGAAAGTTTCACAGTAGGTAACTTGCCAAATAGTAGGTACTAGGTTTGATTTGACGACTTTGACGTTTGACATGACAACCTCCTCTGACGCATTTTTTTAAATTACACAGATAACGTTCAGAATTTACGTCAGGTACGCCAACATCAAAAGTCATCATTATCATTTTCTTTCTACCCGAATGCGCGACTCATAGGAGGGCAATTTGTTTACCAGTCTGTCTATGTATGTATATATGTATGTTTGTTCCTTTGTGGCACTAGATGAATCATACGTCAATCGATTTGTTTCAAGCCTCTCATGGGGTATACAGATTTTGTGATTTTACCCCAATTTGTCAGTACAACATGTCGAAGACATAATTGGGATGTAACAATCCGACCACACGTGCATAGAATTTCTCAGTACAACTTGTTTGACAGTTGGATGCAGCGCAACATGCCTCCAGACAATAGCAATTAGTCAGCTTCTGATAAATTGGGGCTGACAAATGACATGTATAGACCCCATAAAACAAATCGTGCAAACATATGGTCACAGAATGCCACAGAAAAGCGACGCGAAAAAACGAAACCCGCTTAATATAATGCTTAAAATCAAGGACAAATGACGAGTGTCTCTACATAGTAACTGAGCATAAACTAATGTTGGTGAATTGCTGATTAATAAAAAATATGTAATATTCGAAATAAAACATCTTTTCTGATATGATACATATTTATAAAATTAACCTTGAAATAAAAACAATAAATCAATTTTAAGTTATCAAGTTGTGCCAACACTGGTAGACTCAAACAGTGATACCATAATCAACACTTGGCGCTTTCCTTCATCTTCAAATCAAAATTACTTTATTATCAATATGGCGGATAAATCGGAAAGTAAGTTTTGTTTGTAATTTAAATATTTTTACCTTCCTCTTTATGCGATAAGGCTATATTAAAAATAATTCAACATTTGTTTACTATTATAAGATACTGGACAATCGGAGCCCTTCTGATTGAGTCTTATATTTTCGAATACTGCGTCCTAAGCTGTTCAAAATTTGAAAAAATTCAAATTTTGTTGGCGAATTGTCAATTTTTAATTGTTGAAATTTGGAATTATATGACGGAAATTACTTCCGACACTTGACTCGCGAGCATAATTACGTCAAAACCCTGGCTTCACAGCGGCTACAGTGAAGTGTCGAGATCGTTTTACTAATTTGTTGTGTTGGTTTTGTTTAGGGTCTCAAGATGCGAATAATCTGTCGAGGTCGCAAGTCAAAGTCAAGGAAGAGCCGATGGATTTGGATTTTCCGGAGGAGGATGATGTACCGCCAGCGTTTGGACCTGCAGCACTCGGCCTTCACAGAGTGGGAACCAAGTTACCGCCAAAACCGGCGCCTAGCGAACCTGTACAAAAACTCAATGCAAGAGGCATGCCTGCCCGTATCAGAAAGAAAAACAGATTTATCTTTGTTGACGATTTTGTAAATACCTCGCCTCCCAGGCAGTCGCCAAAGCGTATTCCAAAGATAATATCTAAAACACCCAACAAGCATTCAAGTGCCAAGAAGCAAAAATCTCCTTCGAAAGTGCAGAGAAACCATGACAAATATGATGATAAAACTGAGACTGCAAGCAATCAGTCACCAGACCGCAAATCAGGACAACGAATAGGCATGCGACTGAGAAACCTACTTAAACTACCAAAAGCCCACAAGTGGGTATGCTTTGAATACTTCTATAGCAATATTGACAGAGCTTTGTTTGACGGCGAAAACGATTTCATGATATGCCTCAGAGAATCATTTCCGCAGTTAGCTAATCACAAGCTCACTCAGGTTCAGTGGGCTAAAATCAGGAGAATGATGGGCAAACCTCGCAGATGTTCCCAGGCATTCTTTGCTGAGGAACGTAAGGAATTGGAAAGGAAGAGAAAACTGATAAGATATATTCAACAGCGGAAAACTGCTGATATATGTATAAAAGATTTGCCAAATGAAATTCCTATGCAATTAGTAGTGGGAACTAAAGTCACAGCAAGACTGCGGAAACCCCAAGATGGTCTATTTACTGGGTGCATAGATGCTGTTGATACATCAAACAACACATACAGAATAACATTTGAGAGACCGAAGCTTGGCACACATTCTGTCCCAGACTATGAAGTTTTGTCCAATGAGCCACCTGATACTATATGCCTGTCAAGCATAACACAGAAATTTAGACCGAGATATGTCATGCAAGAAATAATCAATTTGTATAATCCTTCGGTATCAAATAACAACAACACTCAAGGAGATCCAATGATTGGATGTTCTGATATAACAAAACAATTAGACACAATTGGGAGTTACCCATTCCCACTTCTGGAACTAATTGTCAAATTGACTAAAGTGCTTAAAGCCAAAAGGCTAAAAATTAACAGGCTGAGAGAATATAACTGTGACGCAGAAAAGAGGAAATCATTTGGTCAAAAAATGCCTGAGGATTTTGAAAGGAAATATGCTGCAGTTGTTATAGATTTGGAAAGGATGAACATGGATTTACAAGAATATATAAATGAAGTGCAATTGTACTGCCAGCAGATTGCTCCAGGGCCGAGCCTCGCGGCAATGTTGGCACCCTCACATCTTAGGGAAAAATGCAGAGAAGAAGCTGCCATTTTGGTTGAAAAAAATCATAACGGATCAGTTAAAGATGCCACATTGATTGACCTAGTAACTGACCTCACTGCTTTGATGCTACAAGTAAAGAGTTTATCAGATTCTGATCAAAATGCTTATGAATTGAGTGTGCTGCAGGGTACCATGGAACAAATAAAAATGAAATTGGAGCCGCAACATCAAAGGCTATTTCAAAATAATGTAGAAATACACATGCACAGGATTCAAATGGGATTAGGACAAATGACATCTAACAGTTTTGTTATGGGGTAATCAGACTCCATAATTTGCTCAAAACATAGTTATTTGTCAGCACCTTTAAATATGTACATAAACAGTTTAATGAAAGCCAAACATGTATAAATTAGCTTATTTTAATTATTAAAAAAATGTTATGGTCTACCTAAATCTAATTTCTTTCAATTGCCAAAATCTTAATAGTGATCTATTGGAAATGTTTCTAAATAATCTGTAAGCCTTTGCCTTGTAAAATCATCTGATTTCGGAGTCAGTTATTTCTTTAAAGATGTATCATCACTATTGCAATGAGTATTTATGCCTGGACTTGTAACTAATGTCTATCACTGTGCTATAATTTCTTTTAAAAATGTGTATACATATATCTATATTTTAAAAACGAATAAATAGCAATTATATCATTATGGACTTTCAATTTCATATCATGAATAGTATACTCTGCAGTCTACAGGTTGCACTAGGGTGTATATCAATTATATGGTTGTGGTGGGATATATTTCCACTGGGGTACCACTATAGTCCGACCAGGTTAACTCAGGTCTCCCCTGCGCGGCGCGCGGGGGGTATAACGGGGGAGCGCGCGGCGTGCGGGAGAAGCCCGACGCCCGCTCCCCGTTATACCCCCCGCGGGTCCACAGGCGAGGACTGAGTTAAGCGTAACTGGGTTCTTCTCACCGAAGCTCGAAGCTTTACGCCTTGGCCACGACTTTGGTCTTAAGCGACCTGCGGCAGCGGTTTTTCTAATTCATTGCGCGTGATCCCAACTAACCACAGTGCGTTGCACGTCTCGACCGCGCAATGAACAGATAAAACGCTGCCGCAGGTCGCTTAGGTAGGACCAAAGTCGTGGCCAAGGCTAGGCCGCAGGACTGGACGCCAGCGGACGGACGAGTTCATACATTCGACCGACTTTAAGCCGCTCGTCGCCCCGCTGCCCGCTGGCGTCAGGCCGCGGCCTTAGTGCTAATCGCTGGGTTTTTCCCCATGAGGTACCACTCACTGCTTTTAGCGCGGTCACAGCTGTTATGTTACCAATGGTAAATCTGCGTACGATTATTGGATCGTAACGATGTATTAGAGCAGCCTCGGGTTGAGGCACGCACGGCTATCAAACCCTACCCGCCCGGCTATCCTATTTCGCTCAAATTCGTACGCGCTGTGTGCGAGCAGCTCGCCCGCGGCGCTCGGCGAGCCGTCTAGAGGCGGTCTTTTGACTCAGGCGCCTCAGTGTGAGTGCCTCGCGTAATTGGGACGTGTACCTACATCCGAGCTTGCCGCGGGCAGAGCGACAACACGTTTTGACTTGCTTGTTGGCGAGGCGCGTCAGGCGCGTATGAATTTGAGCAAGTGGATGAGCCGAGCCGCGCATGTGTAACCAAGATTGTTCGTAAATGTATTAATATAATTCGGTGAAATATGATAAATGCAGCCGCGGCTGTCATCGTATCCGACGCCATTTGGAATGACGCACAATGTCGATGTCAGCTCGCCGCGAGCACGCTGCCAATATGGCTCGCGAGCAGCGCAGCGCGCCGCGCGGGGCGAGCACGCCTCACAGGCTGAGCCGCTCAAATTCGTACGCAGCTTTAGGCAGATATTTGTGTGACAGTGTAGTGACTGTACTTAGAACCACAATATCGATTTTAAAACGGGAAAACTGCTTTTAAAGATTCAAGTAACTACTTAGTTAAGTTTCTGGCAATTTTATTTGGTATACAGTCGACTACTAATAGAAAGATACGCTTTAAACTCCCGCGCTTTATACACATGTTCAAATTATTATTTTATTTTATTAATGTATAGGTACACGACTTTATAGCCTTAACATTTTTGTAACTTTGGCCGTATTAACGGTTAGGTACGGTTTTATCTTGTGTTGTCTTCATCATCAAACCAGCTCTGATGGACCAAAGTATTGCATTGTCACCACTGTCACCTGACTTACAATCGAACTTCGGGAGATTGGTCTGACCTAAAGAAATAAAACGTTCATATATATGATGGGGAATCAAACCTGTTGAAAACCGGAAGTCGCTATTTTACTGGAACATTTGACGACCTTTGTAGCCTAGTTGGTAGTGACCCTGCCTACGAAGCCGGAGGTCCCGGGTTCGAATCGGCATCTATTTGTGTGATGAGCATAAACATTTGTTTTTGAGTCATGGATGTTTTCTATGTATTTAAGTATATATTTATCTATATAAGTATGTATATCGTCGTCTAGTACCCATAGTATTGTACAAGCTTTGCTTAGTTTAGCACTAGATTGATTTGTGTAGGATTGTCCTGAAAAAAATATAATATATGTGTCGGATCCGCCGCAATTTGAAGAGATACTAAGATACAGACATTCAACTGTTACCACGCCGCGCTACTACTGCTGGCTGCGCGCTTACAGCGTTAAGCCAGGTTTAGACGAAGCCAGTGCTGGCCGCAAGTGAAACGAGATTGTATGTAAAACACTGGCGGGAATAGAACGCCGGCCTATTTCTCAAGCCAGTGAGCCAGCACTGGCTTCGTCTAAACCTGGCTTTAGTCTGTGGAGTTCTTGGTTCTTTTATAATATGTACAATAGGTCACCCAGAAATCGTGCAAGCTTTAAATAAAAATCATTTTTTGTATCCACCTATTAGGTATTAAAAAAATAGTACCTTATAGTACACAGAATAGGTATCACATGAGGCAAATAAAATAAAAACCCAAGACCAAAACACAAATTTATACGAAAAATAAACAGTTTCCTTGGTCAATTAAATCTTGCGTGATTTTTGGGACATCTTTATATACTGTCCACGAAGATTTGGGAGCGATTCCCGATTACAAAGGCACATTTGTGTGTTTAGTCAAATTTATCGAACGAACGAAGACGTTTTGTGGTGGACTGTAGATACTGCAACTTTGCACCAAATTTTTTTCTTGGAGAAAAGTGTGAAAGACATTGCTTTTAAATCAAGGGTTAGTATTGAAATATTTCAAATCAATGAGATACCAGTTTTGGTAAAATAAAAAGCAAAGATTTTTAATGTGCATTCAATGACATTTGGAATAATACAGCTTTCAATTCATTTATTAGATTTCCCATACTACTATTTTCATGAAATACACGAAGGTGCACCCGACCCTATTGTATATATGAAATATTTTATTTTTACATGCACTGCACCGGAGCCTGCTTTATTGAGCAGAGCCACGTCAAACTATGACTTTATACAAATAAACCAAGATAAGTTTTCAAGTTTGGTTGCTGTCATTTGTATTGTAATATCTTAGAACCGGTGAAGTGTACAGTCCAGTTCTACAATATCAATGCAGACAAGCTTTCAAAAATATCTATACACAGTCTTTTTTGTTGCTGACGTAAGACGCATGTGTAGATATTTTTACAAAGTTTTCTGTATAGATACTTGAGAACTCTGCTGTAATAAAATATAAATTGTAATGAAAGAAGTTGGTGCACCTTTATGGATTGAATTAATGTTCATTCAGATTTACATCTTGTATTTATTCAGAGTTTCCAAGAGCTCATCCGCCTCTTCTGAAGTTTTGACTCTTATAAGGACTGAAGTTGGGGGTGGTTTGGTATCAGGTGTTGGTATGCACACCATCATGACATTATTCTTTCCCATCCTTTGAGTGGGTATAGCTGAAGCCAAGATTAGATTTAGCATCACATTACCCAAGTTAGTGTTAGCACGAACCAGCAACTGATATTTGCCAGTTTCTTCAATCTTTTTAATATAAAGTGTTCCAACACCTCTGTCAGCAAAGTTGCCGTCTTTTTTCACAAATATTTTGCATTTTTTCTCATAAACACTGTCTTTTTCCGCAACTGGTGTGAATTCCACTTTAGGTGGTTCATCATCTGTATTTTCATTGTTTTCTGCTTCGGCAGGCTTTGGCGTATTAAAGTTGTTGAAACTAAATGGCTTATCAATGCCAAAAGAAAACGGAGCAGCTGAAGTGGATTTTGATGTTAATGTTGAACTTTGAGGGGAGCTGTTATTATTAACAAATGAAAATCCTTCAGGTTTTGGCGGGCTTGAAGCACTGCTACTATTCGCTGGTTTTTCACCCACTGAATTAGGACTGCCTTGGATTGCAAATGGTGATGTGGAATTCGTTTTTAAATTAGAATTTGAAAAGGGAGAACTGTGAGTAGAAAATGGTGAAGATTTCATTGTAGTCTGCTCTGGTTTCGATTCTACTGTAATCATATCGGAATGTTTCGTTGTTGCATCATCAGAGTCAGGACCTTGATATTCCGCTTGTATTTCTTTGAGATGTTTCTCGTAGTCTTTAAATATTGGTGACAATATACACAAAGGAGTTTTCTCCACATGTTGTTTGATCCAATCCGAAACTGATTCATTTAATCCTTTGAGTTTCGTGTAGTATTTTAATTTTTTGTCACTCCCTTCAGATTTCTTGTCTGTGCTTTTATTGTCGGCTTTTGGCGTGGCGGCGGAGACTGCTGTGAATGTAATTGGACTAGACACTGGCTGGACCTTAAATGACGATGATGTGGCTGCTGTTGAAAAAAGAGACTTCTTAGCTTCTGTATTGTTGGGTGGTATGCCAAACATTGTGGATGACACTGCAGAAGTTTCTGTTTTGGTTGTGTCACCTGATGATGTAGATTGTGGCTTGAATGAGAAACTGCTTACAGTTGAATCTGCTTTTGAAGCGCTAAATAAACTGGAAGGTGTAGATGTTGACGAGCTTCCAAACATTGATGATGATTGTGAAGTGGGATTAACAAATCCTTTATTAGAAGATGATGACACTGGGACGGAGAACAAGCCGCCACTGGGGCTGCTGGCTGCTGGGCTGGTATTGAAGCCAGTTGATGATACTCCTATGTCAGTTTTACTTGAAGGTGAACCATTGGCAGTTTTCTTACCATTTGTCAAGTTTGCCAAAAAGTCAAATGATGATGGTTGTGCTTTGCTGAAGCCACCAAAACCACTGAAAACACCTTGCTTTGCCTGCAATAGAACAAAATTGAAATGAATAAATACATTTAGATAAAATATTTGGTGTTTCCACTTTAAAATAAAGATAAAAAAATTACTATGAGGAGTCAAAGTTATCGCACGCTAGCTTTTACCGTCACATCTTACGGAGAAAATGTACTAAAACGTCACTTAAAACTTGACGATAAAACGCAGTTAAACCCTCAGACCTCCAACATGTTTTGGATATTGTTTACGAGTATCTACCGATGTACCCATGAATTGGCTCTAGCATTTGTACTACAATATCACATTTAAAGGGCCTCTATGTGCTGGATCTATAACCCCTCACACACCTTTCGAATGACCAGGGTTGAATTTAAATCAGAAGGACATAATAACAATTATGATTGATAATACAGTATTTGAGTGATAGTTGAATCAGTGTCTTTTTATGCAACATCAAAAATACCATGTTAGTATGTGGTTTGAAGAGAAATATATAATCGTGACATCACCATTTTCTCTGGTCAACATCCACCCATTCCATCAGCATACATCTTTTAATCTTCATGTATATATAAAGCTTTAAATTCTTACAATTAGCTGTAGTTTGATGTTTATGGATTGAATTAATGTTCATTCAGATTTACATCTTGTATTTATTCAGAGTTTCCAAGAGCTCATCCGCCTCTTCTGAAGTTTTGACTCTTATAAGGACTGAAGTTGGGGGTGGTTTGGTATCAGGTGTTGGTATGCACACCATCATGACATTATTCTTTCCCATCCTTTGAGTGGGTATAGCTGAAGCCAAGATTAGATTTAGCATCACATTACCCAAGTTAGTGTTAGCACGAACCAGCAACTGATATTTGCCAGTTTTTTCAATCTTTTTAATATAAAGTGTTCCAACACCTCTGTCAGCAAAGTTGCCGTCTTTTTTCACAAATATTTTGCATTTTTTATTTTTTCTCTATTAGCTGTAGTTTGATGTCTCCTAAGAAATTTCGTAAGTTTTGTTTGTTAGTAATGTACTAAATAATAATAATGTACTGTTGTCAAATGCATCATCATTGTACGGTGCACACACCCCACATTGCCATCTCAGCGAAATTACCTTCGATCGCGTAAACCATTTAAGTACGCGTCAGTACACATTTACAACCAACACTCAGCATGCGTGTCCTCATTCGCACTATCATTCATAATATCGTGCTTTTATAGATAGTTTAATACGGTATAAATAAAGAGTTTACCTTGGCTATATTAGTGAGTTATTATTACATCATCAAGCAAGAACATTTTATACTTTGGTGTGTGTGGCACTAGCAGCCCGTATAATCATCATATTCATTCTTTCAGACCCTGTTAGTGAAAAGTTAAATCTCAACACTTTCATTCCTTCACCTGCAGTTCTCTGCTTGTAGGCCGTTTCTGCTACAAAGTAGTGTAGTAGTCAAGTAGTACAAGGCATGAATCACATAATATTGGCTTTGTACATCATGCTGTGAAAAGTTAGCAGAGAATGAGTTAACCCATTCATTGCAGGTGCAACTATTCCATAGAATGCGATATCACATCCACAACAACCAATGTGTTAAAGGAAATGAAGTAATGAAAGGGAAACATCTTTTATTCTTCTCAAGAGGAATGTTATTCAGAGATTAAGACTGTTTACTACACTAAATAAACATTTAGGGAAAAAGTACCTAAGATTTCTGTAAGTACTCTGCCAAATGTGGTGACAAAACAAAATTTAAAATTTATAACTTTGTTTGAAGGCAGTTCTTTGAGCAATAAAAAATAATTCAAAGGGGTAGCACATAGTTACTGTAATTGAGATGCAGACTGCAGTTTTAGAAGCCCGAGTCTACAAGGTAAATGTTACTACATGAGTTACAAAGGTCTTTATGGTGTCCCAAGAGCAAAATTCACTGAATCAAGCAGCTTTGACAGTTCAGTTCATTCAAGAGTGGTTGGTTCTTTCTCCTAGAAGCAATGAAGTATTCACTTTAATTTTAAGTTCCTTAGCTAACCTAAAATGTTTATTATGCGATGGATGGAATATATTTAATTTTACAAATGCCAAGGACAAATAAGATCATCTGGTTAATTCCCTATCAAGATAAGATTGGAAACGCGTCGTATTTATTTGGACAACGGCAACGCACTTAGCACTCAACAAACTGCAAATACTTACTCCTTCAGAAGGATTCTGAGCTCGTCTCTTCGCCGTTCTGATAACACGTTTCTCAATTGCTTCTTTAGAAGCAGTTCTGAATGCACCCATTTCCTCATGTTCGTCAGGGTCATCTTGGTCCCAGTTGTCATGATTAAGATCTGTAGTAGCCGCACGCTTTGCTGACATTTTCCTTTTTCTTAGGATTTAGAAGCGTTGTTCAAGATACCTATGGGTAACTTTAATCGACGATCTCTTTACCAACAGAAGACTACAACATAAGACACATTCCAATAAAGGCCAGAGATCAGCGCAGCAAACTTGTTTGCACTTTTAACGTTAAGATAATTTAATGCTCATGCTGCATTGGATGGAACCACAAGCACATGAGTGACAACTGACAATGACAACACACTGACAACTTGACGAGTAACTGCCGGGCTAGCACACTAAGCGGCCGTATATTTATGTTCGAACGTATAACTTTACGATTGTGCCGTGCCCATTTTTACGTTATGTAGCTAACATGATAATCTCGCAACATATATTTATGCCATAGCGTAAAATATATGTAGGAAAAAGGAGTTTAGTGTACTATAGTGTTGCCAATATGTACAGCCGAATTTCTACCAATTATTACATTCATTTAATTCGTTCAATCGTAGTCTATGGTTAGAGACCCAATATAATACTACTTAGTTAAAGAGTAATGATAAGCACTGCACTGCTACTAAATAGTTGTACTCTTGTATTAAGTTCTGTTATAATCGTATGTATTGAAATTCCGGCTCCGGCCACTCAAAAGGGTTGGAGGCATCGCGTATTTGACGCCGGTGCAACTTCCTTGCCTGAGGGGCTACCGCGAAATGAAAACGAACTTCGTTCGTGTATCTCGCTCTCTGTCGCTCGAATTTGCAAGTGCGACAGAGAGAGATACACGAACGAAGATCGTTTTCGTTTCGCGGTAGGGCCTCTGTTCGTCGGCCTGCCAAGATATTAGGTAACTGATGTAAGGTGATGCCATACTGAAATCAATGTAGGAGTTGGTCAGGTTTCTTGAAGATGCGCATATTATATACATAAATATGTATTCGTAGGCCTTTTAAATAAAATAAAATTGCCTTGTAAGTTCCGGTGCGAAACAGTCAGGTCCAAAATACGTAAACACGGGTCGTGTTAATATGCGATATCGAAATCCAATGGTCAAGCGAAAAGTAGTAGAAAAGTAATCAATCCAAACAGCAAACGAATAATAATAAGTTTTAAGTTTTGAAACTGGAACCGTGTTGTGCAGAAATTTGACAAATATCCTGCGGCCAATTGTATCGTTTTCATAGTGTTAAAATTTATCTGAGGTCTCGAGTGACCTACATAAAATTTCCTCCGTCAACGGTTCATAGCGTCACGTTTTATGTGCCAAAATCAAGAGCATGTTAGCATTTGACGTAAAAAAAATCGTTTTATGTGCAAGACATATAAATGGTCACATTTTACGTAGATGACGGTATACCATGTTAGCTCATGACGGTAAAATTTTATACGTCGGTTGTGGACATAAAACATGTGCATAAAAGTCGTCATTTTGCTAGTGTGCTAGGGCCGCTGAAACTTACTGAAAGAAAAGATGGAAAAGAACGAACACTGAACCGAACAGGGAGCCTACCGCGAAACGAAAACGAACTTCGTTTGTGTATCTTCGTCTCTGTCGCACTTGCCAGTTCGACTGACAGAGAGGGAGATACACGAACGAAGTTCGTTTTCGTTTCGCGGTAGCCCTTCAGCGGCCCTAGCACACTAGCAAAATGACGACTTTTATGCACATGTTTTATGTCCACAACCGACGTATAAAATTTCACCGTCATGAGCTAACATGATATACCGTCATCTACGTAAAATGTGACCATTTATATGTCTTGCACATAAAACTATTTTTTTTACGTCAAATGCTAACTAGCTCTTGATTTTGGCACATAAAACGTGACGATATGAACCGTTGACGGACGAAACTTTATGTAGGTCACTCGAGACCCCAGATAAATTTTAACACTATGAAAACGATACAATTGGCCGCAGGATATTTGTCAAATTTCTGTCACAACACACGGTTTCAGTTTAAAAACTTAAAACTTATTATTATTCGTTTGCTGTTTGGATTGATTACTTTTCTACGACTTTTCGCTTGACCATTGGAGTTCGATATCGCATATTAATCGTACCCCGTGTTTACGTATTTTGGACCTGACTGTTTCGCACCGGAACTTACAAGGTAATTTTATTTTATTTAAAAGGTCTACGAATACATATATATATATAATATGCGCATCTTCAAGAAACCTGACCAACTCCTACATTGATTTCAATTTTCATTATGGCATCACCTTCACCTTACATCAGTTACAAAATATCTCGGCACGCCGACAAACAGGCAAGGAAGTTGCACCGGCGTCAAATACGCGATGCCTCCAACCCTTTCGAGTGGCCGGAGCCGGAATTTCGACACATACGATTATAACAGAACTTAATACAAGAGTACAACGATTTAGTAGCAGTGCAGTGCTTTTCATTACCCTTTAATTAAGTAGTATTATATTGGGTCTCTAACCATAGACTACGATTGAGCGAATGAAATGAATGTAATAATTGGTAGAAATTCGGTTGTACATATTGGCAACACTATACTACACTAAACTTAGGAGTTTAAAAATATATGTAGGAAATAGGTTTCCTACATATATTTTACGCTATGGCATAAATATATGTTGCGAGATTATCATGTTAGCTAAATAACGTAAAAATGGGGCACAATCGTAAAGTTATACGTTCGAACATAAATATATGGCCGATTAGTGTGCTAGCCCGGCAGGAACACGAACTGAGGGGCTACCGTGAAACGAAAACGAACTTCGTTTGTGGATCTCCGTCTCTGTCGCACTTGCTAGTTCGAGCGACAGAGAGGGAGATACACGAAAGAAGTTCGTTTTCGTTTCGCGGTAGCCCCTCTGAGGGGCGTCCGTGTATCTCCGTCTTTGTCGCTCGAATGAGCGAGTGCGACAGAGAGAGAGAGATACACGAACGAAGTTCGATTTCGTTTCGCGGTAGCCCCTCTGAACTCAATGTCACAAAAGTCAAACAACTGTCAACACATACAGACGCGCAAGACGATGTTTTTTCATATAGTTGTGTCTGTCACTTCTTATGGTCAGCTGACGTGAGTTAGCATGAGAGGCCTAGTATGGTATTTTGAGTCTATTTATTGGCGACTCGTCTCCATCTTCATCTACAGAGGCCTACAGAGACCGCGAAACGAAAACGAAGTTCGTTCGTGCATTTCCTTCTAGCTCGTTCGCACTTGCCGCCAATTCGAGCGATAGAGAGGGAGATACACGAACGAAGTTCGTTATCACTTCGCGGTAGGGCCCCTCTGTTCACACAGATGCCAGCGCAGACCTCAGAGTAGAAATTTGTTAGTGTACATTGTACTGTACGCTATGGGTATAAAGTGGTTATATTCTCTTTGGGTATAAATAGTAATTGCATTGTTGGTTTAATAAAAATTTAAAAATGTCCTCAAAAATTTAAATGAAAGCAAATACTTAGAATCTATTCTTAAAACACGCAGATATCGCTCTAAAATATATGTCCCAAATACACAAAACCAATGTAATTTCGGCGGCAAAGTTAGATGTATGCAATCTCTCCCTTTTTCTAGGTAATATACAATGGGCACAATAGAGAAAGCGATACGAGCGATTTCAGAACAATATTATCGAATTCGTACGTTAGCATCGACAAATGCTTTTTGTCTTTCTCATAATCATAGGAACAAAAGAGATGTCGGTTATGATTATCACGTCTTTGCAGCATTTTCTTTTACGTTGAAGGTTTTGTGGGGTGGTGTGGACTCTGTGGATTGAACGGAGTTTGACGAGTTGAGATGAGAGTAGGTAAGATACCTACTATACTAGGTAGAGTGAGGAAGGACAATACCGAGGAAATATTATTTATTAGTGAAAGCATTTTTATTATTTCAAACCCTAAGTGAAAGTAAGTTATAAAAAAAAGTTAAGCACTTGGTTACAGTGAGTTTTTACTAGTTTTAAAGTTACTTGCATAATTTCTTATGGAAACCGTTTTATGTCTAAAAATACATTTTGAAAATAATAAATTGTGTAGCACATATTCAAGCCGCAAGAGTGATAATTTGTTGAAAAATAAAAGTGACGCTTATCTAAACAATACATAGGAAGAAAAGTACTATGGAAGTGTCTAATGAAATAAAGGAAGACATTCGCAAAACTCAGTCGGACTTGAAAAATGCGATACGCGTACATCAGGTAAGTAAAGTCGTTGATTGTTATTACTTGTTGAAAACTTATAATACCTACTTGTAATTTTTACTTGATTATATTTACTAGGTAAAAGCAGTTATATTAAAATAACATTGTAATTCTTTCAGGTTTGGGTAACGCGTCTTCAGGAAGACGAAAATGTAAGAACTTAAAACATGTATTGTTTACTACGTGCAGTATTGAGTTGAAATCATGACGTTACGGTTTCATTTCGTAAATGTGAGACTATTTCTTAATTAACTACATGAAATCAGTTTGTTCATATTGTATTACATTGCAGAATTTACACCTAAAATCAAAAGTTAAGGAAGCTGAAAATGAAATTGTTGCTATTGGACAAGCTCAAGTAAGTTAATTTCTTATCATTTTTTTATGTATTGCTATCAGGTTATTATGGACACTGCTTACTCATAGAATTTTATACAACCATTTAATTTTTAAAATGAATTATGAAGTTTTACAACAGCATAGATGAACCATGTGCATTGAAGATTATTACACGATGAATTCTATTTCAGAAACTAGTTGTGGACAGATTAAGGAGAGAATTAGAACTTTACCAACAACGTTTGAAAGCTCGTAATAAGCAGACCAATGTTGAAAATGATAATCGCTTCGTAGCACAGCAATTACGGGACCACCAGCTTCAATATCGCAACAGAAATAGGACTGTTTCCTTACTCAAACATTCAGTACTTAATGAGATTCATATTAAGTCAGAAAATTATAGTGATGTGAAGGAAAACATATCAGATTCTGAGACTGAGATCAAATCTACAAATGAGAAAGAAAACTCAAATCATAGTGATACAGAAGACAAGGAGAAGTATTCTAGGAACTACCAGCAGACCCCTAAAGTGCATGACAGCAGAAATAACTTTGCTAATGCATTAAACAAAGTCAAGGAGGCATTCATGTGAGTATTGATACTTTATTAAATATATTTTATTGATTAATATAATTTAAATAAACAGTTCCCATAATCATTTAACTACTTTACTTATTAATGCATAACTATTTGGCGGTATGTTGACATGACTTGATGATACATTCCAAACATTTTTATAGAAATAGCCTTGTAGAAAAAACTGCCTATAAACAGAGAACCCCCTAGTGGATTGCTGAGAATTAAATCTGTACTAATTTATACTTCTACTCTAATATTATCAAGAGGTAATGTCTATGAGGTTGTAAGTTTGTATTTAAGGGGTAGGTTAGGGCTCCAGCACTATACATCCAATAAAAAAATTGACCAGTATATAGAATGGACTTCCTGGATTGACATATGCTATATTTTATCCCGCACCTCTGCTGCCTCTGCATTCTTTGTCATATGTAGGCAGAGCAAATAATTTGATGTATAAGGATATACATAAAGAGTATACAGCCCACTGATATTAAAATGCTAGTGGGCACTGCAACTGAGAAATGAGATGAAGATAGGAGTTTTATAAAGGCTATAAACCAAGCTTATTTGAGAACTCAGCCCTATATCTAATGGTTATTAGTAAGCTTTAAATTTACATAGAAACTATCATTATGAACAATGTTTTGCTGTCATTATCTAATAATAATGTTGGAAAATAAAAAGCACTATGTCTGAGTTCTATAAATAACTATAGACATGTTTAGACATGTTGCCCCTTAGACATGTTTTCAGTAAAAGATCTATATAAATATTGCGTTAATGCAGGTCTATCAAAGAATAGGAAAATCATTTTTATAATTAGTACAGTCACTAACGAAAATGTTTTTACTATTCTTAATGTTTCGTAAGACTCAGGTTTTGAACTCTACCCCAATAATAATTTCAGGCCACGAAACAGGGGACAGTCTCAAATGTATGTCCCTCTAAAACTGTTAATTTATACTATGAAATAGCAGCTAGGTTGGGAGAGTATTGACACATGATGGTTTTGCAGCGGCACCAACCCCCAGCATGCACCAAACTGGCAGGAGCAGGAGCAGCAGTCGGACTCAGAGTCGTCGCAGGGCGTGCAGCCGTCGCCGACGCCGTCCCCGCCGCCGCTGCCGCAACCCGGCCAGCCCGTGTCTCAGGAGCTCTTCATGAGGTAAGTAGTCTCATCTCATGAGTCATGACAACCACTTCAGCCTAGTGGTAGTGACCCTGCCTACGAAGCTGAAGGTCCTGGGTTTGAATCCCGGTAAGGGCATTTTATTTGTGTGATGAGGACGAATATTTGTTCCTGAGTCATAGACATTTTCTTTGTATTTAAGTCTTTTTTTATCTATAAACGAAATAAAATAAAATAGTCTTTAAATTTTCGTCGTTTACAAAGTTAAAATAATTGAAATATACCGTGTTTATACAGTGCCTGCTTGGTAACTGAAAATTCAGGCTTCTAATTTTATCCACAACGAAGTTGTAGGGGGGTCGTAAATGGCCTGAACTGCTTCGAGAAAAGGATGGCACGGCCGTGCCGCTGTTTTGCTCGACTTGGCGGGGGCACTACCGTGCCCCCAGATACAATGACATGCTGGTGTGGTTGATTTGCCTCTCTGCGTAGGCCTCCCCTAAAATCTTCCATAAATTTCTGTCTGTTGCAGTCCGTCTCCAAGTCGGTTCTGCAACTGCCTTTATGTCATCTTGCCATCTGCCTACCTATTTATCTATATCTGTATATTGTCGCCTAGTATCCATAATACAAGCTTTGCTTAGTTTGGGACTATCTCGATATGTGTGACATTGTCCCCAAAATTATATTTATGTCCTGAGTCGATAGGTTGAACCTATAGGCAATATACGCATATGCCTGCATAATATATATATATATGTTATTGCTTGCGCCCCTCATGACAAAGTTCAAGACTATTGGGCCAAACCGTGTGTAACACATTCACTGTCAGGAGGGTTCCTGACAGTGTGTCAGGAACCCTCCTGAGGTGTCCGCTAGGCGGGTGCCTAGCGGACACCTCTCTTCGTACCGTGTCTATCATCATCATCATCATCATATCAGCCGAAAGACGTCCACTGCTGGACATATGGCTCCCCCAAAGAGTGCCAAAGTGACCGGTCCTGCGCCACCCGCATCCAGCGGACTCCAGCAACCTTTACCAGGTCATCAGTCCACCTTGTGGGGGCCTACCCACGCCGCGCCTTCCGGTACGTGGTCGCCACTCAAGAACCCTTCCGCCCCAACGGCCATTGGTTCTATTTGCTATGTGCCCCGCCCACTGCCACTTAAGTTTAGCGATTCGGAAGGCTATATCCTTGGTTCTGCTGCGGATAGCCTCATTTCTGATGTGATCACGCAGAGAAACTCCCAACATAGCCCTCTCCATAGCCCTTTGGGTGACTTTGAGCCTTCTTATGAGGCCCATAGTAAGTGACCACGACCAAATAAGTGGCCTTTGTGTGTTTTTGTAGTCTTTAGGGTGAAATTAAGAAACCCTTTGGCTCTTTGGGTCAAACAAGTTACGTGCTTGGGTCAGTGGCACCAGTGTTTGTTGCTGACTTTTTTTTTGTTTTCTTAACTACTTGTTGTGAGTGTTCCAATCAGCACAATTTCATCAGGTTAATGTTATCAAGTTTAGGTGTTGTTATGACCTTATGACCACCTTCTGTATAATAATAACTAATAATGTATATATATGTGTGTATATCTCTGAGGTCAGAGTATAGTGCATAGGTTCGGCAACGCGCTTGTGACTCGGCAAGCCGTATGCTTGTTGGCCACCGTTGTGTTATTAAAAGAAAGGCCTGGTTGTACTCCGGGAGTGCCGGCAGAAGCGAAAACTTGAATATTTTAACATTTCGAATCGACGAATACGGTAGCGACAGAAGTAAACTATTTCACTTGCTTAGCGCGTGAGAACTTATTGTGTGTCGGCCGAACGGGTAAGCGCCGCGGATTGCATGGCGTTTGCGCCCTTTTTCTCGAATGGCGCAGCCAGTCTCGTACAACGGCAGCGCCCCTCCCCCCCCAAGCCTCGTCCCGAATCTCTCACCTTACGCATCTTACGGTCACGTGTCCAATCGAATCCTGTGGCGAGTTTAACAATTTTTCCCCATCCCAAAAAGTGCACAGCGCCGCTAAAGAAGTTTTCACTTCAAAAAGATTCTCTTGCGTTTCCAATGCTATATTGCGTTGAGTCTTTGTTTCAGTGTTTTTATATCTAGGAAACTATAAAGTTGACTAGTAGATTAAGTCCGCCTTTTCTATGTGTAACCTGTTACTGTTCAATAAAGTTTAAATAAACAAACTTGCCATGTATTTGATACCTACTATTTGTGTTTGACGACCACTTTGGCCTAGTGGGTAGTGACCCTGCCTACGAAGCTAGAATGGTTTTCTATGTTTATATGTATTTGTTTATCTATATAAGTAGGTATATCGTCGCCAAGTACCAACAGCAGATATGTACAAGCTTTGTCATTTCGCCCGTAGTGACATTTAACCGTGTAATTATTAGTATTATTTCAACATGTCTCACGAAAGTTTAAATACGAGCTTTGTTAAGTTTGGGAAGACTTATGAGCGCGTTCACTTATAGGCGCTTTTGTAGCGCGACTGAAGCGCTGCACAGCGAATCCCTTCACATTACAGCGGCTGTAGCGCGGCTAAGACGCGACGCCGTCGCTAGCGACAGCCACGATTCACAGTCGCGCTGCAGACGCGCTGTAGACGCGCGTTGAACTTACACATTCGCTCGCAACACTGATCTAACGCCGACTGATCGCACGTGACTATGCGGCGTATCTGCCACCGCTAGCTCAGAGCGCTGCAGTCGCGCGACCGTCGCGCGACTGTCGTGCTACTTAACACGTTCGCAACAATCGCAACCAAGAACCCGCCTGGTAGGCACTCGTACGTAATGTTTGCTCAGATGCCGGCTCAGCCCGCTAGGCGGGCAGTAGCTATAAACCTACACGCCTACAGTTCTGTCGGTTTCTAAAGTGTTAAATATCTATGGATACGAGTCGCGCGTTTTAGAAGCGCTACAGTCGCGCGACAAAAACGCCTATATGTGAAAGCGCTCTAAGTCGATTTGTGTAGATTGTCCCGTAATATTAATTAATTTTATTTATCTACTTCCAGGCTGATAGGTTTGGTGACTCCCGCCCAAAAGGAGATACTTGAGAAAAAGAGAAGCGAGCGCCGCAAGCGATCTACGACAAGCACTAACAGGAATGACTTCTTATATGGAAACTATGAAATGTTGTCCGTATGTATATCTTTGGTTTGGATTGAAATATATTTTTTAATAAGTAAACCCGCGCATTATTAATTTGTTTACTTACTTCAATGTTAATTGGGTCAAGTTCCAAGGCAAAGCGCATTGCGTTAGCTGCTAAACATCGACGTAAATAAATATAATAACATGCGACAGTCTGGTTTAGTTAAAATAGTGTGAGAAAATTGTGAAATCAAAATCGTATTTATTATTTTCTGTTTTCATTGTAGAAGCGCAAGAAATACAACCAATTCCCGTATTTGCAATCGCATAACGACCCACCGCAAACGCGCTCGGCGAAACTACGGAAGCAACAGGTAAATGTCGCATTTCAATATACTATTATGATAACATAGTTAGTACATGATAATGTCCTTATATTTTTCATGAGACCTGCATCGTCTCTTGCTAAACAAAGGATTTTACATCAGCACAATTCATGTAAAATCCTCAAATACAAAAATATCGGATACGCGCATGTGACTCCTCTGGAGTGTGCAACTCACTCGTGCCATAGGTATGACTACCACCTGCCAGGCCATATATTAAAAATGGATGACTTTTATTCTTAATATTATTTTTTATACTCGTCGACCTTAATGTTTGAATTATGACTGTACACCAAACTTAAATCGTATACTTTTTTACTATGGTGCTCCCAACTCAAAATTTCATAACTATTGAGACAACTAAAATAGAATTGACCAATCACGTGGCGCCTTTACTGAACTATAATGTATTTGACTAATAGGACGCCGTCATGAGAAAGTCAAAAGGTAAATAGACATCAACACACAAAAAAGAAAAAGCTGATGGTTGCACTTCGTTTTCAATAGATACCAAGTTTGTTTAATTACTTCAGTTGACTCGTAGAAAAAGTATTGTATACAATAGTCATATCATTAGCTTTTTAAGTCTCGTACCTTAATTAGGCCACTCAGCAAGCTTCATGGCCTAAACGTGGTACTCGTCTGGAAAAGCATACATTATATAACGATTGCATAAAATACTATTACGCAACTGCCAAAATATGGAGGCTTATGCTTTACGGATGTTTGTATGTGTGTGTGTATATGGGTACACACCTATATACACACACACAAAGGTCTATATTTTGGAAAGGTGCTTTGGTCCAAATCATCTACATGAGTTTTATAATAGTTTGGTTAACATTCAGCCAGGTTTGAAAAAAAGATTTATACAGTTTCAGACTCAAAATAAGGAATCCCGGGAAGGTTCGCCATCTGGTTCTTCAGCTGAAACGAAAGGTTTGCCTTGATTTAACTTATATTTGATTCATAAACCTACTGAATGACGCTGAACGTCACTTCTCGTAAATACTGCCACTTTGAAACTTACTTGGCGTGTGCGTGTCGATGTAACAAAGACACAGGCAACTGCGGAAGCCTACACTGCGCGTGGCCCGACACGCACTTGGCTGGTTTTATTTGTTTATTTTTACTAGTCTTATTAGTTTATATTACCTACAGTTTGAGCGTCAGATTTTGGTAATCACTAAATATATAAAAAAAACAGTACCGTATTGAGCTTACTCTGGGGCTAGCGCGATTTGTGTTAGAATCTTCATCATATCAGCCGAACTGCTGCTGGACATAGGCCTTCCCCAAAGAGTGCCACAATGACTGGTCCTGCGCCACCCGCATCCAGCGAACTCCGGCGATCTTTACTAGCGGGCCTAAGATGGCCATTTTGAACCCCCGACGCAAGAGAGGGGTGTTATAAGTTTAACGTGTCTGTCTGTGTATCTGTCTGTGGTATCGTAGCTCCCAAACCGATGGACCTATTTGAATGCGTTTTTTTTGTGTCATAGATACTTTTATCCCCAGTGTTCTTAGCCATGTTTCATGAAAATCTGTTTAGCCGTTTTTGAGATATTGGACTTTGAAATGAAAATATCGGGGGTTTTTCAACTTTTCTAAGATGTAGTTATATCACTTATGGATAAGACATCCATCACGTACTGACGAATGTGCCATTCTTTTAAAAAGAGTCATAGCTCGTCTCGCCATCGCCGACGAGGTCTGCCAAACTCGGGGTTTTCGAGCGAGCCATACAGCGTAGCTTAGGTGTCAAATAGGGGTGTAGACTCGAAAATTATTATTACTCCAAATGAAGGAAGGCAAAAAAATATGCCTAGTGACGAAAATCCCATTCAGATATCTCCAAGAATAACGAAGCTACAACCGTTTTTAATATTGCTTGTTAGAGAGAGAAAACGCAAACATGTGTGACGTCACATTACAGGATGCTGCCGGGGGCCGCGTCTTAAACGATGGGGCGCGGCACGTTACCGTCTATTAGTGTGACGTCACAATCTTCCAGCGTCATCGTTTCATATGAAGTTGCGTTTTACGAAAAAGGAACAGAACACACACCTTCTTAAAACTTTGGACACTTATAACTTCGTGATTATTTAACCTTTTGCATTGATTTTTTCTTCATTTGACTACATTTTTAATCCTTTTTCGAGAAAATATGACATTATTGATTATTTTATTTAGTGTCTACACCCCTATTAGTGGATCGTATCCGGAACACCACGCTGCGCTCCAAAATTCAAATAATTGATTTGTAGAACACGTATACTCACTGTGTTTTAGCACAAGGCATACAAAATTCACCAAATCCAAAACTCAAATAGTCGATGTAGCTCGGAAGTCAGCCAAGTTGAAGTGGGACTGGCTGGTCCTGTCTGCCGCATGCCGAATGAACTGGGCCAAGGTCGCCACCGAATGGCAGCCCGACAATAACGGAGACGTCCCGTAATATATATTTTCTCAAACATGCAATGAAATATTGACGTTGAGTTCTTCATAGTGAGCTTCGAAGTGTCACGTTTCGGGCGACGAGAGATCCGTAATGGCATTTCATACAAAATTCGAGGCCTAGGCCTGCAAGATGGTCTTTTTTAATTTCCATTCCACAATTTGTGGCACAGGATCACGGCGTTGAGCCATGAACATTAAAGTTTGATTTCTTGGAGTTTTTATTTATTTATTTCATTGCATGTTTGAGAAAAGCACTTATACATACCTCGGCGTGAAAAGGCTACGCTCGGCCGTCTATATGTACTCGGCCGGCAACCCCTTACTTCCACTTAATGTGGTATTGTATGATATGCCAGCAGGCTGGACCGGCAAGCCGGCGTGGGCGGCGGCGCTGCCGGCCGGGCTCTCGCTGGAGCCGGTGTTCCCCGGCAACAAGGTGTGCAACGCGTGCGGGAGAAACGGTAAACTGCTTTATACAACAACCGGTGGCATTGTTCTCAATATACATTCATTTATTTATTTATACATGCTTGGAGCGTAACATATTACCTATACGGCACACCTCTGAAAATGGTAAAGGAGTTCAAATACCTGGGACACTGGGTCACGGAGACTCTAAGCGACAACAAGGACGTGGAGAGGGAGCGTAGGGCGCTCTCAGTCAGGAGCAACATGTTGATTCGTAGGTTTTCCAGGTGTACCACCGATGTTAAGATCACCCTTTTTAAGGCGTTCTGCCAATCCTTTTACACCTGCAGCCTCCATAGGCTGATCCATATCAACTATACCCAAAAAGCTTACAGCGCCCTACGCGTCCAATATAATAATGGTTTTAGGATGTTGTTGGGGCTGCCGCGTCATTGCAGTGCATCAGGGATGTTTTGCGATGCTTACACGGATGGGTTTCACGCCATAATGCGTAAGCGTGTCGCGTCCCTGCTGAGGCGCCTGCGTGGCAGCCCGAACAGCCTCCTGCTAACGGTGGCGGCGCGCCTGGATGGTCCCTTCCTATTTCACTGGGATAGGTTGCATAGAACATCCAACTGACGACTTGCAAATAGTAATACCTACCTACTAACATAGTTTTTAAGACCTTTATTACTCACTACTACTACTAAATTATATACTACCATAGAATTACAGACCCAGTTACATTGTTCTCACTTATAGAACTTACCTATACCTACATGAGGCCATGAAAAAAATAGCCTTGACAAACACTATAAGTACTGACTTTGCTTGTTGGGTGGGCGCGTATGTACTGACCGGCGCAATGACTCTACTTACGGCTATTAGGCATAGACCCTAAGGTGGGAACTACAGCTCCTTACCACAGTATAGAAAAATAATACAGTAGGTAATCTGAGGCCGTTTAGGAGCGTTCGTTACCTACTTTCGATCGATGCGCAGGGCTGTGTCAAGTTTGTGGCTTGGCATACCTATAATACTAATTTTGCTTTTAAGTATGCAAAGTATTTCTGTTACAGTTTAATAGACAATATTGTATACACAAAGTAATAATATTATAGATAATTAGGTATGTGTTTTTAGTTTCCCACTTCATCGAATATTTTAATACCACTATACTATGCCTAAAATATTTCCTAGTAAGTATAATAGTTGCTAAACTGCACTAGGTTGGTAGGTGCTTAGTTACAAGCCTATTCGGCTCCTTGTGATATCGTGGCACTGTCTTCATACCTACGAGGCGGTTTCCCTATACTGTGTCCTTACGGTCGACGTGAAGGGGCTGTTGTTTCAATGGTGGCCCAAAAGACTTCAATGCACGTAAAAAGAACGTTGGCCCCAATGGCCCCATATATTTTATATGGCATCCAGTGCTTTATTATGTACCACCTGGTATATATTTCTTTACTTTTGAAAATGTCATTGTGGAAGTTCACAGTATTTATTCCAAATTTACTAACAAACTTGATTACACACGTACGTCTCACGCACAATCAAGTTAGATTGTGCCGTTCCATCGCGGCACGATCGGATGCACGTCCAAATTCCGTGAGGCACGCACACAAGTACCTTTGAGCACGGTCAAAAGACCGACTCAGGGCGGCTTACCGCACTCTGCCTGCGCACAGTGTATATAAGTAAATATGTGAGCCCAGCGTGCCTTCTCGGGGCTGCTCAAATTTATGCAAACCTCAACGGCAATCGGCTACGGCGCGACTAAATGCCGAGCGTCAGGAGCGGAGGTGTGCCATACGCGGGTCCGTGAGGCTGCACTTCGCTGTCTCGCTCACACGTATGGTGCTCCGCCGGCGCCGCCGGTCGAAGTCGAGGCCGACCCTAACGCTCGTTTACGTGTGACAGACGTGCCGTCGCTGCTCGTGTGGTGTTCCTCGTGTCTGGTGTGGCTGCACACGGGCTGCGGCGCGGGCGGGCGCTGCGCGTGCGGCGCCGCGCTGCCCGACCCCGCCGCCAAGCCCGCGCCCCAGCACCAGCTGTTCCGAGGTACACTCATCTCACACACGTGCCCTCGCTGCTCGCGTGCTGTTCCTCGTGTGTCGTGTGGCTGCCCGACCCCGCCGCCAAGCCCGCGCCCCAGCACCAGCTGTTCCGAGGTACACTCATCTCACACACGTGCCCTCGCTGCTCGCGTGCTGTTCCTCGTGTGTCGTGTGGCTGCCCGACCCCGCCGCCAAGCCCGCGCCCCAGCACCAGCTGTTCCGAGGTACACTCATCTCACACACGTGCCCTCGCTGCTCGCGTGCTGTTCCTCGTGTGTCGTGTGGCTGCCCGACCCCGCCGCCAAGCCCGCGCCCCAGCACCAGCTGTTCCGAGGTACACTCATCTCACACACGTGCCCTCGCTGCTCGCGTGCTGTTCCTCGTGTGTCGTGTGGCTGCCCGACCCCGCCGCCAAGCCCGCGCCCCAGCACCAGCTGTTCCGAGGTACACTCATCTCACACACGTGCCCTCGCTGCTCGCGTGGGGTTCCTCGTGTGTCGTGTGGCTGCCCGACCCCGCCGCCAAGCCCGCGCCCCAGCACCAGCTGTTCCGAGGTACACTCATCTCACACACGTGCCCTCGCTGCTCGCGTGCTGTTCCTCGTGTGTCGTGTGGCTGCCCGACCCCGCCGCCAAGCCCGCGCCCCAGCACCAGCTGTTCCGAGGTACACTCATCTCACACACGTGCCCTCGCTGCTCGCGTGCTGTTCCTCGTGTGTCGTGTGGCTGCCCGACCCCGCCGCCAAGCCCGCGCCCCAGCACCAGCTGTTCCGAGGTACACTCATCTCACACACGTGCCCTCGCTGCTCGCGTGCTGTTCCTCGTGTGTCGTGTGGCTGCCCGACCCCGCCGCCAAGCCCGCGCCCCAGCACCAGCTGTTCCGAGGTACACTCATCTCACACACGTGCCCTCGCTGCTCGCGTGCTGTTCCTCGTGTGTCGTGTGGCTGCCCGACCCCGCCGCCAAGCCCGCGCCCCAGCACCAGCTGTTCCGAGGTACACTCATCTCACACACGTGCCCTCGCTGCTCGCGTGCTGTTCCTCGTGTGTCGTGTGGCTGCCCGACCCCGCCGCCAAGCCCGCGCCCCAGCACCAGCTGTTCCGAGGTACACTCATCTCACACACGTGCCCTCGCTGCTCGCGTGCTGTTCCTCGTGTGTCGTGTGGCTGCCCGACCCCGCCGCCAAGCCCGCGCCCCAGCACCAGCTGTTCCGAGGTACACTCATCTCACACACGTGCCCTCGCTGCTCGCGTGGGGTTCCTCGTGTGTCGTGTGGCTGCCCGACCCCGCCGCCAAGCCCGCGCCCCAGCACCAGCTGTTCCGAGGTACACTCATCTCACACACGTGCCCTCGCTGCTCGCGTGCTGTTCCTCGTGTGTCGTGTGGCTGCCCGACCCCGCCGCCAAGCCCGCGCCCCAGCACCAGCTGTTCCGAGGTACACTCATCTCACACACGTGCCCTCGCTGCTCGCGTGCTGTTCCTCGTGTGTCGTGTGGCTGCCCGACCCCGCCGCCAAGCCCGCGCCCCAGCACCAGCTGTTCCGAGGTACACTCATCTCACACACGTGCCCTCGCTGCTCGCGTGCTGTTCCTCGTGTGTCGTGTGGCTGCCCGACCCCGCCGCCAAGCCCGCGCCCCAGCACCAGCTGTTCCGAGGTACACTCATCTCACACACGTGCCCTCGCTGCTCGCGTGCTGTTCCTCGTGTGTCGTGTGGCTGCCCGACCCCGCCGCCAAGCCCGCGCCCCAGCACCATCTGTTCCGAGGTACACTCATCTCACACACGTGCCCTCGCTGCTCGCGTGCTGTTCCTCGTGTCGTTGCAAAAAACCGATCGTCGTTTTTTAAACCGGCATACGTTACATTTTATGTTTTCCTGTCGATGGTTTCCTCAATGATAATCTATTTTGTATTTAAATATAATCATCAATAAATAAAAATATGGAATACATACACACTTTTCCATTCGCGTTACAGATAAACTGGCAGAGCGCAAACGCTTACAAGAGAAGAACATCCAGCTTTGTGTGGAACTACGCAAACTCGAAGCCAGGGCTGCCACTCTGAAAGAGAACCTGGACGACCACAACGCAGAGAAACGACAGCTGTTAGCCGACCAGATAAAAACGCAGAGGAACCTGCAGAAACTTCTAGACTTCATCAGCCAGTTCAAAGAGACGTCGATCAGTATACGCTCAACGTCAGTTAGCGAGTCGGGGAGTGAAATCAGTAAAAGCAATGAGGAGTAAACTGGTGAGTAATCATGCTTTGGCTAAATTAAGCTTAATATTAGCTTAGGCCTTTCGACTTGCTTTAAAGACGCTCTGTGGGAATCGTGGACGATCCCAAACTTACAAGCTATATCGAACCGTTGAGTCTAAGGAGAGACTTCGCCTCCTTGTGCGTGTTCTATCGCTTGTATAACGGGTTGTGCTCCGAAGAACTGTTCGACATGATGCCTACGGCTGCTTTTTACCACCGCACCGCTCGCCGTCGGCAGGGCATTCTCACACCCTGGAACCTAAATGGTCGCGTACCGAACGGTTTCAGAGAAATTTTCTCCCTCGGACGCTCCGGTTGTGGAATGAGCTCCCTGCCGAGGTTTTCCCGAGGGACTACAGTATGGGGTTCTTCAAAAAAGGAGTGTATAAATTCTTAAAGGGTCGGCAACGCGCATGTTACACCCCTGGAGTTGCAAGCGTCCATAGGCTACGGTAACCACTTACCATCAGGTGGGCCGTAAGATTGTTTGCCACCGACATGGCATAAAATAATAATAATAATAATCTTAATTCAACATGCATTAAATAGTTTAAACTTCACGTGTTTGTCCATCAAACGATGCGAGTTGCATCAAACGATGCATCAAACGAAACGAGAGAAAAATTATTCTTATTCTTATTCTTATTCTAAAGTTTTAACCGACTTCAATTTAGTACTCTGCCAAGCCACGAGAACATTTCCACATTTATTTTCCAATTTACCACATGAACTGATTTCCGAGAGCAAATGCGTTGATTATTAGGGAAAATAATAGGGCTTTAAAATTCTTTATATTGAATAATATTAAGGAACACACAGACAATTTTTTCGAGAGTTTCCCTCAATTTCTTCAGAGGCTCTAGTATAAGTTTTACCGAAACAAAACGTTACGATCGCGTTTGCGTTTTACCCTCAATTTATATGGAATTTGACAGCTAAACGCGAACGCGGTCGTAACGTTTTGTTTCGGTAAAACTTATACTAGAGCCTCTGGATTCCACTATCAGATCCTGGTTTCCTTACCATGGGAGTGGTCCGATTTTGATTATTATTTTTTGTTGGAAAGGGAGTATCCCAAGGGTGGCCTTGGGATACTCCCTTTCCAACAAAAAAAGAATAATCAAAATCGGTTCATAAACGACGAAGTTATCCGCGCCTCCTTTTTTGAAGTCGGTTAAAAATATAGCACGATCGACTTAAGGCGGGTCGCACCAATTTACGATTACAGACCGGTCAATCTTAAATAATATGCTAACCGGCATTGTTAATTCCATCGAAACTTGTCAAACTTTCCATCCATCATCGCTTACAATATAAATACAAAACAAAATAAATAAATGTTTGGTCACAAGGACCTAAGATTTATTTACGATGCCATTCGAACCAGTTTTTGAAGAGGAAAAAATGTTTGGACTTTTTAGTATGTAGATAAAGTTTCAAATTATTTGACACGGAAAGTGCTCGCCGCGCCGCTGCCGGCCGCTGCCATTCCGGTCTGAAGCGGCCCTTAGTCCGGTTGCGAAAGTGTTAATTTAATTATCCTTTTATTTTCAGATTAAACCAGTTGGATGTTAGTCGTCAAGCAGTTATGCAGTAGCCAATATTGTTACTAGATCATAAGCTAGCTCGTAAGTATATTCCAATTTTGAATAATGAAATTTACCTTCATTGAAGGTACTGTATTAAGTTTTATATACATACTTAAATGATTAGGGCCAAATCGGTATAATTATGGTGCATAAAAACTACCCCTGTAACCGAAGATTGACAATCATCGGAACGGCACTACGTTACTGTTGATCCGATGATTTATAACCGTAATCGCTACATGTAGTCTTTATGCACGTACTTAACCCTTTGAACGCCATATTATATTACGCAAGAAGTATACACGCTAACTTCTTGTCAAGAGAGATTTTATAAGCCCTACTTAAAGAGTGGAAGTTACTTGATCATATACGCGATGACTAGTTATCCTTGGCGCTATAGGCGTCGATGGCGTTAAAAGGAAGATTGTTTCTTACTCGCAATCTGATTAAGTTTGATAAATTAAAATTGATTGCAAATCATTTAGCAAAATAAAATATAATTTTGTTATAAATGAGGCTCATGAAATGTAAATCAATTATTTAGCCAAAATAAAAGTGTTCAGTATTTGATTCCTAATTTAGCATAGTTAGTAATTGTCTCGTGTTAGTAAATATTGTCTAGTAGTGATCGTTGTTTTACTACTGAGTTCAAAGTTAATGAATTAATGATTTTCTGTGATAATGATTAAGTTTTCCTTGGATTTGTTTCGAAGTACTCAGATTGTATGAATTAACCGGGGTTGTATGTAAATAAATGTCCAATACTTGGTATTCGCCCCTTTTCTTCAAATATTTATCATGCCTCCTTGAAAGTGTTGCAAATTGAAAGCGTAGGTATTCAATAAAAATATATATTTACCCAAAATCAGTACAGTGCAAATATAAGTTAAAAAGCAGTGTATGCCCCTATGTAACTGTGTAAATAAAAACATCAAACAGAATAGCGGTTTGTGGTGTAGTCAGAAATTTTAGCACTAAATATGTTACTCCAGACTTTAGTCCTCATGCCTCTAGTCGTAGGAATTACACGCGATGATGATTATTACTCCATTTCTAATACCTTCTTTCCCATGGCCACGTCCTTCCTGAGTTGAACCAATGCGCCTTCTAGTAACTGACACTCGTATTGGGAAATATCATCGGTGTATCTTGCCATTTCTGTCACACCGTTCGAATCGATGTGCACTAATCCGGCAAAGTAAGATGTTCCGAAATCATTGTTCTCTATGTAAGCGTTTACGTAAGAGGGCTGGCCCTTCAAAGCATTCATGACCTGTCGAGCGAATACCAGGCAGCTGTAAGCAATGGATACTGTCGGCGACTTACCATGCTTAGCTTGAGTCACAACTTCATCGTATTTTTGCAATTTTGTCGCGAATTTCAAGATTTCTGAGTCTGCCATATCCGTCGCGGGCTTCGACTGCGAAATGAGAGGCACAGTAGTTTTGTCTGAATGCCCGCCTATCACAGGCACGAAGCAATTTTCAGGAGCTAACGCATGATGTGCTCCAAAAAGAGTCTGGGCTCTGATCCAATCTATAGTAGTGATTCCGAACAATTTCTTAGCATCAAAGGTGCCTTCGTTTCTCATCAATTCTGCGGCCATTGGCACCAGAGAATTTAGTGGATCCGCAACGACACCTACGAAGGGCATTTTAGTCATTTTGCCAATTTGGGAGGATGCCGCTTTAACGAACTCAGTGTTGGCTTCCAAACATTCTTGGTTAGATAATCCTGGAGTTTTGAGCGGTCCTCCCACTAGAAGTACCAAGTCAGAGTTATTCAGCGCTTGCCTCATCGTGGTTTCTCCCACGAAACCTTTTAGGCCGGACTTCGAAGGAATGTGCGAGAGTTCTATGACTACGCCGGGCGCAGTTTCCCACGTGTCGTGGATCATTAGTTTGCTGATAGTGGGCTCCGTTCGCAACATTAGACTGAGGGCCTGTCCGATCTCGCTTGCTCCTCCCATCACACACACTTGGAACAATCTAACACTCAAATTGATGGTTCTCGGCATTGAAATTCTAGAAAACTTCATTGTGAACATTTTGCGAAATATTATCGAGATGGCTTGTATAAAAAATATATAAAAAATATTGTAGTCCGCCGGACGTGTGACAGAATAATTGGCGTAAATAAATCGAATGCCAGTGCAATTGGTTTATTTTGACACTTGATAAAAGAGTTTCTATTTAGTACCTTTCATAAATATCAATAAGTATAGATAAAGTGGAATTATTTTTATTCTTCTGCATTGACATACATAAAGTTTCATAGATGACAGGTAATCTTTTCATTAAATCAATTAAAAAAATGTAAATAAAAAATGTTTGTTCAAAAAAGCATTTTTCGGCTTTTGAAACACCTTTCGTACAACCAATTTATACAGACTCGAAATGTTCAAGTTTCCGTGATCGGCGCTGGGAACGATGTGGGTTTGAACCTGGGATTATTGTTGAAAACGAACAGGAAGCTGTCCAGGCTGCATTTGTATGACGAGGACGAGAGGATTAACGGGGTGGGGCTGGAACTGAGCAACATCCCCGGAGGCCCGGTGGTGGAGGCGTTCTCCGGCGACCGGCAACTCGGCGCCGCCATCCGCGACTCGGAACTCATAACTATGATAACCCGAATACCTCGGAAACTCTGCACCACGTCCCACCAAATGATCATTGAGAACGCGCCCGCCATACAAAAGGTCTGCTTATCCATTGCCAATTACAACCCTGATGCTTTATTCGCGATATCCACAGACCCTATGAACTGTATAGTGCCTTTTGCAAGCGCTTTACTATCAATGCATAATTGCTACAATCCTTTCAAAGTATTCGGCATAACGCACATCGACACGGCGAGATCCCGCGCTTTTGCTGGCAAGATGCTGGACGTAGACCCCAAAACCATACGAGTACCTGTCGTTGGCGGCCACTCGGATAAGACTATAGTGCCTTTATTTTCTAATCTAGAGCCCTGCTGTTACTCTATTAGTCCCGAACAGGCTGATATGTTGACGCGATTCGTAAGGACAGCTGACAAAGATGTTATACTGAATAAACAAGGCTCTGAATCCGCTACTTTAGCTATGGCATGGTCGATCCATGAATTCACTGACTCAATGGTGGATGCTATTAATGGAAAAGACGTAATTGTGGATGCCTATAGCCCGAATTTATTGTTCGGAACGCGATATTTCGCTGGGCCTATTAAGGTAGGGCCTGATGGCATTAAGGAATCGATCTGTGATTACCATATGAACGACTTTGAGCGGGACCTGCTGAGAGAAGCGTTGCCTCTTATACATGAAGATGTTTCAAAAGGAGAAGAGTACGCCGGTGTTGTAAAAACTTTAGGTCGTTATTATACTTGAGCCTCATCAAAATTGCATGGAGATACACACATTTTCTTTTAGTTCTCAGAAAAAGGTACCAATTCAATGTTTTTGTTTGTGATTTTGATTTACTTTTACAATAGTATATTTTCGTCTAAACATCTGTTTATCGTTTTATTCACCTCCGTATAAAAATGTTCCAACAATGAGCAGTTGAGTATGATAGGATTTTAAAAGTTATCACAGACTACAACTACTATGTAAGAAAGAGTTGAGTACAAACAACAACATGCTGCAAATGTAATGTGCTCTGCCTACCCCTTCACGCTACAATAACTAGTAGACCTTATCCCGTTGATATAAGGTTCACAAACGGTTAATGAAATGTGGGTATCTTCTCCTTATACCACGGTAGATATTATACTCGTACAGCTTATCTGAGCTTCAAGCAGTAAAACAAATCCATACAAACGTCCGATGTGACGCACTTACCCAGACGCGCGTCGCTGCGATAAACCTAAGCGCAAATCGGGGTAGTCTGCGCTCCATCAGTCCATCTGCCGCGCATGTGCCCCATAGAACAGGTATGTAATGGAGCGCAGGTGGCTCTTAACCCATTCATGTCCAACGACTCAAGTGGCTCATATGTGGGTCAGGCCGTAGATTTTGCCACAAAACGTAACTCTCCGCTCCTTTTTTTTTAACCTATAATACGTAATATTAATTTCTCAACCACAGCATTGTATTCCCTAAGAAATGGTGAACCTTGGTCACTGAAGATATTAAAATAAATCCATAAACTTGGGAAGTTACACAATATTTTTTCACGAAAAACGGCGAAAATTTCATAAAAAACGCGAATCCGCTTAGGTAGTAGTGTACTTTACTCAATCAGAAAAATTAGAACAAAAATATTTTTTTGATAATCTTTTTAATTTGACGTTATGAAATAATAGTTACCTAGCCGCCTTTTAAATATCGTTTCATGTTTCCTAAGAAAGTACATAAATTTTCACACGTTTAAAAAAACACACAAAACCATTTTTCTGCGCTACTTTGACTGCGTAACTAACATCTCCCCATTTTGTGGAGTTAAACATTAGCAGTATTTGTAGTGACAACACCAAAGTTACCTTGTCAATGGTCAATGACGCGGTAGCGGCTATATTTTTGTCAGTCGGTTGTCAATTTTGGCAAAAAGTGGAAGGTAACCAGTTGGTCGCGGAGTGCATTTTTTAAGATTTCAAGGTAAGTCTTGAATGAATATTTGTTATTGTTATTGTACCCTACTGCCCCTTCAGTAAAGTGTGTGTAATCTTTCAAGGCAAAGAAACCTGGAAAAAACAGTGTATTTATCGAGTTAAGATTGATTCTATCTGCGTCACGTTACGCAGAATGGCTGTATGCTACTCTGCGCTATTTAGTAAAGGTGTGCACACATACAATGCTTAGATTTGCGGTTTTTTAGGTGTTTTTTTTTTGCTAAGCTACAATTATTATATTTCCTTTCAGATGCCTTTGACTCCGGCAGAGAAATCCAAGAAATTCAGTCTTTGTCTAAAGTAATAAAAAAAAATCATACCATACAAAAATCCGTCATTTTATTTTGTACTTGACCTAACCTAACTATGATGAAAATCCTGAGGCTTAATAATAGTACTGATAGGTAATTTCTACTATTTAGTATGGAGTCTTTTGGTGATCTTGGGCGTATTTTTATAATGTATGATATTTCCTAACATCGTGTCTGTTCTCTACTTTCCTCATATTCGAAATCAAACGTGTAGGTATAGGTTTTACTCGTATGAAACAACCCATTCCATCCACGACATATTGGCGATCTCACTTCTTTCCAGTACCTTTAATATCAGATCTCGTCTGTAATGGGGTTTTTCTTCCCTCGGTTCACAATCTACTATTATTATTATTATTCCAAATATTTTATGTAAAAATCACACATGTTGCACGCACCTTAATTATTTTGCGTTTCCGTTGTGCGTCACTCTGCGCACCTGCGTTACTGTTTTGCGTCACTCTGCGCATCCGGTTCGTAGAAAATTCTACGTCACCGCTGCGCTCTTTGTGGCAAAATCTACGGCCTGACCCATGTATGAGCCATTTGCCTCTACGTGCGATTTCGCTATAGAGCGGATAAACGCTGTTACGCGCTACAGTGCGCGCAAGTCATCAGCCATTTTAAGACCAGGTTCTTAACTTAGCCGCATAGGAGCCTTTCCGTCCCTCGCTGTGGAAATACGTATAGCCTGTCCTGAGTATCATACGTCCATCTTCTTGCATGATGATATTATGTTATTTCCTTGGCGACGACGATTAAGTATTCGAAATGAACGCGGAACAATTTAAAGAATTCATAAAAATACAACGGGAGCAACAAACAGCAGATATCAGACGTTTTGCAACAACTCGTGTTACAACAACAGCGACTGACAGCGGCGGCCCCCTCACCATCAACATGTGGTTCGGAGCAGGGAATGCATAACGGAAAAATAGCGGTATGTTTTATAACCGATACGACGTCATATCGGTTTTCAAATAGCGGTTTCGGTAGCGGAACCTTTATTTTTTCCGGTACCTGACCGATTTTTAAAGGTTACCGATATTTCGATTTTGGCGTCGTTGCCAAACCGCCGGCGCTGCCGTTTTGTCTTTCCGCGACATCGTCGTATCGTCAGTACATTGGCACAGCAACAAAGCGTGAGGTGCGGGTGGGAGAGTGCGGAGCTTTGGGGTACCTAAGTATTTAAAAATTTAGTCGCACACCAGCGGAGCAGATCGGGAATCGAACTCGTAATCGATCAATTAAATTGCCATATGAAATAACGAAACATAAAAATTATTCCATTTTAAATTATCTTTATCACGTGACGTGATTATCGCTAACAAAATACCTGCCTACGCAGTACGCGCTACGCAGTGATGCACACGCAACGGCCGCGGCGGCCGGCGGCAGGCAATGTCAGCTCGCTTTTTGAAGTGAAAACTTCTTTAGCGGCGCTGTGCACTTTTTAAGTTTTCACATCTCATGCTCGAAAAGTGTGTCATATTAGGCTTAGCAAGCGGGGCTAAAGTAGTACATTTAGCCTCTAGGGAAAATATGTAGACATATTTATGATTTTTAAAACATTTAATTTGACCAATCAAAACAACACCGTATTAAATCCACCAATCACAACTCTTTCAAACGAATATTTGTATTTGCTATCAACTAACCAGAATACAGCTACATATTCTAATCGACCAATCAGAAAACAGAATTCATCTCAAACATTAGGTGTTTTTAATCCGTAACTCACAATCATTAAAAAATAAAACGCCTCTGAACGTCAATAGCCGCGTCCAAACGTTCAAGCGTGATTAACTACATACTTGGAATAAGCTTCGAGATTGAGCGGGATAGATGCTCTCTGTCTCGCTTTATCTTATGCCCCGTATGCTGTCCGCCGCGTTCTGACGTTTGGACGCGGCTATAGACGGTGAGAGGCGTTTATTCGTGGTGCCAATATTTTGTATCTGTATCAAAGCAGTTTATTATGGATGGATAAATCTAAAGTTTTTACTATTTTCTCGCTGTCGAAGTGAAAAGTAGAGTGTATAACTCTGGTCTAAAAGCCATATTACCCCTCGAACAATTTTCCCTCACTTCGCTCGGGAAAATAACCATCTCGTGGTAGTATGGCTCATTTTAGCCCCTTGTTATACAATCTACTATAATTCATAAGACGGACACGTGACCTGATCGAAAAACTGTTACAATGTCATTGAGTTTTCACTTCTCTCCCGGAGTGCAACCCGGTCTTTTTTTTCGGTAACCGTTATTATACCGGTTTCGAACAGGTATTATAAAGGCTTCGGTTACCGATATTTCAAAACGGTTACGGTACCGTTATGTTGGCGCGGCGCGCGTAACCTTTACACTATTACGGTGCCGTAATGGAATACTGGTAAAACCGTAACCGACATCAGTATCTGGTTCGGAGTCTACCAGCTCGGCGAACACCAACAACAACTGTCACAAACACATTTATTAAAAAATTCAATTACGTACGTTTAACCCTGATGCTACTACGTCGGTAGAATATTTTTTTGATTTTTTTGAAAAAAAAAGCGATATTTGGGACGTAAGCGAAGACGACATCAGGAAAGAACTCTTATTCTCTTGCTTAACTCCAGAAGTCTTCCACGATCTGAAAGTAACACTCATACCAGATTTTGAAAACAGTCTATACAAAGATGAAAAGTTTAAACTACTCGACTTACATCGGTCTAAAACAACAAAATTCAAAGCTTTACTTGAGTTTTGGATTTGCGTAAGAGACTGCAATGAGACTATGGAACAGTCAAGTGTTTTTACACTTATATGGGTGCATACAAGTTACTCATAAATATGTCCCATAACTCTTATGTCAGCGGATTAAGGTTTTGGTACTTATTTATGAGAGGATGTTATCGATACGTATTTTTGCACACGACTGAGCACTACACTAACACTCAAGAAACTCGCCACCGACTGTGGCTACAAGGACGACTTGTTCGAACGTCTGCTGCGTGACCGTTTTGCGACCGGTATTAAACTACCCGCAGCTAGAAGTGGATCTGAAATAGAAATGGCCCGACCTACAAAAACATTACGATGGGAAGACTGTGGAAGTTACATTTGCCAAATTCTTTGCAGTAGCTCAGTCTAGAGAGCTTGCTGAGGGTGACATTCACGTCGGTTTAACTGCTGCCACAAACAAAGTCAGAACAAAAACCAACATGGCGCATCACACCAACAGAGTACGTCTTTACGCAGGATTGGTCTAGAATCTAGACTCTAGATCAGTGCTGTTAATGCGGTGCATATGATAGGCATAAGGTGGGCGATTGTAAGGCAAACGACCATACTTGCAAGGAAAGCCAAACGCAAGGGCATTTTGAAGATTGCTAGACTGGGAGAGCGTATTTGACGAGCACCAAGTCAGGAAAGAAACGAGCAATCAAAAACGAAAACAAATTACATAAAATTAGGAACATTGACAGCGACGAGTGTTAATAATAATAACATTAAGACAGGTTGGCGGGCAAATTCATATTCAGACACCTTTAAACCTTATGCTCGGACACGCACCGAATTGTCTATCGAAAATAAGTTTTTGATGTGGCAGGGGCGAATAGTCATTCCGAATACGCCCAGGAAGGCTACATTGAAATACCTGCACACAGGACACCCAGGAACTTGTGCAATGAAAGCACTCGCACGTTTTACGTATGGTGGCCATCGATCGACGATGATATTGAAGAGTACATCAAATACTGGTATGTACTCGTAAATGCCAAGAAAACCGGCCAAATAACCCTGAATTGCCTGTGTACTCCTGGTCTGTTCCAGACAACCCATTGGAAAAACTTCATGTCGATTTTGCGGGACCATTTGAAGGAAAATACTGGTTTGTTCTAGCAGATGCACTCTCGAAATGGATTGAGATCAAGCCCATGAACCAAATAACCACAAACAAACTGTGTGAAGAGTAATACTATATATTTACAACGTTTGGTTTCCACAATTCTTGGTGTCAGATAACGGGCCACAGTTTTTACCTCCCGAGAATTCCAAAATCATTGCAGAGACAAGGGTATCCTACATATTAAGTCATCTCCATATAACCCGAGAACTAGTGGCTTGGCGGAACGCCTGGTTCGTACTTTCAAAACTAGAATGTCATCAAGTGCGGGCGATGGCATGACCCTGAGAAGGAGGCTAGAAAACTTCCCATTTTCCACCGGTGAGGGCCTAGGTGAATTTTTTTGGGCGTCGGTTGCATTGTGCGCTGAACAACGCGCGGCCTAACCCTAAAAGAACTCTGCAACACAAACAGATACAGGCAAACATTGAGTCTGAGAAACTAACCCTATCTTTTAAAGCAGGTGACAGGCGTATTTGTTCGCGCCCGAGACGGATCCCGAAGGGTACCTGCTACAATATCAAGGCGTACGCACAGATATTCTTACGCGGAGAGGAGATATCATGCAGATCATGTGCGTTTCCGCTTAGCAGACCTAATCAGTCGAGCTGTTACTGACCTTCCTCCATTACCTTCGTCAACACCTGTTGGACACCCACTAACACCGCCGTCCACACCTCATTCTCGCCCATTGCCTCCATCCACAAATACGCCTCATTCACTAATTTTGTCCACACCTATCCGACAGCGATTACCATCACCCACATCAGGCAGAGTCACCTCATCCAACGCCTCAACTAACCCAACCATCAATTTGGTCCTCCTGCCAGACTACTCAAGACTCGCCTGATATAAATCCAAATGTGACTCCACGACAAGCCAGCGCTGAGACACCTGGTCTCCCACTGGCCACGGCTGTCTTGCAGGGAACACCAGCAAGGCGCAGTGGGCCCACCACGAAGCCACGACGACTTATCGAGGAGTTGTAGTAGCTTATGAGGATGTGGACGAATGATATATACCTGGCTCTATGGTCTTGACATTGTCATTGTTACTCATCTACCTACTACGTCAATAAATACTTTCTAGTATGATGATATTAAGTTATTTCAGGTATCAAGATTCGCCGCGATATGTATAGATATAGAAAATATTTTCGGAGTTTTCTCAGGAGTCTTGTGACGGTAAACTTATCGATCGACACAACGACAAAAATCGCAATACTGGTTTCGACTCCATTACTTTGTTCCATCTGCCATATGCATCAATGTTCCGAAACCTACAAACAACAGTATCTTTGCGGAAGTCTCATACAAAATTCCATCCCCTAGTTTAAGGGGTTGGGGGGTAGAAGTTCAAATTTTTTGGATTTTCTTATTGATTGTTTACTAATACTAGCTTACACACCAAATTTCAGCTTTCTAGGACTTCAGGAAGTACCCTAAAGGTGTTGATGATCAACGTGAGTGAGTGAGTCAGTGATGAAATCGGCGTTTTTTAGATATCAATAAAATCGTAAGTATATGAGCTGTGTAACTGAAACTTTATATGTTTAATAAGTCCACTATTGACATCATATCCCGATATTTTTTTGTTTATCTGGTATAATCCAATCCCAAGTTATGGGGGTTCAAAATAACGACGAACCGCTTCGAGAAAAGGTATCTAGGTAGTGCCCTTGCGCTTGGCTCGTCTTGACGGGGGCACTACCGTGCCCCTAGATTTTATTTAAAACACCCTACCATCTACCATCTAGGCATCTTAACAGGCAAGTTGATTTGATGAGGTAATAGTAATATTTCGCATAATCGTAAAGAGTAAATTGTATTTTAATAGGTACATAACATGTCAATCATATTTTGGAGGTCATTGTGCAATCATCATTTAAGTTAATTTGTGACAAATTTCTTTGTAGTACGACTCTGCTTCATCTACGTCATAAACTAGTTCCTGAATAGATTCATGCAAATACGTTTGTTCCACATTGCTTAGAAGTTGGAAGTCCGCTACATCGCATATGCCGTTTTCTGTTATTTTTATAGGACCCGCGAAGAATTGAGTCTTGTAAGTATCGTTCGCCACAAACCCAATTTGTGCGTCTGGCGTACCGCTCAGAGCGTTGAGGACAGCTGAGATCATCTGCACGCCCGCAAAAGCGGTTAACTGGCTAGTCTGCTGCGATCCACTTTCCAGCATTACATTTGCAGACTCCCTTACATACTCTATGACGTTAGCAGCTCCTTTGGGGTCGATATTGATCCATGGCCTGACATGCGATAATAATGGAACTGCCGTGCTGGCGGAATGTCCGCAGATGACGGGCACGTGGATATCTTTAAATGGCTCTGGTACCTCATAAAGCTGGTGCAGGCGAGCTTGGGCCCGCATAGAATCAACGCCCGTCACACCCAGCACTTTGGCTTTGTTATAAGCCTCTTCAGTCTCCATGATTCTACTGATGAGAGGGACTGTGTAGTTGATGGGCTCGGTGAGATCTATCACGAACGTGTCGGGACAGTGTCGACATATCTCTTGTATAGGATGGATGAGACGGTCAGAGTTCGCCTTGAACAAATCATAATCCGTCTGACCAGGTCTTCTGAGTTCGCCACACGCCAGGCATACTATGTCAGCATTGCAAAGCGCCGCTCCAATGTGCCCCGCTCGGCCCTCCGCGATCGACGGGCTCGGAATATGAGACAAGTCTAGACCCACGCCGTACGTAAACTTTGGACGATCGTATAACACTATTCGACTAACCAGAGGATGGTTTTTGAGTAACATGGAAAGGGTTTGCGCGACTGGATTTAATCCTATAACAGTGACTTGAAATTTGTTTTTTCTATGAGGTGGTTCACTTGTTCGGGATTTAGTGTGGATCAACAACCGTCTGTAGAAGGAACCTTTGACGCGACCCCCATGTGCTAGAGATATGGTCAGACGGAACATGATTAATACTAATTAGATATATCAACGTGCAATTTTTTTTGACATTTTTTCGGCTCTGAAGTGATGTCTGTTGATTTACCTGACATCTGTTAGTATTTCTGCCAGTCAGTATGCATTTAGAAATTGCCAAAGAGAATATTCCTAAACCCTATCTACCTATTCCTAAAGGACCCCAAAGATTAACAGTTCACCTGCAGCTGCAGTCCGAAAACTATCAAGTTCACACATTTCATACCTGCCGGGCATATTCGTATAAGACTGGGTTTAAAACTGTCACTCTCACACAGCGATGGGCAAAATGTAACCGATTAACGATTAAGATTCACCTACTTAATCGACTAACGATTAAAAATGACGATTTATCAATCTTACGCGTAAGAGTTTCGACTAATTTAGTCACGATTAAATGAATCATCGATTATATACGAGCGACTAAATCTTTAATCGATTGATTAATTAGATTAATTTTCTCTCGATTGATATCAGGAATGAATACGCGCTCTCTCTCTTTCTAATTTTCTACCTGGGCTTCATCTAAGCCGTAAACTCTTATTTAGGAGACCCTTAGAGTACTGCACTGTAAAAACCATCTTGTGTTACTGGAACAAGTTTATATCACACAGCATACCTACTAGAATGATTTCCATGTGTACAATACATGACAAGACATATTGAATTTTTGTAACGTGCTGTGTTCCAATTTTTAATCGAGATTTAATCGTGAAATTTGGGAATGTGGTGATTGGGGAATCGCTGTTCAAACTGTCCAACAATAACAACCACTACTACAATGAAACATTGTAGTAGTGGTGGTTCAGGTGCTACACTTATTTATTGCCTACTTTCCAGCTTGGTTTTAGACCATCTATTGCCACATTTCCGAACAGTGGCGTGAAATGGTTATTTGTTATACAAGGCAAAGTTGTATTTTAACCGCGATTGTAGATTTGAAACACGAGCTAGCGAATGGATTCTAGGGTTTAACTACGAGCTAGCGAATGGATTCTATAGTTCGAAAATAGAATCCTGAGCGAAGCGAGTGGTTCAAAAATAGAATCCTGAGTGTAGCGAGTGTTACAACACACGAAACGTAAAATAACTGCATCCGTGTGTAACACAAATCTTTTCACCACACAGCGAGGAAAATACTACATAAGAAAAACAACTCACTACCTATATGTTTTAATTGAATACAATTCAATAAAAAAATATTTTTGCGTCCACACCATCTGATTGGGCGAAAATTGTCCTGTCTGGACTGTTACTATGCTGACATGTTAATATGTTTAAAAAAGTAAGTAATAACACGTTTGGATTTCAACGACGACATGAACAAAAATTTGGTCTTTAAAGCCCAATATCTCGCAAACGAATCACTCATTTGAAAAATCGTTTTTAGGAACCCATAATATTTCAAGCTAATCAACAAGCTATCCAACGATACCCCCACACTATAGGCCGTATTCATAAACGTTCTACAAGCCTGTTTTAACTAAAATGCCGTTAAAATTCGTTTGTCCTTATCTGTCACTTTGACATTTGTGTTCGTAAGAAAGGGACAAAGCACATTTTATTTAGCAGAGGCATTTTAAGTTTTATGAATAAGGCGGTATGAGTTTAACGAGAAAAAAAATACATCCTCAATTTAGGAGTAGGCGAGGAACCCCAAAAAAAATTTTATTCAAGATTTTATTCTTCTGTTTTGTCGGCGTGATTGATTTATATACCCATGCCGAATTACAGTTTTCTAGTAGTAATGGTTACTGAGCTAAGCCGAAGACGGACGGACAGACGGACGGACGGACGGCCAGACGGACATGGCGAAACTATAAGGGTTCCACCTAGACCATACACAACTAGCGCTGGCGTCGTAGTGTGATCTGACTTAACACGCAAATGGGCACATTTAACCGTACCCAATGAGGTCGGTAACGACAGGGTTAACTATAAGATAATCGCTGAGCCACACGAGGGATCGGCCTAACGTTTAGTTTAACGGCTCGCACTTGATGGCTGTCTGGGCGTTAACTGAGCGTTGTGGTATAGCTGATAAATCTACAGCGGGAGAAAATAACACGAAAATTCAAATCACCAAGGTATTGGACAATAGATTATTACTTACTAGCTTCCGCCCGCGACTTCGTCTGCGTGGACCCGGGATAAAAACTATCCTTTATTTTAATATCCAGGCTATATACCTACTATCTTCGTGCGAAATTTCATCCAAATCGGTCGAGCCGTTTAAGCGCGATTGAGTACGTAACAAACATCCAAACATATAAACATCCAAACTTTAGCATGTATAATATTATAGGTAGTAAGATTAGAATTAACTGAAGGATTACAAGTATTAATTAATTTACTTAATAAGTAATTAAGATTAGTACTTAGTTACAAAATAATAATTTATTTTACGTCACACCTGGTCATAATGCGAGTTTTACTGCACGCTGCGCGTACGGTAAAACTCGCATTGTGGCCAGATGAAGAAGTAAAATTGTGTACTTACCACGGGCGGTAATTCGTAAAGCCCCAGATCGCATATTAATGGCCCTCACCTTCGGTTCGGGCCACAAACACCTGCGATCTGGGCCATTCACGAATTCACCGCCCTAGTACGTAATATACTATTGTAACTACCTACATAGAATTGCGCGAGATCATAACGGTTGGCATTACAAAAGGTGTTAAAATGTAGGAAAACACAGAATAGCATGTCACCCTACTACTCACCCTAACGTTACAACATCACAGGTTGTGGCGGTCGTTGTGAAGTTGCCCTACTGCCATTGTTGCCACTTGTGAGACGTCTGGTGATTAGGTACATTACTACAAGGATCATTCGCCACACAACTGCTTCTGATTGAGCTGTAATAATTTACTGTTGCATTTAAGTAATATAATTCAAGTTACAGTAGGCACTGATTGATAAATGTTCAAGCGTGGTCAAGCGGGTAGGATAGACCAGAGGGGCTACCGCGAAACGAAAACGATCTTCGTTCGTGTATCTCCCTCTCTGTCGCTTGAACTAGCAAGTGCGACAGAGAGGAAGACACACAAACGAAGTTCGTTATCATTTCGCGGAAACCGACTCTGTTAATAATTTACCTTCGTATAATCCACTTTAATTTGTGTTTGCCCAAAATGCACTAAGTAGGTATAATTAATGATTTGTTTTAAGTTTTAGTGGCATTCATTAACCGTTTTACCTATAACTTGTTTTAAAATATTATAATTCTTGTTCAAGTGTAAATAAAGGAAATCTGGCAAATTTGACGACATGAGAGCAAAGTTGTCGAAGTCGGCGTGATCGGAGAGTCCCGCGAACACATTTGGCAAGCTTCTGCGGCGGGTCCCGCGGGTGTGATCGGCGTTGGAACGTCGTAAGGAATTGTGTGGATCGCCTTTAAGTACTTTCCTTTTTTAACGGATCGGTGTCCTCAGCTTCATTGGTTAGGTCAGGACCGAAGAACCTGGAAAAGCTTCTAACAATTACTTAATAGAGGACCGAGGAGGAGAATAGGAGGAAGAATGCCTATGCGTGCCGCGGACACGGTAACATCTGCACGGCTAGCACGCGACGGCGCGCGAGCTCTCGATATTTCTCGCACTATCCGTCTCTCTCTTATTAGAACACTTAGAAGAAGAGTTAATAGAGCGATAAAAATCGAGAGTATGTCGCGGCCGTCGTGTGCTAGACGTGCTGCGACGATAGTTACACTACAGGCTACAAGCTGAGGCTAGCATGCACAAAAGCCTAGACGGAGCAGCTTGGAGTGTCGGTGAAGAGTGCCCAAGGCCGTCACGTCCTTCAGCCATAAATAATTCTTGTTTTCAGTGTGTGCATATTTTTCCATGTATTTTCATAGTTTCTATCCATTTATTCATGATTAATGAAAAACTACAGGCAACTAGCCTATACAAAGTATACCTCTACATGCCTGGGAACACTATAACTAAGTACCTACTCCAAAATATATGAAATAATGTACGCACACACACTGATAGTAATAAATAGGTGCCTAAAGCAATTTTAATCATCATCAATACACATATTATAATAGTCGCCTTCGATCCCTATTCAGCAGTACGCGTCGTTATAGCAACTTGTTTGCCGAAGCCAAACCCGCGGCAAGAATTGCAAATGGCGATAATTCCAACTACACCGATAAATCAGCCACACACGCTAAACTTTTTTCCTCGAGGGTGCCTCCCAGTTCCCATTGTTGGTGATTGATCGTCTATACTTCAAGCGAGCATGTGCGAAAGAGTTCCGGATTACACGTACGGAAATGTGGAATTTATTGTTTATTAATTTGCCTGTTAATAAAAAAGAAGCTTTAAGACTTCGGTAATGTTACACGTTATAGAGGGAGGGGGGAGGTATTTTATGTATTGCCCTAAGATTGCTACAAGACCATATATCGCCACCTGACAATTTTATTGTCACCAGCGGGGCTATTTGTCGCGGCGACATAGACTATCCGTCTCTTTCTAAGCGTTCTAATTAGAAAGAGACGTAAAGTCTATCTAGCCGCGACACAGCTCCCGGGCCGTCCTGTGGTAGCCGTGCTGGCAATGACACTAATGACAGTTCGTCTTACATTGCTGACTTTTAATTTACTTCAACGCGTTGCATCATTTTTGATCGCGATAAGACTTCAAACTGAGAAAAAATCGGGGGTCAATAATGTAATCAAATGTAATTCGTTTATTTCATCACATTTAAGTTAACAGTTATATCATTAAAAAAAAAATGTAGGTACAATATGTATTCTGTCACAGATGATGACTTGAGCAGTTCATGTGGTGAAGAGGAAAGGAAATATGGAATTGGGCATCTATGCAGATAGGTGAGTATGTGGCATGGGGAAGTACTATAAATGTCGTTTTTTTTTGTTATAAATGATAAAGTACCTTTTTTTATACCACGTCGGTGGCAAACAAGCTTACAGCCCACCTGATGGTAAGTGGTTACCGTAGCCTATGGACGCGTGCAACTCCAGGGGTGTTACATGCGCGTTGCTGACCGTTTAAGAATGTATACACTCCTTTTTGAAGAACCCCATACTGTAGTCCCTCGGGAAAACCTCGGCAGGGAGCTCGTTACCTACTGTATACCCAACAATTACCTACAAACACATTTCAAAATGCGACGTGGTAGAAAACCTCTATTTAGACGTTTAAAAAAGACTTAAATTTGACAGGAAATCATAGTACTTAATGAATACTAATCAGACTAATACAGACGCGCAGTATAAAGCAAGACGATGTTTGATATAGTTGTCACTGCCACTTCTAATGGTCAGCTGACGTGAGTTAGAATGAGACGAATAGTATGGTATTTTGAGTCTATTGACGACTCATCTCCATCTACTGTTCGCCACAGTGTTAACATAGTAAACAATTTCGCCGAGACGTCAACGTCAAGGTGACACATAATCTTGTAATTATTTTCAAGTTTATGTTCATCGACATTTTATCGGCGTGAATCAAGTAGCTGTCTACACCTCACGTAGGTAGTTGTGCCTCAGAAATAGGACTTAAGTAGGTAGTTAAGTTAAGGTACTTACCTATGGTTTTTGTTTTTATGGTGGTAAATGCCGTAAATGACATTTTGTATACATGTGTTAAATTGTATCTATATACAAATTTATGGAGATACAATTTATTTACGACTGGTGCAGATGACGAATATATGAAAAGTAAATATCGATGTCGATATCTTGTAACAAGATATCTTTCGCTCCACTAACTCTCTAGCGAGCGAGAGAGCGAATTATATCGTGCGAGCAAGAAAGCGGAGACAATGACGTATGAAGACCTGTTAAATAACATGGATCTATCCCTTTCTGTTACTGGAAGGGAGAACTCCAAAGGCATGGAACGGAGGGGTGGTGGTGCTGTTCTTCAAAAAGGGCGACAACACCCTGCTAAAGAACTACAGACCCATCTCACTTCTGAGCCATGTCTATAAGCTGTTTTCAAGGGTCATTACAAATCGTCTCGTACGCAGGTTGATGACTTCCCGAACAAGCCGGTTTCCGAAGAGGCTTTAGTGCCGTAGACCACATCCACACGCTCCGTCAGGTTATACAGAAGACCGAGGAGTATAACCTGCCCCTCTGCCTAGCGTTCGTGGATGATTCGATTGAAATCTGGGCTGTACTACAGTCTTTCCAGCGGTGCCAAGTTGACTATCGCTATATCGAAGTGCTGAAGTGTTTGTACGGGAACGCCACTATGTCAGTTCGACTCCAGGACCAGAACTCGAAACCTATTCCGCTGCAGCGAGGAGTCAGGCAAGGAGATGTTATTTCTCCAAAACTGTGCACCGCTGCACTGGAGGACGTTTTCAAAACTCTGGACTGGAGAAGGCTGGGCATCAACATCAACGGCGAGTACATCACTCACCTTCGATTTGCTGACGATATAGTAGTCTTGGCTGAGACCATGGAGGACTTAAGTACGATGCTCGATGACCTCAATAAAGCTTCCGAACGAGTTGGTCTAAGAATGAACATGGATAAGACGAAAATCATGTCAAATACCCATGTAAGACCAACTCCCATTACAATCGGACAGTTTACACTCGAAGTTGTAGACGATTATGTATACCTAGGCCAACTATCCAGTTACGTAGGTCCAACTTCGAGAAAGAGGTCAATCGTCGAATCCGACTCGGCTGGGCAGCGTTCGGGAAGCTACGGCACATCTTTTCGTCCAATATTCCGCAGTGTCTCAAGACGAGAGTCTTTGACCAGTGTGTGTTGCCAGTGATGACATATGGCACTGAAACGTGGTCGCTTACTATGGGCCTCATAAGAGTCACCCAAAGGGCTATGGAGAGGGCTATGTTGGAAGTATCTCTGCGTGATCGCATCAGAAATGAGGCTATCCGCAGCAGAACCAAGGTAACCGATATAGCCCTCCGAATCGCTAAACTTAAGTGGCAGTGGGCGGGGCACATAGCACGTAGAACCGATGGCCGTTGGAGCGGAAAGGTTCTCGAGTGGCGACCACGAACCGGAAGGCGCGGCGTGGGTAGGCCCCACCGCAAGGTGGACTGATGACCTGGTAAAGGTTGCTGGAGTCCGCTGGATGCGGGTGGCGCAGGACCGGTCACTTTGGCACTCTTTGGGGGAGGCCTATGTCCAGCAGTGGACGTCTTTCGGCTGATATGATGATGATGATGATCCCTTTCTTACTCGTCGTTCAGTACGTAAGTGAGAAGAGATCGGATGTATAGAAAACGTTCAATTTATTAGGGCCTATCTACCTTTCTCTGTAATCTGTTCTGTGATACTAATGGGCACCAAACGGTTGTAAACATGGACCTATGAGTATCAGAGGTCATAGGTCTATGGTTGTAAAGATTGGAAGCCAGAGATCCATAGTATATTGTGGTCAGAAATTACGTAACTTTTCGAACGCAAGTTAGGACAAATCAACTGTCATTTTCCCATGCAAAAAGTGACATTTACCTGACGTACGCACAATGCGTTACGTGATGGACCTGCTGGCCTACGTGTAGCCTGAAAAGAATATTGGAAATTCTCAGAATTAAACTGATACTGCTTACGAGTACGAAGACACCCAACCGACCATTTGTGAACCTTATTACAACGGCGTAAAGTCTATAAATAGTAGTTAATTACGTTGCCGTTTACCTACGTGACATTTACGAGTACAAAATATTGTTTAGAGGAGACTGGGGTCAATAGGAACGCGGGTCATTTGAAACAAGCTTATTAAGCTCCTACTCTCTCGAGGAAGGAAATATTGGATTGCAATTAAAAAAGCCTTGATCTAATCTACGACTAGACTTTTTTCCATTGTGTAACGACAATTACCCACATGGGAAAGTTAAAGCATAGATTAGATTAAGGCCCTTAACTATGTACATTTTTTGCAATTCACCCATTAAGGCTTTAGTGTTCAGAGTTAACAGAACATGTGGTTAAAAAAAGGTGAGTTGTTTCCTGAGACCGAAGGATTTATGATCGCTATTGGTCTTAACCAAATAATAGACGTCAGGATCTACAGAAAATATATATTGTCCCTGACCGTAATTTACCCACAGACTTTTGTCGACATTGCCACGCTGCCTCAGCTCTACCACACAGCATATACGGAGCAAATTAGAGGCTTCGGCGATTTTTGGAATCCTTATGAGTACGTACATACGCTTTGATTCTTGAGGTCCAAAAAAATTCTTAAGAATGCTGTACAAAAAGATCTATGAGCAGTACGCCTACTTGTATCCAACCAAGTTCTTACTTGGGACCCTTGGATACAATTCGTTGGAAGTGAGACGCAACCTCTATCTTCTTATATTGTCTTGTAGGGTGTTACGTGGAGAAGTCTGGACTTGGTTGAGAAATTGGTGCCTGTGCCTGGTGCAGTAGCTGAATGCGACTTTTTGCATGGCGATGGACACCTGTTTGTTGTGCTTGTTTAAAGTTTTGCGAGATGATGGATAGCAGGCAATCCAGTGTTCCAATATAATTAATAGTTTCTGTTATGTACTATGTTTACCAGTGCATTGGTTAAGTTACAACTGTAATGCTGTGTAAATAAATATAGTAATAAATAAATAAATAAATTAACAGGAGCGTGTCGATCCATTTCTCAGACAGACTACAAACACCGACATGACCAAGTTGCAGCCGTCATTCACCAATATCTCGCGTTTAAACATCAGCTTATTAAATACTACGACCTCGTACTATAAATCAGATTAGTTTAGAATCACCTGAATACAAACTTTACTGAGACAGAACAATCATCACCGACAAAACACCTATATTAGAATACACGTGATAAGTGATATTACACTTCGACCTAACCTAACCTATTTACCCACGCCGAAAAGATTAGTAAATACACAGACTTGTCAAGAGAACTATAATCACAATTTATAGTGAATACCGTAAAGACTAACCCAATTACAGTTATACCCCGCACTCTGCCTGAAACCAGTCTCAAAACCCTTACATTGACATTCATCCGCTTACTTATATTCTCTTGCAAAAGGTCTTTATTATGAATACACGCAGAATAGTTCGCAAATTCCTACCTCAGAGGTACCTCTAGATCTGTAGGTTCTATAAAACAATGCCTTCCAGTTGTTTAGCCAAAAGCCCGCAAATATGGAAGTAAAATTACCTCCACTTGGAGAGAAAAGCAAAGCAAACCTATAAATAATAATAATAATAATTTATTGATAAACCATAATGTATATCAGTTTTACTATAGACTAGGAGCTTACTATTAAAGGCAAATAACACGTGCCTGAGCTAGGGTACCCTGTGTTTCAGGCAAAAAAGAACCAACAATTCAATATGTTATTCACATGCAAAACATAAAGCAATATCATTATTATTGACTAGTGCAAATACGCTGAAAATAAAAAGGTTGTGGTCATATTTGGCTTGCAAGTTAGGTACTTACACGGCACGTATGTACAAAAATATCTGATTTTTGATAATTATTTAAAGCTTGTATGTGTCTTAAAATCGATTCAAGAAAATGTTTGCCACTCTGTTACATTATTTCAAAGCTGTTAAGGTCCAAAAATTACGAATCTGTTCACACAGCGAACTATACCTAGGTACCGACTTTTGTATAATATACCCATGTAGCAACTGCAAAACGCGACATTGCATATTTCTCGAAATTCCAGCATCTAATACGTCAATAACCTCAATGTCAATAACAATAAAACTCACCACAGTCATCACCATATTTGGCGTCAGTTGATTGGCACATGTCATGTTTCCCGTCCCATAATGAGCTTAGTAAAAACGCTGTCGGCTTGAAGCACGATCGGGTGATTCTCAGGATCCTGAGATCGGAGTCTCTTGGGGAGTGTCACGACGTGTCCATAAAAGAATCGATTTAAATCTTTTAATTTACGTGTCCTGAAAATATTTTCATAAAAATATATATGTTATAATATAATTTTTTGCTAAGCTTGAAGTGTACTTTCAGGCAACCGCTGTTTCAAATGGCTGCCACGCAAGAAAAAAAAACATACATTTTTCCTATTTCCGCCCCAGTCCAAGTTGGCTCAGTTTGGGTTGCGCATGCGCAGGGTAGTTCCACAACGCTTCGGTTCGGGAGCTCAAATACTGCGAGTCTTCCGGTTGCCTCTCGGATCCCGAAATTACGCGTCATTGCTTTAATTAGGTATACGCAAGTGGCGTTCTTTTATGTCAAATCTTCTTTGGATCTTTTGGGTCAGTGTACAACTACCTAAATCATACTGTGCTGATTTAATGTAAATGAAATGTGAAAAAACTTACAGGTAAGTACAGATAGCGGTTGAAAAGCCGAAACGCTTTTCTGAGAATCGCCCGATCGATATTTTAAGTAAAAAGCGAATATTTGCGTAACATTGTTTGTCTGCGTGTGACCCATCAATGAATGATATACATGCTATATTGTATTGTGCCCTAACAAGCTGTCTTAAATTACTCCGTGTATCTTCTGCCTTTTTGCGGTTAGTGAGAATCGGACACTAATCGTTTCATTTCAACCGACTTTATAAAAAGGAGGAGGTTTGTTATTTCAGAACTCCGTCATTTATGAATAATTGAAAAATTTAGAATGCTGAAAAGCTGTAGAATTTAGGATGAGATCCGAAGATCTGAGGAATCGTACTTTTTTAGGGTTCCGTACCCAAAGGGAAAAACGGGACCCTATTACTAAGACTCCGCTGTCCGTTCATCTGTCTGTCTGTCTGTCCATCTGTCACCAGGCTGTATCTCATGAACCGTTATAGTTAGACACTTGAAATTTTCACAAATGATGTATTTCTGTTGCCGCTATAACAAAAAAATACGAAGAAAGAATAAAATAAATATTTAAGGGGGCTCCCATGCAACAAACGTGATTTTTTTGCCGTTTTTATAGATAATCATATCGCTCGATTGCGTTATCGGTCCACTGCAACGTCCATTTACATGAATAGCCCACGGTGCGTAAGAATGGCGATAAATTACTGTTCGATGCCCCCGCGGGAGCCGGCGATTTAAAAAACAGAATAAAATAAATATTTAAGGGGGCTCCCATACAACAAACGTGATTTTTTGCCGATTTTATAGATAATGGTACGGAACCCTTCGGGCGCGAGTCCGACTCGCACTTGGCTGATGGTAGTACTAAATTGAAAAAGTTTTTACACGACTGCCCAACGAAAAGGAGTGTAATGTTTTCAGGGAGCATGATGTGAGTATTGTGAGATCCTTGAATTATTAAAGAAATCATCATCATCATCATATCAACCGAAAGACGTCCACTGCTGGACATGGGCCTCCTCCACAGAGTGCCAAAGTGACCGGTTCTGCGCCACCCGCATCCAGCGGACTCCCGCGACCTTTACCAGGTCAAGGTCATCAGTCCACCTTGTGGGGGTTCTACCCACGCCGCGCCTTTCGGCACGTGGTCGCCACTCGAGATACCATACTATAACCTGACGGAGCGTGTAGTCTACGGTAATAAAGCCTCTTCGGAAACCGGCTTGTTCGGGAGGCTGGAAGTCTGCCCGCGCACGAGACGATTTGTGATGACAGATGTGAGATGGGTCGGTAGTTCTTTAGCAGGGGGGGTGTTGTCACCCTTTTTGAAGAACAGCACCACCCCCCTCCGTTCCGTGCCTTTGGCTTTCTCCCTTCCAGTAAGACGGAATCGAATAACTTCTGAAGGGCCGTAAGGACCGGTTTTCCACCGGGTGCCTTATTGTTTTGAGCTGTTTAAGAGCCATTACAATCTCGTACAGGCTGATGTCCAGATGTCGTCGGTATAGTGTTGGGTTAGTCTAGCTCTAGGGTTTTCCGCCAGACCAATTTAAAGAAATACATTTTATTAAACGTTAAAGTTATTACATAACAAGTCAGTATACAATAGTTAAAAGAATTATCTTAAATTCGATTGTTCAGAAAGGAACATCATTTTTACCATTCTTTTTTTCGATCGTCTTAGCTTTGAGATGCGGGGTGCGGGTCGTATTTCTGACTTAGGTTGATTTCTAACTTGGCCAGATAGATTGTTAAATCGATTATCTAATAAACGCTATTTCAGACTAAGGTTACATTAAGGTTTCATAGTAAGGTAACATTCCACAAGGTTTTGTACTATCCTATCCTGCCTTAAATAGGTTTGTATTTAGCACGTGTTTAAAAAACATAGTTATTAACCGACTTCAAAAAAAAGGAGGAGATTCTCTTGTTATGTTTTTTTTTTCAATGTTTGTTACCTCAGAACTCCGTCATTGATGAGCCGATTCGTTAATTTTTTTTTGTTTGTAAGTAGGTATATGCTTCCAGGTAGGTCCCCTAATCAACGCATTTGCTCTCGGAAATCAGTTCATGTGGTAAATTGGAAAAGAAATGTGGAAATGGTCTCGTGGCTTGGCGGAGTACTAAATTGAAGTCGGATAAAACTTTGTTTTTAAAGTAAATTATTTTCGTGCTCAATACGATTTTTTTATTAACTTTTTATTTTGTTTGACATGGATGAAAGATACACGACAAATAATATACTACTTCAAGCGTTACTTATATCTTCTATTATATCGATCTAAACTGTTAATTTTAAGCGGATGCGACAAGTGAAGGGAGTTTAAACAAATTAACTAGAACTCTTTAGAATTTTGCTAATTATCTAATAACAAAGGTGCTTCTGAAAATCGCAGTTTTAGCAAAAACATTGTCACTGCAAATTGCTACCAATGAACATATGCACAATTAGCCTACTGTCATGCAACCAACATATCGCTCGATTGCGTTATCGGTCCACTGCAGCGTCCATTTACATGAATAGCCCTCGGTGCGTAAGAAAGGTGATAAATTACTGTTCGATGACGCCCCCGGGAGCCGGCGATTTATAGCTGTCGCTAATTGGGCTTAATTTATATTCGTTACGGTACCTACAATACAAACGTGTTGTATAGACATATATCGAGACTGCAACTGGCTAGCCAGCCGTGTCAATGGAAAGAAGGTAGCTTCTCTAAACTCATCCCTTGTAGTAAGGATAAATCTCTACTGAGCCTCTAGTATAAGTTTTAACGAAACAAAACTTTACGATCGCGTTTGCGTTTTACCCTCAATTTGTATGGGATTTGACAGCTAAACGCGAACGCGGCCGTAACGTTTTGTTTCGGTAAAACTTATACTAGAGCCTCTCGTTATTAGAAAGTGTGAGTGAATGTTTTCGGCTTCTCAGTTATTGACATGATTTGTGCGTAACATAATAACTTTGCAATTTACACACAGGGAGGGAAGCTCCTACCGACATATATTATGAATACATGTATTAAGTATGTCAATAAACGGAATTTGTTTGAATTACACGTGCACTTATATATATGACATTGTTACGAATACGTGTAACAATTTTGTTGAACCCCCTGTGTTGGTGGGCTATCCTGACTTGTGGATGCTGAATATGATCTCCAATTACTTAGTTAAGGATTTAATAAAATATTATACAAAATGTACGGCGGAGCAGAGTCGCGGCCGCGGTGGTAGATAGGTAAGTCACGTGATCACTTGACTGCCGCCCCCCAGTGCCTCCTCACCCCAGGGTCGCCCCGCTGGAGTGGTTCGCGACACCCTGATTAGGTTGGAGTTTTGAGAAACCTTTGCAAAAAGTTTCGACATCTAAAGTTAAGTTTAAAACACCTGTAAAAATAAGTCTCAGAACAAATCGCTTAAAAAGTCAAAAACATCCGAGAGGCCTTAACATATGTTACTCTATTTGTTTATATATCTAAATAAATAGACTATAGCGTCTGATAGCCGAGCGCCGCACCTAGTGGCATAAGTCTTACATTACACAACACACCGTATAATCTTACTTGTCTTACTTGCCTTATTTACTTGTGATATTAAAAATGTGAAAATTCGTATGGGTATGTATAATGTTTCGTATATGTATACAAATTGCATATTTTAATTTTGCATAACAACGAATAGTATAATTTCGGCTTTTATAAGTGGGCAAAATTAATTTAAATAAAACTATTTGTATAATTTCATCGATTATATTTAACAATTTTTATAATTTCCAATTGTATATTGAACACACGCTATAATAAACTGTATGATATTTTATGCTCATAATGTATCAATATTCCGAATTTCGATACACCGAACAATAAAAAGTCCGCCTTAATAATAATCCGAAATATCAAAAATTCTAAATCCCATGACTAAAATGCCGATTTTCCAAATTCCGATTATTTTACACTGACCAACCATAAATCCGACTACATAAACAAAAGTCCGGAACATCACGCTTTGCAAGTTGTACTTATACATAGAGGTAATATGTGTTCAGCAGTTCAGCTTTTTAACTTTAAAAGGCAACAGAAGACGGAATAGCTTTCGCATTTATATTTAATACATATACTTAGAGGATATCGTTAAGGCTTAGTAGTCCGCTTCTAATCACTTCACTATTTGTTAAAATAGAATCATGTTATCAGATAACTGCTCCTTTCAATGAAATTTAGCAAGATAATACTTTCAGACCCGGGGACGAACTATACGACAGTTTTTAACCCGAAAATCATCTCCTGCAGGAGTGAAACAAGATAATAAAGTTTGTGTGGTGAAACGAATTCTATGTGGACGAAGTCGCAGGCAAAAGCTAGTTGCCTATATAGTTGCCTAATGCTGCACAGCTTGCGTACTAGTAGGTACCTACTATATCACTAATTTGTTGCCACTTATAAATACACTTGAGACAAAATTTTACCAAACCGAAACATTACATATAATATGTGACTTGTCATACTTAGGTGACGTCGCAATTGACAGTCCAACAAATTCACTAATTGTTACCACTAAAGTATACATTTCAATTATGCTCGTTACTAGAATAAGATTGCGGCGGCGCGGCGACACACGTGTGTGAAAGCGTGTGTCGTCGGAATCGTATTTGACTTAGGAATTTATAATGAAAGAAACATCAAGTATTCAGCTCATAGGCATGCTGTCTGGCTATGTTATAGCTCCTAAGTAATAATTGATTGGTGATTCTCGCATTGCTGCGACCATCAAGTTGCCAATCATCTCCTAAAATAGGAAAACTAATGTTAATTACCTTTTCATCGGTACACTTAATTGTTCCGTCGTCGGGCCGAAGAAGTGGAATAACAGCATTGTGCTCATTAGTGTCGAGGGACTCCAGTGCCTAACTCATTTTACTATACATGAGTTACCTTCATAATTTGTACAATATAGTAAGTGTTAGTAGCTAAATAAAGTCAGAATATCATTTTTTATCTCAAGACCGTCTAATGCTCGGTTTTGGTACCGGGAAAAAAAGAGCTTCGTAAATAAAAAAGGGGGTCAAAAAAAAAACACCGGGTTGTACTCCGGGAGTGCCGGCAGAAGTGAAAACTTGAATATTTTGACATTTCGAATCGACGAATACCGTAGCGACAGAAGTAAACTATTTCGCTTGCAAATTAGCGCGTGAGAACTTATTGCGTATCGGCCGCACGGGTAAGCGCCGAGGATTGCATGGCGTTTGCGCCCTTTTTCTCGCAGCCAGTATCGTACATCTCTCACCTTGACGCATCTGACGGTCACGTGACCTATCGAAAATCTAAATCTGTGGCGAGTTTAACAATTTTCCCCAATTTAACAGTAGCAACATCGTCACATACAATTAGTTTAGCTAGAACGAGATATCTACACTATCTACTACGTTCAGGAGCCTATCTTAACATGACTTGCTCATTACAAGTAACCGATGCGAGGCATGCAATACATCTATATAGTACAGTCGCCATCAGATATATCGGAGCGGCCAAAGTGCTCACAAATATCTGAACACGGCTCTATTGTCGAGGCATTGGAGTTGTAAATAAATAAAATAATGTCTTGGCACATTACATAGCAAAATAAAATTAAACTTTCTTAAAATAAATGTAACAAGTTGTCAAAAATATATATGCACTTAAAGATACACTGCCAAGTACTTACATGAAAACACTCCCATAGTTTCCTCACCTCATTTGAGGTAAAGTGAACTTTAAGACGTTGTCCCTGTCCCTCTCAGACATCACTCGGTATAATTCGATCTAGCACATAATTAGTCTGTAAACAGCCAGTTTTATGGCAGCCCCACTTTATACAACCCATTTTCCATCATAATTCCACTTTGCTATTTCTGCTTCTTCATTGAAGGCTTCCGGACTTTGACGAACTCAATTTACAACGTCGCGGAAAATTTGAAATACCTAATACATCATATATTGTTTTAAGGCCAAGCGGGTCTTTAATTACTTATTTCTAAGCCGTACCTTTTTATGATGTCATTCAATACGATTACATATGTCAGAAAGTAAAGTAAACGTTTTAAATAATATTTTTCAACACAATTGCTCGTAACGTACCTCTTATTGTGTCGCTTGTAGGCTCATAATCCTGGATATTAAACACGCGTGTTAAATAACATTACGATACTTGTGTGTTATGGTTGTATCCCGATTAAGTCACGTTGGCACCTTGCAGCAAGATGCATGCATGCACACGGTGCATTCTTAAACTAACCGGGTTGTACAGAATGTACAGCTTTTTTTTTAATTCTCGGCAAATGGATTCTTACCCGACTAAACAAATTAAATCCTTTTGTTAATTAATTGACTATTTCTTTTTGGATATGATATAGAAACGGTTAATTTAGTAAAACTATTCACTTTTGATAACATTTTACATGAATTAATAAAGATAACATTTTAAAACGAAATTATTTATTTTATTTTGTATTGGCTGTTTAGAGATTTCATCTAATGCGCGCGCACTGCGCAAACTTCACAAAAAAAATTGATGCGCGCCATTATAGGTTCTTTCACAGATATTTGTAAACATTGTTAATGCGTGTTGGGTTATTAACAAAAATGTTGATTCGTGGTGACTAGAAAAGTGATAAAAAGAATGGACGCAACCAGAAATTCTTGACGATGTATACAACATGTGAGTTAAAACCTGTTGACATCAATAAGTAAAGAAAATAACTTGACAGGCCTATCAAATTTTCATCTTATGAAAAGGATTTTTCCTCGCAAAATGTGTTGAAAAACGTCGTATGAAACGCGTGAGCTTTGATAATTACAATCCTCGGCTCTCTTATCACAATTCCGCCTCTGATGTAATTATCAACATACCTCACTTGTATCACAATGTACTATTATGACACTTCAAAAACGCTCTGTTAGCGCACTTGCTTGTGGTAACCACAGTTGTCAATTTCGTACCCCCCTAAAGTGCTTCTCATATCTCTGGTTGCCAAAAAAAGTATGGGCTGCCTTGATAAAAAAAAATTAAAGCAATTTAAGGTACCTTTTTTCAAATCCGAAAGGAAGTTAGCGGTTTTTTTAGGGAAATACAGGCCAGTCAACTTTGTCTGTGAGCAAGCAACGTCTTTTTTCGGTTTTTGAGAAACTATTAAAAAAATAGCAAAAAATACTTTAAGCTTGATATTTTCCGAGCATGTTTGTTGTTTATGTAAACACTAGCTTCCGCCCGCGACTTCGTCTGCGTGGACTCGGGAACTATCCTATATTTTAATACAGGCTATAAACTATTTTCGTGCAAAATTTCATTCAAATCGGTTCAGCCGTTTAAGCGTGATTGAGTAACAAACATCTAAACATCTAAACTTTCGCATTTAAAATATTAGTAGGATAATAATTATTTTTAATGTTGTTGAATACCGGATTGCTAAATGCTAAAACTACATAGCTCATATAACAGGCGCAAGCCTAACTAGCCAATTTTGGCTAAAAACAGTACCGCGCCCGTCGCATGCATACTGCTTGAATTTATGGTAATAATAAACTAACCATGGGTTTAAACTTTCGCTTCAAGAAAAGGGAGGTGTGTTTGTGTGGAATGGCGCCCTTTAACTTGTCTTGGCATGGCCACGGGCACTACCGCACCGTGCCACCATACCCTATATTGAACGAAACCCAGTCAATTAAAGAAACCAGTGAATTAACGAAACGCTGCTTATTTGCTTTAATTGAGAGTTCTGTATATTTCTAGCATACCGGGTATTTTTTTCGATTAGAAGCATTCACTGTAAGGGTTTTGTATCATTTATATCAACTCAGTCGCAACAGTTACTTGACGGGCTACGGGCGTGGCTTTTTTTGTATGAGCCGGTAGTCAGGGGACAAGTATGTCACCTTTTATTCGATGTGCAATGTACTAGTTTTATAAACCTGAGAATCATGGTGTGTGGTTTTTGGAAAACATAAGGGCGACATTCTGCTACTAAAACATCGTTTTAACACGTTCACTGCGGGACAAATCTTAAAGAACTTTCAACTGGTGCGGTTGAGATCGAATCAGCCCAAACCTAAGCTCTTTTTCAGTGCGGGTGAGGCCTAATCGACCTCGAATTTCAGTAGGTAATTAAATTCTTCATAACTTTGCCTGTACTCGGAATAGGTGTTTTTTGTTATGTGCTATACATTCGTCACTAAATCCTTAAAATACCCTTAGCTTCGCCTTTGGTTCTGACCTTTGGTTAAAGAAAAAATACCTAAAGAATCTTTAAGGTCTTTTAGGCCTCAAATCGCACTAAATTTTATCTAAGTCTAGTGAAGGGAATGGCAGTTATCGCTAAACTTTCGATGATCATCATCTCATCGACCATCTTCGATACAATATTTCAGACGCCATTTTAAGTTAATCTAATGCATTTATGCTATACAGGGTGTAACAAAAATAGTGGGGATCCGTTTAAGGGCATAATTTTTTTTTTCTATGGGGCAGGTCGTCCGAGTCGGCCAACCCTCCATGCAGTCCAAAATTTTTTCGCGTCAAAAAATTTTTTTTCTACTTTTTCCTGATCAGAACACGATACCGAATATGCCCTTAAAAACAATTAAATTCACAATTGCAAAGACTATCTGTAAAAAAACACTATCCAACGGTCACGATCGTTGTCGTTTTTAAGGTTATACCTATTATTTACGTAAAACACGCGTGGTTCAATATCGATAACTATGGCCGCACTAACGTGAAGCAGTCAACTCCCGCGCCGCCCGCGTCCCGCTCAGTGCGGCCTTGAGGTCACTTTCTTGAGACATTAATAAACCTCAACCCGCACTGAGTGAAAATAAAATATATCTAGTGCGGTTGAGGCTTATTAAGACCTCAAACGTTTTTTTGTACCAACGAGTCCGGCTTTGGAAAACATAAAGAAATGTATATTTGACTCTGTCGTACGCCTTGTAGTTAAACGGCAGCAGTTCCCGCACGAGAGAGATAACACGAACTTTTAGCCCCGCACCAGCGTAAAGTCGAGATTGAGGCGGATTTGACTCAACCCGCAGTGAACGTGTTAAGTTATTCAAGTTTAGATTCTAATTTTTTAGTCGGTGTTCCATAACTAGAATTCAAAACCGCCTAAATCCAGTGAATGAATTGGAGTGTTCATTCATTGGCAACGCCTGTTTTAATGTTTTCGCAATATCATATATTCTACTGATTGTAATAAGATTTACTTTTTATTAACATAACCACCAATGGCTTGTCTATCGTTAGCCCAGTGTTCGAACAAACCTCATTTTCGAACATGAAGTTAGTTCATTCACTGGTTTATATCCAGTGAATGAACATCGACCGATAATTACCTAGTTCATTTATACATAAATCATTTATTATTATTAAATATACATATTATACAAAGAGAACGAATATAAAACTATTTACAATAACAATATAGGAGAATCTAAAGCTAACTTAAAAATATTGGTTTACTATGTTTTTTGGAACCAGTTAATAATGTACATTTGTTACAGTTTTTTAATGGTTGTATACGAAGAAAACCATTAACTACTATACTGTGTGTTGGTATATCGATATAACTCCAAACAATATCGCTAAACAACGATTTAAACCATTAAACTATAACAGTAGTTCATTCACTGGTGTTGTTCATTTACTAGAAAGCCGTGTTCATTCACTGGCGATTTCCCATTTTTCTACCTAAAACGTCATATAACTTAAAAATATGGAAAACTATTGAAAGTAAAGTAATTTTAGCAAACTAGAATACTTGCTTGAACTATAAAAACAGCCATGACCGATATTAAGTATAGCTCTCTTACATAAAACAATTTTGAAATAAAAAATTACGTAATCGTTCATCAGATCTCCTTATTATCACTGCGTATTTATAATTTGTTTAGGTTTGCGTAGTCAACAAGGAACCCTTATAGTTTCGCCAAGTACGTCTGTCCGTTTTCGGTTTATCTCAGTGACCCTTACTAAATACTAGAAAGCTGTAATTCGGCATAAGTATGATCATATGACGCCGACAAAATGGTAGAATACATCTTTGAAAAACATTTTTTTAGGGTATGTACCCTACCTTCCATACCCGTAAAGTGGGGAAGTATTTTTTTGCTAATTTTATGGTGTCGGGTATTATTGGATAGCCTGTTCAAAAATATTATGGGTTTCCGAACACCATTTTTCAACTCAGTAGTCCATTTGGGTGATATTGGGCTTTAAAGCACAAACTTTGTTCAAGTGTCCCCATCCCCTATAGGCTAAATGGCTGTTACTGGGAATGTGAAGAAATTCGTGGCAGTAGTACATATAATTAATGTAAAAGGAAAACTATCACGGCTACGTAGACATTGCTAGTTACTGAGTAATAGTCGACCAACTTAAAATGTACTTGAAAAGGCCAACTTTCGTACAAATTCGGCCGACGCAACTGCACTATTTACCTACTTGACGCGTCCTTGTCGATGTAACAAAGACAGGCAACTACGGAACCCTACACTACGCGTGGCCCGACACGCACTTGGTTTTTTTTTTCGTATCCGATCCATGGCTAAGGTATGTTTAAATTAGAAAAAATAAAGCAATTTTATTTAATCGTATGGCATACATTATTTTGGCCATTAAAGTTTGTCACTCTTTAGTACCACCCAGGGGACACGTGCAGGGTTGTGGTAGGTAGCTCCTGCGGACGCGAGTGAGCGTTTCTCAAAAAAAATGCCACTACATTTTTTCGGAGATTTTCTGCAACTTTTATGTTATTTCTACTCAAAATCACGATGTCTTTCCATCCCAATAGGAGAAAAAAAGTGTCCCAAAATGTTCATACATTTTTGAATTTTCCTATTGTGTTACCACCATACAAAGTGTATGGTAAATGGTAACACAATAGGAAAAATATCTTTGGGACAATTTTTTGTCCTACCAGGGTCGAAAGAGCTCCTGATTCTGAGTGGAAATAGTTAACATAAAATTCCTATAAGTACAATTAATAATAGTGGCATTTTTTTGGAGAAACGCTCGAGTAACAGTTGTCCCCCCTTTGTCAAGTGAGTGGGCAACTCGACTGTTAGCTTAACGACTACTACTGTCTTAGACAGCAGCCGGGATCAACTCCTTAGCGTGGCTTCCAATGCACGGAAGCTCATTTATATTAACCACTCAAACATCAGGCGGTCACCCATCCAAACACTGACCGCTGCCATCTTTGCTTAACTTGCGTTATCGTTTCCGACTCGCAGACGCCGCTAGGCTATGAGCGAATAAAGTAATAAAGCCGTCGTATAATGGGGGGACTTTATAAGTTGTTCTCATCACATCGTAAGTTCTAACAACCCACTTTATTAACAACCCTACCTACCTACCCTCGCTAAGCATCCAAGTGTGAACGCTGCTCGAATCTGAATCGTTTACGTTTCGTTACACGGAGAAATGTACAGTAAACGACAAACATGTACGTTCAAAATAACAATCGCAACATTGCAGCCGCGACTCGCTCCGGTTTTAATAATCGATTTAATTGAGCCAATGAACAATTTAATTAAAATTCTAAAGACACGACTCACGGTCGTGGGATGCGGAGCAGTTACGGGGAAACTGCGAATTTGGGAGTTGAAGTAATGACTGGAAATATTTTCACGGGACCACGGTATACTTGTTCTTGTCAATGGGTTTTTTGCAATTTTTTTTAAATGCACAATTTTGGACAGTCGCCAAATAAATAGAAATCGTTAAATCCACGAAGTAGCGCCGCGGCGCCACCATCGTGTCTAATATGGGTCGAATTGCTATTTTCTTTTGTCGGTTATAAACACACACTCGCAAATTAGGTAATCTTAATGCTTGTAAAGTCGAGTTCAAAAATATGTACACGGACAAAGCGATAAAAAATATCTGACTGGATTGTTAAAGGCGTACTGTAAGGTTGCTCAGATGTTTTCGAACCTCAGGAAATGTAAATATATTTATGAACTAGCTTCTGCCCGCGTGGAACTCGTTTACTTTTGCCCCCTTAGACTATGATTCCCGGAATAAAAAGTGTTATATACTCGTATGTTAATCCCGGTTAATACACTATCCCCCCTATTCATAAAACTTAAAACGCCTCTGCTAAATAAAATGTGCTTTGTCCTTTTCTGACGAACACAAATGTCAAAGTGACAGATAAAGACAAACGAAGTTTAACGCCATTTTAGTTAAATAGGCTTGTAGAAAGTTTATGAATAAGGCCATATATGTATATTATTGGAGTATAAACTAGAGAGCATATTAAAACACTTCGACTGAATAAACAACATATATTGCAATAATTAGCATAGATGTGCTTCCAACGCGCGCGGCTCAGCAACTGGTAAGGGTGGCTACTTGGCTAGAGTAATTCTCGACCTAACGATGCGCCTAGAGTTTGGAGCGCGCTGATTGGTTTAAGCGCGCGACGCGCGACGTGTCCTTGAAGACGTCGGCGTTTGCGCTGGTTCCCTTTTAGTCGTCCATCCTGATGTCACTGGGCGTCCCGAACATGTCTTGTCATGTAACAAAGATTAACAGTAATGGTTCGCCTTTAATCTAAAGGCCTGCACTATATTTGCCAAGTAACAAATAATATCAGTAATGGTCCACCTCTTAAGGCCTGCACTACAGTTATCGACAAACAAAGATTATCAGTAATGATCCGCCTCTTAAGGCCTGCAATATTATCAGTAATGGTCCGCCTCTTAAGGCCTGCACTATTATCAGTAATGGTCCGCCTCTTAAGGCCTACACTATTATCAGTAATGGTCCGCCTCTTAAGGCCTGCACTATTATGAGTAATGGTCCGCCTCTTAAGGCCTACACTATTATCAGTAATGGTCCGCCTCTTAAGGCCTGCACTATTATGACTAATGGTCCGCCTCTTAAGGCCTACACTATTATGAGTAATGGTCCGCCTTGCATCCCACTTCTGAAAACTATGGGAGTATAAACTAGAGAGCATATTAAAACACTTCGACTGAATAAACAACATATATTGCAATAATTAGCATAGATGTGCTTCCAACGCGCGCGGCTCAGCAACTGGTAAGGGTGGCTACTTGGCTAGAGTAATTCTCGACCTAACGATGTGCCTAGAGTTTGGAGCGCGCTGATTGGTTCAAGCGCGCGACGTGTCCTTGAAGACGTCTGCGTTTGCGCTGGTTCCCTTTCAATATGTATACCGAAATTAATTTTAATCCGTTTAGCCGTTTTTGCGTGATTGAGGTCCAAACTTTAGCATTCATAATAAGTATTAGTTAGATTTGCAAAATTTCCAGGAACACGACGTACCTACCCGATGCCGTGGTTTTCCTCGTATGTAGCGGAAAGCGACTACGGCGTAGGCGGAGCAGGAGGCAATCAAAGTGTTAATGAATAAGGTTTATTTACGATTTTTACTACCGTGGTAGAGTTGTGCTGATGTTTACCAACAGTGAAAATGTAAATCCTACTAATTAATATTATAAATGCGAAAGTTTGGATGGTTGGATGTTTAGATGTTTGGATGTTTGTGTACTCATTGACGCTTAAACGGCTCAACCGATTTGGGAAAAATTTCACGAAGATAGTTTATAGCCTGGATTAAAATAAAGGATAGCTTGATCCCTGGTCCACGCAAACGAAGTCGCGGATGGAAGCTAGTTATTAAATAAGTAATAAAACTGGCCAAGATCGAGTCGGACTTATGCAGCGCTGAAACGCGCCAGGTGGGCTGCGGGGTTAGACGGCGACCCGATGGCCCTCGCTGAAAGATTTTCGTATTTCTTTCCATTGGGGCCTCTAAGACCGAATTGTAACCCAGACTTTTTAAATAGGACTTCCGAGTTTTTTTCTCGTTTAGTATGCTGCCAGGCCGCGTGCCTTTGAACGTGTTAATACTTACGCAATTTCAGTTCTTTTTTACAATTGATATTAACAATAATATAATATTCATGATTATGAGTCACAAATTCAATGAAAAAGAAACATTACTAATGCTTGAATTATAAAATGACAGCACCATCTAGCGAGCATAATTTTGGTACAATTTCAGTTTAATAGAGGTCGCTGATGTTAGTTGTCGATTTGCCCCAACCAGCGAGCTTAATTTTAGTCCAATTTCAGCTCGATAGATGCCGCTTATACGTTTTTTATATTTTTTTGACCAAGTACGAGTAAATGGGTTATATTTGATTCTAAAATTATGAAAGAAACACTAATCTAATTGTAAGTGTATTTATAATTTCATACAATATTTGCGTAACTTCGCAAACAGAACATTTTATCAGTACATATTTTAATTAAGGGTTGGGGTCGTGTTGGACTAAATGTGCCGGCATAAATTAAAAACGATAAGACTGCATGATGCGTTCTATTCCACAAATGTCGATGATGTTCTTGATGCATAAGCTTTGTTCTTGTACCCAGAAATCGATTTATATAGAAAATGAAACAATAAACCAATAAATGATTGTTTGCCAAAAAAAAACCAAAATAAACTGATAAAAAGAAAACAAAAACCTTCTCAACGCTGGGATTCGAATTCGCAGCCATCAAAAAAGAGAAACTACGAATTTTCTCGAGAATAAAGACCAAGCTAGATCGGTTTCTTGGCCCCGTAAACCCCTACACTGCAAATTTCAACAGAACATGATTACAAATATAAATATATATTAATATATATACGAATACGAACCTTTTTACGAAGTTTCAGGTCTCTACGAGTATCTTAAAAAATAAATTAATTCCCATACAATTTTTCCAACCTTATGAAGAAATTATATCTAAAAAAAGGCCGCGCTATGTCCTATTCTGAGGTCTAAACTACAATATTAGAAAGTGCCATCAAAATCGGTTCAGTAGTTTTTGCTAGAATGTGCCACCAAAATTACACTGGTTTTCATCGCTGCCACGCGGCGGCCACTTGACAACGAAAGATGGCGCTGTTGCGGTTTGCGGGTCACCTTAACTCCATCAAACTTTTTTTACGTTTCATATGGTTTGACGGAGTTCAGACGCCGCCAAAAAACCGGAGAATGACCTACTAAGGCGAGAATATGCGTGGAAATTGGTGATGTACTGCATCGCGCTATTGAAGTTTTTTTAATAATGTTGTATAAATACAGTTTCCTTCAAATTCTCCTTATTTATGTCTCTTTGACAATATAAACGAATTTTCACATTTATAATATCAGTATGATCGATCAGTATGACGGACTTATATGTATTTATTTGTGCGTGAAGGGCTAAACCACCAGATAGAATGCGAAAAGTTTGGATAAATATACAAACATCCAAATGGCTGTTTTAGATTTATTGGAAGTTTTTTTGATTACTCAATCACGCTTAAACGGCTTAACCGATTTGGATGAAATTATGCACGAAGATCGTTTATAGTCTGGATTAAAATATAGGAGAGTTTTTATCTCGGGTCCACGCTAACGAAATCGCGGGCGGAGGCTAGTTTCAATATAAAGTAAAGTGCACAATTCTCATAGAAAGGGCATAAAATTGCAATTTTTGCCTAGTCAAAAAGTGTAAGTATGTGAAAATTTTGCCTCACAGATTAGGCAGTAGTGCCAGCTCAGATGCGGTACTTATAGGAATCAGCTCGTCTTTCAGCTTTTCAAGAAAAAATAAACCGAATTTTATCCAGTCTTTGTTTGCTTCGTCACCGCAGAATTATAACACTTTTCTTGATAATACCAAATACACGTTTTTGTGGTGCTCTTTTTCTGTTTTTTTGTGCAGATTTTTTTACTCTCTATGCGTCCGTGATCCTAAATAACCAAAAATGCACCGAAAGTCTACAGCGACCTTGTCAAAAATTCTGACATGGAGGGGAGCAGCGGTTGAAACGCTTTGAGAATTGAGAATGACAGTGTCAGCAAATAGATAAAAAATATGATTAAGCCACTTCATAAAATGTATTAATTCCCTCAGTGCCAGCACCTTGTCTAAAAATATGCGATTATTAAAATGTCGGGAGTACAAATGAGCGCGGGGGCGCGCTCGCTGTGCAGGTATGTATTTACGGGTTATTGGGGATCGGCGTACTCTCTTCCACCTATGTTGTTGTTTCAGCTGGGCAGATCTGCCGTATAAGAAATTAATTAGCGCACTAGAGCTAAAAATGTGAACGATGTTAATTAGTTCTATTACAGGAAATACGACGATAATTATGTTATTAGTGTTCTACACGGAGTTTCTCTATGTATTGCGCTCTGAAGTTTTATGAGCACTATGTTTTACTTAGTAACTATTGTAATTTGAACATTTATAGAATAAGGATATTGGGATAAAGGAAAAGGGATTATAACCAATCAAAGCGCGAGTATTTGCCGTGGAAAGGTTGTCCATCGCCATTCGCCCTCCATTGAGGTATCGCGGCAAGTGTGATGAGCTTTGCGCAAGTAGAGGGCGTCATTTGAATAGGCTTAGACATTTTCATTAAACTTAACAAACCTCTGTTAACTAAAATATGTTCTGTCCCTTTCTCTCAGTAACAAAATGTCAAATTGACAGATAAGGACAATCGAATTTTATCGGTATTTAACCTAAATTAGGTTTGATTAACGTTTATGAATAAGGACACTTAATAGAACTAAAACTTAAGTCTAAACTTAAGTAAAATAACGTTGAGTTTTGTATTTGTATTTAAGTTATATCACATTATTCTATTTAAGAATATCTCTAGTGTATAATTTGAATATGGAGAGTAGGAGACGATGAAAAAGATTTTGGAACAACACTGCTCCATTCGGCTTGTTCGAGCGGTCGTGAATGGCCAGCTTTAGCCAAAATTCGATTCGAGTAAGGTATGCAGCGCCCACCTAAAGTCTGGCCAGGGAAAGATGAGCCTAAAAAAGAGCGGCAAATCAAAAAAAAACAGCGTGTTGCAACACCGTGTATAAAGCGATAAAATAATAATGATACTTGAGCAATTATATATTTTTTTCAATTCACATAATGCGACTGATCAAGCAGAAGGTAGTAAAGTTATATGAAATGAAACTCTGTAACTTCATTCTACTTTATATTTTCAGCAGAATAATCAAAACCTTCTCCAACATTTAAATATTGATGAGGTATATTAATTGAACTTTTTATGATATTCTTCAATTTGAATAATATTCTTTCTTATTCTTTCTTATTTAGCGCGATAAATTGTTCTACAAATAAATGCAAAAATGTGACCAAAAAATGTGTGCATTTAAAGATACACTGTCAAGTTTAGGGTTAAGCTTTCACCAGTTTATCACTGCCAAAAGTCGAACGTTATTGAATACGGACAATTAGCTACAAAAAATGCAACTGCATTTTTACGATTTCGATTGCGGTTTTAACTTTGTAACAACAATTACGGAAACGTGATCTTTAAATTATTATATTACGGGCTATATTCATCTGGCTAACCGTGGGGATTTTAAAGATTATAGGACCATAAATTGCGCTTTAGGTAAGTCCTGTCCCGCTAGTGTGACCACGATTCTGAGGGAGAGATCCCGCGGCCGCGTGGCAGGCGCGTGCGTCGGTCTCCGGTAATGGATAGATCTTGATTATGTGGGATACTGGTGGGACGTTGTTTCATATTTTTCGGCAATCAATGGAGCATTCAACAGTTTGTATTGGATTTGGGTCAAAATAATTCGTGAGCGAAGAGGGAAGAGCACGAATCCCTAAGTTTGGTAAAATACTGAATTATTGTCTGTGCGAAAAGCGATAAACTGAATCAGCCATGCTATAAAACTCCGAGGTAAAAAGGACATCTTCAAACGATCTTTAAAAAAAAAATTTTTGTACGAAATGTTTATGTTCATAGGCAAGAAATGCAAACCCTCGCCTTCATTTGAGTATGATATTCAAATCCTATCAAATAACTTCAACCATCAAATTCTCTTACAAAAAAAAATGCTCTTGAGTCGAATCTAAATATTTTCACCATTTTTATTAGTACCGAAATGAGCTGATTGTGATTAATCCATCGAGTGTGTGCTCCCCGGGCACAACGTCGTCACGTGTCAACTTATCTGCAGGCACAACCAACACGAGGCACAAGCGAGCTCAGCCCTAATGTGCATAATGACCAGAGCTTTGATAGCAGCCTTGTGGTAGGGTAATTAACAAACGGTGCATGTATTATAACGTTTATTCATTATACTCTATGTGTAACGTAACTCGCTGGCAGGTTACGATTTCTGTATTTAAGATGGCTCGTGGTTCCGGGATCCTTGGGAGATTTAACACACTGATGTCAACACTCTATTATAAATGAAATACTTACATTAGACACCGATCGGACACATTAACATGTTGTATAACCACTAATATTAAGAGTCCGCAGTAAGCTCGGCCAAATTTCACCTTCCCATACAAACGTAGTTACGCTCTCATTTTAAAACTACGTGTTGGATTGTGACGAAACTTTGCATATACGATGAAATGAGGTACCTATATCTATGTTTGTAATTATTCTGTTTTGAAATTAGAACCAGTAATCAATTTTGTATTTACCAAGATGCGTTTTTGTTTTCCGTTTAGCGTTAAATATAACTTCTCACTATGCGTGTATGCGATGAACATTCATATTTTTTTAATTCCATAGCACATTTAGCAACATGACTTAACTAATCCTTATCTCCCTCACAATATATTAATGTCATTCTCACGGCACTTAACCACCAGCTACATATATCTAATCCTTATTTATTCTAACCACTAAATAAAAGCAAGCGCAAACTTAATGGAGTGTAAGCCCGATTTGATGTTAACACCCCGTAGGTAGGAAATTATAATGGGGCTTAGTTTCCGATTTGTGGTCCGAGTGGTCCATAAGGGAGCCGAATGATAATCTGCCCTACAGCTGCGTCCCTATATGAGCTGAAGTGTCTCTCTTTTTAGAAGACGGGATAGCGTGAAAGAAGGAATGCACTTTATGCATGTGCGGGTTCAGACTTCAGACCCTATTGATCAATACATTATGAGTAAAGAAATAGATAAGACCTGTTGCCACCTAAATGAAGGAGCTAAAAACTAGTTCTTATAAAGTAAATGCCACCGAGATAATAATGTAATTTAATTAATAATTGTATATACAAGATGATAACTAACATTAACTTAATGAATTTAAATGGTTAATGGGTAAGGACCAAATTCTTGGCCAGCTTAACTCACTTAATTAAATTTTCTATGAAAGTTTTCCGTTGTGACACGAAAATTAACCATACAATTCTATGGATCATTTTTGTGTTACAACCTCCGACTAACCAGGCTAAGTACTGGCCAAGAATTTGGTCCTTACCCTAATATGTAGGGGAATCGTTCAAAGTTAAGCTGTTACTTTTGTAAAAAACCGGCCATGTGCGAGTCGGACTCGCGCACAAAGGGTTCCGTACCATTATAAAAATAGAAATATTTATTTGCTATTAAATGTGGTATACATATGGTGTTACAATGATACATTATAGAGCCGTACACATTAACGGCCGTATTCATAAACGTACTACAAGCCTGTTTAAACTAAAATGGCGTTAAAATTCGTTTGTCCTTATCTATCACTTTGACATTTGTATTCGTAAGAAAGGGACAAAGCATATTTTATTTAGCAAAGGCATTTTAAGTTTTATGAATAAGGCGGTTAGACTATAAAAAGCCATGCAAATTTCAATTAAATTAAAATGAAGATTAAGAACATTATTATGATAAAAATTAACATTAATTAATAAATATTGTTACAAAGTCGTTTTAATTATGACAAAGTCAATTATTAATTATTACATAAAAAGTCATTCAATGTGTAGTAACACTCTTCAACCAGAAAAGAGAACAGTTTTTTTTTATGTCGTGATTGGTAGTTTTTTAAGCTCATCACTCTCATCAGGTAGTCGGTTAAATATTTTAATGCACATTGCGTAACAACTTTTACTTCTCATGACTGTACGCATATTAGGGAGTACTAGCCTGTCAGGATATCTAGTATTAAAACACGTTATATCTCTTTTCGTGATGAACATATCGGGGTGCTGTTCATTATCCGTTGAATGAAAGGTAAATTGCGGTTTACGATTTATGATGTATTAAAAAAAACTACTTACTAGATCTCGTTCAAACCAATTTTCGGTGGAAGTTTGCATGGATGTAGGTACATCATATTTTTTTTTGTTTTATCATTCTCTTATTTTAGAAGTTACAGGGGGGGGGGCACACACACACACATTTTACCACTTTGGAAGTGACTCTCGCGCAAACTATTCATTTTTGAACACCTATGGGTTTATTGAAAAAAAAATTTTAGAGTTTCAGTTCTATGTATGGGGATACACAAAATGTATTGTTTTTTTTCTATTTTTGTGTGCAAATCTTAATGCGGTTCACAAAATACATCTACTTACCAAGTTTCAACAGTATAGTTCTTATAGTCTCGGAAAAAAAGTGGCTGTGACATACGGACGGACAGACAGAGAGACAGACATGACGAATCCATAAGGGTTACGTTTTTTGCCATTTGGCTACGGAACCCTAAAAACGACCTACGTTGTCTACTTATACCTAATAAGGACGCAGCATATGAATAGGCGCGTGTGAAGTCATTTGAATATGATAATGATCAATGAGGGAAACGTTAGTATTAATGATCTAAATATGCTGCATAATGCTCTGTCATCTATTGGAGCAAGGAAACTCCTTGTGACAAATGGACAGACAACGAGATTCACTGACCGCGTAAGAGTTCCGTTGTTTTAGACAACGTTCGGTACGAACGGAACACTAAACATACCTTATTATATTGTAACATATTTATTTTAAGATTTAACGCGGACCAAAATGAACACATGTTCATTTTGGTCCGCGTTCTATCGCAAGAACTTACACACCACCAACATAGTAGAAAGAGTGCAAAGTACGTTATCTACATACGCACCGCGCGCGGCTTGTATGTGTGCGCCATAGTATATATGCGTCGCCGCACGCACACTCAAACAAAATCTCGACCCGTTTCTCAGTGCGCCAGTCGAGATTTTGTTTCAGTGTGCGTGCGGCGACGCATCTAGATACTATGGCGCACACATACAAGCCGCGCGCCGTACGTTTGATAAATGATAACCTACTTTCCACTCTTTCTACTATGCCACCAACCACCGACTATTTAAACATACCTACTTATATAGACTACACGAATGTACAGACGTAGACGGACTAATTAAATTCCCTCTCGGACGACTCATTTACAAAGAGCAAGTACTTAATTCTTATTAGCCAAATCTTAATTATCTCGAGGTCTAGATGCAAACAAAATATTAAGTCCCGATCTCTGTGGAACATTAATCTAAGATCGCACTTATCATTTAATTAGATCCGTGTCGAGCGCCCTTGTGACTTCAATTTTATTTTATAACGTCATACACACGTTCCTACGTTTCCCCTGCTAACTATAATGCAAAATGAGATTACTTTTGGAAGCGTATATCTCTTTGCTATCGACGGTTACAAACGCTACCTTATAGGGGAATGATAAAGTTCAAATTTCGATAGACGCAAAACTGTGATACATTGCTACCGAAGTTGCCCCTCAAGGAGCCCGGCAATATAAAGTTACTGTTACGAAAATGTTAAACAAACACCAACGAGCATTATTTTAATGGGAATAAGGACGAAAATGGAATAAGCTTTGATTTTGCAACAGTAAATGTGCAGCATTGTGTGGCGCGCGTCCCTACTGTTACGGTGGTCGTGCTCTATTCGCTGGCCAGTTGATGTGTGCAAATTAGTAGGGTTGCCACTTTGTCGTTTTGGAAATATTTAAAATCACGTAAAGTATACTTTAGTTAAAATAATATTCAAATATATAAAAATTGCCATTATGGATTTGAAGCCGTTGTTATTAACACTTAGGTATGTTAAGATATTATTTAAAATTAATGTGACTCATCAACAGTTGGGCGAATATTCAGCGTTTTTAAGGCGTTTTTTTTCGTCATTGCCATAGACAGCAAATACTATTAAAAGGTACGAGTATCAGAGTCTACTTTTGATGAAGGTGTTAGCCAATACCAGTACTGAATCTTTTTTGATTAAAGGTTCTGCGGTACGTTTTACCTCTGATGAAATAATCTTGAGCCGACAATGACGTTAAAACTGAGCGGTTCAAACGCTCCGAGATTTGCCCAGTCGTTCAATGCTTTAAGATTTATTTTATCTATAAGGTGGGTACACTATATAAAATAAACTAATTAGAAAGCAGCAACCCTATTAGTCCAAACTGCATTAATGTCTTGCGCATCCCCGCTACATAAAGCCCCAAACTTAATCACGTCCCTCACTATTAAACAGAAAAGAGCGTTTTTTTGCACAACTCATTACACACCGTTATTCCCACGATATCAGACGTTTTTTAAAGTAATTCCAACATAAAGCGACTTATCTACACATGTGTTTGATACACATACGTCATTTCATGTCTGAATGGGTGCATTACGTTTACAATTAGTAATGTGTTCACGCTGCATAATTTCTTCGTTCCAATTTTAAATTGAATGAATGCGGTATTGTGACGGTTACAAAGATCGTAACGCGCATTTAATTTATCTTTTGCTTATTAATTTTGGGGACGGATGTGCTTCGCATATTAAATTAGGTACCTATCTATTGGGGTTAAGAAATACGAGCTATATAGTTTAGTGACACTACACTCTACTACAGTGTCTGCTACTTCGAACACTTGTTCAGTTGAATTTGTCTAATAAAGAACCTTTTCCGCCTTTTTAAATGAAAAGTATAAGATAAGTGGCTTAGTAATAAAACAGTACAATTTCGTAGCGCTACTCTCAAACATGCGTAAATTTTTTTGTAGAGGAAAGCGCCAACGAGCAGGGCCCACCTAGCGGGCTTCTGGCACTAAACTTGTGTTAAATGAAATATAATAATGTGTAGGAACAGTAGGTACCGCCAATCCATCAAGTTAATCCAATAAATTCCATTGATCAATATACGCGGGTGTCATAGGTACCTAGATACTTTAAAATTAAAAGAAGCGTCTAAGTAAGTTCAAAGTAAACACAGCACACAGCAAGGGCAAACAGTAAACTAGATACAAATTGCAATACAAAAGCAGGCATCAACATATAAACAGGCAAAACAGACCAACTGACGCCAGAGCGTTCAAAAATTACCTTTCCGTAAAAACTGGCGTTTAAACTGTATTTAAATTTGCATCAGCGGCAGCGATGCAGATGAGTGACGTCACGTGGCACGGAGGGGAGGGGGGACTACTAAATTGACGTCTCCCTATGGAGGTGCGTTCCGTTTTTAGGGTTCCGTACCTCAAAAGGAAAAAAAACGGAACCGGTATAGGATCACTTTGTTGTCCGTCCGTCCGTCTGTCAAGACCGGCCAAGTGCGAGTCGGACTCGCGCACCGAGGGTTCCGTAAAATGTAGGATTTTGCTTCGCTATAAGAAGTTGCTTCGTACCAAATTTAAAGATTCTGAGTTTACGGGAAGTACCCTGTAGGTTTTGATTCCCTTGCGAGTTTCGAAAATTTGCGGCATAAATGGCTGTATCTTTTGATTGCGTTGGCTTAGAAGTTTGATTTTTTCACAGCTCCAAGGGACAGTAGACTTGAGTATTTGGTATAAACTTTAGCTTGATACCTCCACGCGTCCCTGAAGTACCTTTTTATGCCATCGTTTCTTGTCTTTGTGAGTGAATCATGAACCTTTAGAGGTCCGAGTTGTGAGTACAGTACCTTGAATTGTCATCTGCACGTCTACATACACTCGATTTTTCTCGCACTCTTGTCCTAAATGTTCTAATAAGAAAGAGACGGATAGTGCGAGAAAAATCGAGAGAGCTCGCGCGCCGTCGCATGATAGCGTACTATAAAACACGACCTTGCTTCACAAAATATAAACTTTTAGGTGGTAAGTACCTAAACGAATACTTCGAGAATATTGCAAATATAGTTATTTGTTATACAAGGGTGCACAGTTGTATTTTACCCGCGAGTGTGGAATTGAAACACGAGGAAGCGAAAGGATGCTATAGTTGAACCACGAGCGAAGCGAGTGGTTCTATAATAGAATGTAACATTGTTAACTCCGTTGGCAATCCTTAAATAAATAAATAAATCCTGAGCGTAGCGAGTGTTTCAATTCAACACACGAAAAGTAAAATACATTTGCCCCCGTGTGTAACACAAAAGTTTTCTCCTCACTGTAGCGAGGAAAGTGCAACATGCAAAACAACTTTATTTAATTTAAATAATATATTAAAAAAATACAGTAATAATAACGTTAAGTAATATAAAGTAGAATTTTGGTCAAGTGCGAGTCGGATTTTAGTTTTCCCATACATTTTGAGACCCCAGCGCCTGATGATTTGATGAAGGCAACAAGCAATTATTTATAAGTTCTTAAATATTTATTTTATTCTGTTTTTTTGTATTTGTTGTTATAGCGGCAACATAAATACATCATCCGTGTTTTTTTTGTATTTAAGCATTTTACGTTTTGTTATACTGTCAAAAGCTACTTGAACATGCTCCAAGGTCAAATTACTTTCCCCACTAGTGGATAAAATGCGTTTTTGCTCACTGGTTTTAAAGGATAAAACACGGCTTTCCGAGGCAGTGAGGGGAAAAATGTTTAATAAATAATCACATATTTTTCGCCACTTAAAAATACAATTTGATCGTATAAATAATTACTAGGTGGTAACACTGGTAACTGTAGGTATACAATATTTTTGCACGGTGCAATTTTGCCCAATATTACAATGTTTTTAAGTATAACTATGCAGTTTTTCTCAGTATTATATATATATAAAAGTATAACTTGAATTTGAAACCAATGAACTACATTTTGGTTCTACTCCCTATCAATCACAGCCCCTGGTCAGCTACGGTAGGCTAACGTGCACCTCATCAAGGGCTGAGCTAAACTCGTATTTGTCAAGGCGGTGGCCGGGCCTTGGACGCAATCTTAGAATCAATTTTCATTTATTCCCGGCTTATCCGCGCCCGTGCGTGCCCGCGCCCGCTGCAAATATGTACCGTTTTGACCACAGAGCACTGCGTGAAACAGAGGTTTGAAATAATTTATCTTTGTTTGGGTAAGTTTTTAGCCAGTTTAGGCTTGCTTATTTTCCAGGAATAAACATGGAAGAACTATAATATACTATAATTATGATGAAATAAGTATGTGCCCGGTATTCTATCAAGATATTTAAAAGAATATCATCGCTTAGTACCCATACTACTAGATATATTTGTGTAGGATTGTTCCCACATATATATATTGTTAAAGAAAAATTGGGGACAACCTTACACAAATCGACTAAGTCCCAAACTAAGCAACGCTTGTACTATGGGTACCTACTATTAGGCGACCATATACATAATTATAAGTATAGATGAATAAGTAGGTACTAAGTGGATAAAGTATGTATTACATGGCAAACTTGGACTCAGGATCAAATATGCGTGTTCGTTACACAAATAAATGGCGATACCGGGTTTCGAACCCAGGGCCTCCGGCTTCGTAGGCAGGGTCACTAAGTATCAAATCAACTAGACCAAAGCGGTCGTCAATAAGTTAGGTAGGTACTTAAGTACATGCTACGATATCGTGATGTCAAGATTCGTTACTTAGGGATTACAACTTTAACTAAGATTTTAATTTTTTGCTCTTTATATAACAGTTCACGCAACCTATGTATTGGCATAATATGGTTTCATAGTGTGCAATGCGGTCGTCCCAGTCTGTAAGAAAGCTCACTTCTTCAGCCCTTCGTTTTATTTCACTCTGGACCTCCTTCGTGAGTTTAGCAGGAACGTGACTTGGCGACTCCTGTCTCATTCTCCATGTGCAAAAGAAGTTAATTTTTAAGTAAATACTTACGTATTTTCTTACAGGGGACCCTACATTCAGAAAATGGAATGTATAAAGTGGACAGAAGATAAGGTATTGTACTAAAGAAAATAATAGATATCGGATATAGAAAACTGAAGAGGACTACTGATGGTATGTCCTAAGCACGACCTTTTCATTAGGGCCGTTATAGAATGGAATATTAAGAGTCCGCAGTAAGCTCGATTCTCCATACAAACGTAGTTACGCTCTCATTTTAAAACGACGTGTTGGATTGTAGTGAAATGCATGAGGCAATGACATGAGGTATATCCGGGTCTGTAATTAGTTTATGTAGCTTCAGATCTTACCATAGTAAAAAAAAACAGCGAATTTAAAAATTTTCATACAAAACTTGTCTTTGCTGTATTTCGTTTGTTTTATAAACTGGAACCATATAAACTAATTACAGACATAGATATACCCCGATATGCAAAGTTTCGTTACAATCCAACATGTAGTTTTAAAATGAGAGAGTAACTACGTTTGTATGGGAAGGTGAAAATTGAAATTCGGCCGAGCTTACTGCGGACTCTTAAAGGAATTGGGGCAGGGAAAGACCAAGAAGAAACTAAACTGAGAACAAATAAAGAATAAATTTAAGGCCGTGTTCTACCGTGTGAATTGAGCATCTTCATTGGCCACAGTATTTATGACAGACGATTGTTGCAGCGCTTAGGAGCTTATGGATTGCCGCATCTACGTTGGTGGCTGTATAGTCCTATAGCAGCGCGGCATTTCTTGCCACATCGATTGCAGGCGAATTGTGAATCTGTAGAAGGTGATAAAGCACGGCGAAGTTTTTTCTGCTTCAGGTTCACGAGCCAATCTTCGTCGTGTTTTGTTGTCCCGACTTTAAAGGCCTCCACCCACCGAGTGTCGTGCACGGCGCGTGTGCTGCGCGGGCCCGCGCAAGTTGTAAAGCATTGAAACTACACTTCAAACACACATCGAACGCGGTTCGCGGGCTCGCGGCGCTAAAGTTACAACTCGACAGCGCGGCCGCGTGTCGTGCGCGTCGCGTGTTAAGCACGGGCCCGCGCAGCTGCTGCACAGCTGCTGAGTGTGAGAGATAGTGAGATACATATTAGATGTGTTGGTAGTGAGAGAGATATGCCGCGCTGCACACGCGTTGCTAACGCGTCACTGACTGTGATAGAGATAGTGAGATACATATCAAATGTGTTGGTAGTGAGAGAAACATGACGCGGCGGACCCGCGCTGTACACGCGCTACACGCGCGTTGCTACACGCCGCCCGCTTGCGGTGTGAATATACCGCTTCAACCGCGTCTGACACGCGCCGCGCACGCCACGCGCCACGCACGACACGCGTTCGGTGGGTGGAGGCCTTAAGAGTCCACAGTAAGCTCGGCCGAATTTCACCTTCCCATACAAA